>JAUPFK010000017.1:600000-1068615 GCA_033060865.1 Dorcus hopei
TTCTTATTGCTGGGATGTTTAATTCTTGCAAAATGTTTAATTTCTCTTGCATATTGTAATTGTTTTGTTCCATAGAATCATCGTTTAAATATTGTTTTATGGACGTCAATACTTTATTGTAATCTTCCTCACAATTTGCATTTAGGGAGTGCCTGTGTCACGCCTCTAACGTGGTTTTGAAATACCGGGGGGTAAACTTAGCTTAGAGATAGAGGGTGCCGATTTGCTGGAACCAAAGACACCTTCCTCTGTGCCCAACAAAAAGATAAAAAGGTAACTTACCTAGCTCGGTTTAGCCGGAGATTCAGCAGGGGTCGCCGCGGTGGAGAAAAACTACACTTTTCCCCAAAAGCTAACTTTATTTGGGCACTTTCCACAAGCTGTTCCCTCTGGGCTACCTTGCTGAGCCACCACCCTGCGATCGAATGTCTCTGTCCATCGTTCAATCGATGGTCCCGATTAATCGACTTAGCTCAGCAAAATACCCCGTTAACAATCTACATATAGCTGTCCCGTATTAATCCTCGTGGCATCTCCCCCCCCCGCCGAGGAATATGCCCCCTGGCATATTATTAGAATCGTATGTCGCCACGAAGATTCGTTCGGGTCAGTTCTTCAAGTAATATGCAAGTAATAAGTAATATACAATTTTCTGTACTGGCTTTAACTTTACATGAACCTCCAAATGGTTTTTAGCTTTTTTTTTCCTCTTCTTCCGATCTTCTCCACTCATTGTCTAATTCCAAGTTCCATGTTGGCGTTTATTCGAATTTAATTTCCATTTCCTTATTTTTCACCCACTGGTTCGGTTTACTGTGTCACACGACGAATATGACTTCTCCGAAGATGGGAACCGTTTTAATCTTGACTTATGTGCAATAGCGACGACGTTTCTTATGATGTTGCGGTCCATTCTATATGTCATATAAACTAGCAGGTAGTGAACTGGGCTGCAGAGAAGATGAGATCCGATGGGAATAAGTGTACCAAACAGAAATCGTTGTCGTTTCATCCATATGGTCCATGAAAGAAAAAGCAGTATCAGTTTTGCCTTTTTACAAAATATTTTCTTATGGCTAGTACCCAACTTATTACAAAAGTTATCATTAAAATTAGTTTAAACGAGAACTTAGCTATTTATAATTATTATGATTTATGTAAATGCATTATATTACTGATGAAATAGTTCAACGTAATAGGTTGGCCAGTCCTATGACGCAGATAGAATTACATTCTCGTTTTCACTTCACAACATTTAAACTTAAAAACATTAAAAACTTAGAGATAACTTATAAATAAAACAGTTTTAAGAGAGACATTGTATCAGTATAATTTTCAAATTTTTGTTTGTGAATAAAATATTTCTATTTCTATTCCTATGCAGCGAGATAAGTACTACTCACGGTGATCCGAAAGTCTGCTGATCAGTTCAGATCATCCAGATTCTCCCGAGAAGTAGCTTCTTTTAAATTTATGGTACATTTTCTGCCAACCGGTAATATAAATGTGCCCTCTTCGTATTCTTTCAAACTAATGCATTCTTCGTTAACCTTTTGAATTTTAGTTTTTCTATGTAAACATTTAATTTTTTTTCTCAAATATATTCCTAATCCTATGACAAAAGCTATTACCAAGCAATAGAGAGTTATTGACTCATAATTTTCTTTAGCTTTAGCATGTGTTCTATTTTGCATTAAATTAATGTCAGTGATAACGGAATTCAGTTTTTTACTTTTACTTAAAAAGGAATTTTTGTCGCTCATTATTTCTTCCAATTTTTCTAAATCTAGCCGATTTAAATCTTCCGTTAAGGGCGATGAACTAGTATTTTCAATATTATTTGGTTGAAAATTCCATGATGGGATGTAATCAGAATTTATTTCGAACTGTTTTGTTTTTACAACATTAAGAATTATATTTTCGGAAAAAGCTTTGCATTCTTTTGCTAAGTGAAGTCTGCCCGTACCGAGTAACTTCAAGTGATTTAAGTTATTTGAGTAATTTTGATAATTGCATGATAATGTCAAAATTTCTGGAGTTGGAGCTACGAATATCCACGAATTTGTTGTTTCGGATTCAATGAAAAGTGTCTGATTAATATTTATCACATGTCTTTCGCAAATATCTGGCATTGTTACCACAGGAGTCAGTAATCTAACTTCACATGAAGTCTTGGATGTCGTAACCAGCAATTTTTCCTTAAGTGAAATATAAATATCATTTTGCACCAAAATTGTTTTCATCTTTTCCTGTGTACTCGTATGAAAGAATTTAGAATGCAATTCATTAACTGCTAAATAAGCGAAATTCAAATTTATCACAATAAATATATTCTTATGGAGCCTGATTGGAATTGGTGTCATTTTGTACAATATAAAAGAATTAATATGCACCAACGGTAATTTAATAACTCCACATAGTTTGAAATTTTTGTAAAAAATGTTTAAAGAACTTATTTTAAGCAACGGCTCTATCGAACTTGAATTATAAATGTCTATGGGCAATTTAAGACCTGAAGGAATAAAGCCGGTAATAGATTTCAGTTTTTGTAAAAGTGTGGAAGGTGTAATAAATAGTGGATGAAAAATTCCCTGTTTTGCAGCTACAATAACATTAATTAAATTTATTATTTCCTGTTGGTACTGATCAATTACTACTGATAATATTGTCATGTGGTCTTCGAGTTTTCTATCAACTTTATATAAGAAATCAACTTCTGTTGTTGTGTTATTTAAAATTTTCTTGATCGATTCAAAATTTTCACAAATCAATTTTTCATTATGATCTATATGACCTAATGTATCATTTAATGAATCTAAGGTTGACATAACAACTAAAGTTTGATTTTTTAGAATGTTAGACAGCTTAGTTTGATCAGTTTGTACTTCCTGAATTGCTTGATCAAATCTTTCTGCATATTCACTTGTTAACGTACCAAAAAGAGTTTTTGAGAGTTTTCCCTCTGCATCGAAATAACCTCGGTTTACCACATTATGACCAATTAAATTTGGAATTAATTGTTTTTCCCATTGTATTCGATTAATTACTGAAGTAATTAAATTTATATAATTTCCACAAAATTCAGTCTTTTTTAAGATTTCAGAGTTACATAAGGCTTTAGTATCTTTGTAAAGGTTTTGAATTTGTAAGAACTTTTCCTCAAACGTATTCATATCTATGAATGTTACTATGTTCCAAAATGTATCAGTTACAAATAAATTACCTATTCTTTCGTAAAATATTCCGGACGACTTTTCCATGGGGTATATTTCAAATCCTCTTTCTGGCTTGGTATTGGTTGTTTCTCCTCCTACGTACATTATTGCTATTACAATAATTCTAATTTGTGGCCACATCTTGTCTTAATATTGGTTAATCTAAAAATAGAATCTATACCCTAGTTAACATAAAATATAATATATGAGGAAAGAGATGCTGTTTTCTTCTACTTTTTGGGGGCCCCACTAATTTATGTCTTCTTAAGTACCTAAAACATAAAGAATTATTAATATATAATCTTTCGCTTAATTTTTATTGAAATTAAACCATTTCGGACATTATTTACATATATACATTTTTAATTTTTTTTTACGGTCATTTAAGATTTCGTTACTAACTCATAAATTAGTAGATATGCCTTTACTTTCTTAATGTCCTTCGGATTTACAACAGTAATTTCACTGTCGTTACATTTGATCCACACTTCGTTTTGTTCGGAGCTTTTAATGTAACTGACATAGTGGCCTGCGTTAGTACAACCCTCATGCTCTATTATAGCACATAAATTGTAGTTTGGATTATTTTTATTTTCTTCATCCAAGTACCTTTCCATATTTAATCCTTTTATAGGATAATCGATACTTTGATTTAATTTTCGAACCTCTTGGCCTGACCACATATACATATTTAGATGGATTATGAAATAATTAGGAAAAGTTTTAAGTTTTAATAATTTTTCGCTTTTAGTTTTTTTTTACATTCCCAACATATAGGTTTATTTTCTTCATCTAATATTTCTCGTTTGAAGAAATGATCTAGGCATTCTTGAAGTGTACTATTGTGGAGATTTATTGGGAGTGAAAGTTCCCATGATGAATAAGTTGTCACCGTTTGGTTGTCACATTCTAAACATTGTAAATATGACGCATATGCAGCTGAAAATGTGTTCGTTATTATAGACGTTTCTTGCGCAGACTGTACGTCTTTCGTCTCTTCATGTATTCCGTGCAAAATATAATTCAAACATTCATGCGCATCTTGATAATGTGACCCTTTGAACAGAGGATTTAATTCCTCTAACCGTTTTTTAATTTCCCTCGAACTTATAGTGCTATTTTCCGATTTATTACGCAATTCTTCCGTGAGTTGAGCAAAAGTTTTAGTTACTTTTGCTTTCTGATTCTGGGATTTTGTCCAATTATTTAAAAGGAAATTTCGCAGTGGTTCTATACTCACCAGACATTGAATAATGGAATTTAGGTAACACACATTTTCTTCATTTTCTAGTCCTTGAATTTCTTTGGAATTTAAAATTTCTTTCTTATTACTTTCCATTAAAGTTTTAGTATTTTTTGGAATTTCCCTATATGATTGTTTTTGCCATCTTAAGGGTGTCGATGGGTTAGGAGTTTTATTTTCTTGTGATGCTTCCTTAGAATCCTTCTTTTTCCTTTAAAAACATTTCGTTCTTCGGTTTTTGTTTTCATTTCCCTTTCTAATACTAATCTGTAGTTTTAATACATGTTTTTTCCTTTTTATTAACATCTTCATTTATCCATTGTTCGTAATAGGGTGCCAGTCTTGACACGTGGACCACGTCTTGCTTGGCTTTTTTTCCAGTATCTGTCGTAATGACATAATTTAAATCGTTTCTCTTTTCGACTATAGTGAATGGTCCAAAATATTTTGGCAATAATTTTTCACATTTACCAATCTGTCTTACGTAATTTCTTAATTTCACTTTGTCGCCTACCGCAAAGCTTTCTTGTCGATGTTTTTTGTCATAAATTTTCTTATCTTTCCTTTGTTTTTCTTCTATGTTCTTTTTGGCCATCTCCCGTAATTCTTGTATTATCTGTTGACTCCACACAGCAAAGTTCGTAGACATCGGTTGATATAATTCTGCGTCTGTTGGGAGAACTGGGTCTCGACCATACACTAATGAAAATGGGCTATACTTGGTCGCCTCTTGTCTCGTTGTGTTATATGCAAAGACGCAATGTGGGAGATATATATCCCAGTCCTTTTGGGAGTTTGTTGTGTATTTGCTCAACATGTCCACTATAGTTTTGTTAAGTCTTTCAGTCAAACCATTTGTGGATGGTTTGTAGGCTGTTGTAAACGTACTGTCCGTTCCTAGCAATCGTAAAATCTCAGAGACTAACTTCGACAAGAAGACGGCACCTCGATCACTCAGAATTTTCCTAGGGGAACCATGGCGGCAAATTATATGTTCTACTATGAATTTTGCCACAGGCTCCGCTTTACCGCTGGGCAATGCTTTTGCCTCGGCCCATCTCGTAGCATAGTCTGTGGCTACTGCAATATATTTCGATCCTGCCGTACTTCTTGGAAAAGGACCAACCAAATCTATTCCTACCATCGAGAACGGTTCTTCAACAGCTATTGGTTGTAATAATCCTGTCGGTTTTCGGTTAGTCGGCCCTTTACGAACTTGACATTCTGGGCATCCTTTTATGAATTTAGTCACATCCTGCTTCATTCCTTCCCAGAAGTACCTTTTCCTTATTTTATCTAAAGTTCTTGTCAGTCCAAGGTGGCCACTTATAGGATCTCTGTGATTGTTGTTTAAAATTTCCCCTTTAAGTTGCTTAGGTATTACTAATAGTTTTGTGTTATTTACAGTTGTTGCGTCCCTTTTGTACAAAACATTATTTATGATTTCAAAATTTTTCGCCATCCTTTGTATTGCAGGTCCTCCGTATTCGCTATCCTCTACAGCTGTTCGTATTTCCTGCAGTCGTGTGTCTTCTTTTTGCCAACGTTCAATGTCTTCGTAATTGGCAATAAATGTTGGTACCTCAAGGGCCGACGTTTCATCTACATCAGTGCCTAAAGTGCAGGGAAACCTAGACAATGCGTCTGCATCCTTATTCGACGTACCTTTCTTGTGAAGGACTTTATACGAGTATTCCATTAGTTTTAAGGACCATCGTAAGAGTCGTCCTCCCGGTGTTTTTAACGTCTGTAACCAGCAGAGCGCATGATGATCCGTAATTATGTTAAAATTATCTAATCCCCAGAGGTACGTTCTAAAATATTCCACTGCCCAAACTGCTGCTAAACATTCCATTTCCGTAATCGGATAATTTTTCTCATGTTTTGTTAAAGTACGTGATATGAATGAGATGGGATGGAATTTTCCTGTAGAATCTTCTTTTTGTACCAAAACTGCTCCAAGACCTGCCTTGCTTGCGTCAATTCGTAATTCTGTCTCTGCTCTAACAGATTTCTGTATTTGAATAGGAATAATTGAGGACAGGTTTCTACAGTTTTCTACAGATTTCTGTATTTCAATCGGAAGCGCTGAGAATAGATTTCTACAGTTCTATAAGGATGGTAAAGTAGATTTCTGTATTTGAATATGAACAGTTGAGGACGGATTTCTAGAGTTCTATAAGGATGGTAAAACACATTTTTGTATTTGAATAGGAATAGCTAAGGATAGGTTTCTGTAATTCAGCAGTAGTATTTCGTAAATTTCTGTAATACAATAACACAATTTTTTATTAAATTTGTTACAAAGTGAGACAGACCACCAATAAATGTTTATTAGTTCATTTGAAAATTCTATACCATTATATACAAAAATCATTACCATGCCAATCGGTTCTAACCATTATTACGCAAAACTTGAAAATAAATTTGGTACAGTTTACTCGCTAATTAATTCACAGTAAACGTGTTCATATTATATTATATTATGAAATCTATATTTTACATCATTTGCTTTAATAAAATCATAAAATAAAATTACGTTTTTCTTCAGAGGTATTTTATTCTTTAATTAATTAACACAGCAAATTTAAGAATGATTATATAAATAACAATTGTTCTTGCGATGTGGGGTCCGTTTCCTTCGTCTTCTGTTTCAAATCTTGAATTAGCTTGCAATTTTAATCATACGGATTTGAGGTACATAGGTCTTGCTTTTGCAACAAGTACGATTTTGAAAAATAAAACAAATCCTTCTCTAGGACACCACTAAGCGATAAACCTTTTCGATACAATAAATCCATTGCTCACCTTTCTTTTAATAACTAGGAAGCTAAGTTTTCTCTATATAACACAGCGTTCTTTTAAATTTCGAGATACTAGGTTTCACAAAAAATCATTTTCAGTAAATAATAAAACGATGTAACAATATTAATGTAAAGTTCCACATAAAGCGATCCTTTCTTCTTGGGGTGCACGTACTAAACACTTCAGTTGTGCACGTTATTACCGATGTCAAATAATACAACGCCTCCGTTCAAATTTACTTTATTGTATCATAATTAAACAACAACACTTAAGAATAAATACACAAGTGGCAGTTCTTCTTGCGTAGAGGAGGGGCATCTATTTCACCCACAGCAGGTTCGATATGGTTCCAATGTTTTTGACAAATTCTGTGGTCTTGCAAATACCTGTCTTTTTTATAATCATCTGGGAGACGTTTCCATACGAACTCCAGATCAACGGCCCTAACTCTTTGAGACAGGTACGATTTTGGGAAATAGATCAAGTCCTTGTCTTCTATACCACTAAACGAACCATCTTTTTCGTATTTATCAATTACTTTACCAACTTTATCTACAGTGTGCTTTATAATTTGCTTGCAGAACAGGCGGCATAACAAATCCATCGCGAAGATGAACTTTTCTTACACTAACTATGGAACCGAAGGTCCCTCATAATATATCGCAAATGCTTCTCGAAAAAATTCGTTCTTGTAACTTTGTTTGAACAAATCTATATAAATCGTACACATTGGTTAGAGCACACATGCAATTTCTTTGTAAATGAAATGAACACCTCGGTTCAGATTTTTGCAATTTTTGTACGTTGCCGTAAATTTCATTTAAGTCCATTACGGGTATCACACATTTACTTCGCATGAGAATTCCACGTAGAAACTGTGCCTTCTCCATTCCTTTCATGTAAACAATTTTGGTTGTACAACACAAAGAAGCGATGATTGCGTCAAATTCTGATAAGGGAACGAATCCGATATTCCAATTAATGCAATGGTGGTTGGTCATTAACCAGTTTGCGACGTTCTGATATTTCCTGGACACTAATGATAAACTGGTAGGCGGTTGAAATATAAAATGACTCAGTCTGCTTTCACTATCGTAAGAAGCCAACTCTTTTGGTATAAACTGATCGCTTTCCACTTTAAAACCTTGGATGTCGACGATAATGAACTCCTTCATGATTTAGCTTATAGCACTTTTTATAAAATAAAATTACTTTTATAACTTACGGTTTAGTTGATGTTGCTTCATGTGAAATCAAATTACTTTCAACTTATATCCTCTCTGTTAATGATGATATTACCCTTCAACGTTTACATCAACTGACGCACGATTTTTGTAAGAGGTGAATAAGAGAATGCTTTGTCGTGCAGAATTAAACAGTAAGCGATAGTATCGGCCTTAACGTTTTCTTTAGTTGTGAACTCTATTCTTATTTCTACTGCGCTTTTATGTAAAGCGTCTTTCTGAAAAGTACAGTTAACCCCAATCATCGGACATGCGACCAGTTCTTTCGGAGTGAACCAAGGTTGACTGCTTCCGTGATGGTAATAATGTTCTTGGAATCTTGAATACATATCGTAAACGATGGCATATTTGTTATTTTCAAAATCGATATCTAAATTATCGTATGGATATCTTTCACCGTTCAGAAATACTGTCAAGGATTTCAACTTAATGTCGTCGAACGTGCTCATGTTCACATCGGCAACGCCCTTTCTCTTGGTTTGAAAACTGATGATTATATATCTTGGCGTCTCTAACTGTGGAGCTGTTTTAACCGTCCATGAATGATTTGTTGTAGTTGGAAGCGATGGATATTCGTGCAATTCCCAATTTCTGAAAGGAATTTGTATGGCGATATCTCTGTCGGTTATCCTCGTTAAAGACAACTGTTCCCGCAAGCCTACTGACACATGTGGCATCCTCCACACTATTTTATCGATTGTTAATTTGACCTTTTCGGCCGGATTGGTTTCGATAATCGCGTCCACGTCGTCGTTCGCTCTGATCAACACCAATTCCTGTCTCATATTCATCATGATCTTTTTATAATCTTCAGCAAAGCCCAACAATGTCTTTAAAGGTACGCTGGGCGTGAAATTACCCTTATCAAGCACGTTGCTTGTTCCTTTCTGAAACCATCCTGCATTTTCCAGTTTCACCTTATCGTTAGGGGTGAATGAGAAAAACCCTTTCAAGGTTGAAGTTACGCCGACGTTTCGTACCGAATCCACCGGTACTCCATTTAGAAGATATCTAATCTCGCTAAACATATAAGCCACTGGATTATTTATCAACTGTGCTGTAGGACTGTGTTTGGTATTATCGCTAGCCAAACGAAGTCTTCCCTCTACGTACAAATAACTTTCACATGGTAAAGTGTAATTGTCAATTTCCGGAACTGCTATTCGGACTTCATCGTTGTTTCCGAAAGACATTGACCCGAATGGTAAGTGTGAATGGTATTCCACACTAGTTATTGAAGTGTCCATTTTAATTTTATCAGTCATTCCCAAAATATCCATTTCGTTCTGAATAGATGATGATTGATTTACGTATGATGCTCAGCCTTTCACGGTTATCTCGCTTCTATAGTGTAATTCTCTCTAAGAGCCACTTTTAAAACGTCTTCCTTCTATTATTCTATATTAACACTTTATAACCTAGACTCTGTAAAAATAATCGATTTTCTCTCTTCAATTTAAATTTTTTCTTTCGATCCAACACTGCCTATTTTCGTGGTTTAAATAATATATTACGTCTTACTCTGTTCCAATTTTTTTGTGTTGAACGGCCGCTTTCATAAATAATCATTATGTAAATCTCCTGAAGTGAAGTCTTATAGTGATCAACTCGTTTCTAAAATTAACAAGACGATCCTCTTGATCCGGATAACTACTCTTGTAAGCACCTTCACGGTAACTGGTAGATAAATAGCTTCGAGAGGGGATTCTATTATTTTAAATCCGGGAGGTACGTTCGGAAAAAAATGATACAAAACGTGACCAGGTTGTCCGTTATTGTAGGACTCACTGGTCAAATTACACTCTATTCTTATAGCATTCACTTTGTTTATATCAACGGGATAATCGCCCTCATTATTTACGTTTTGTTGTAATATTCTCGGTTTAAAGCCCAACATTCTCCCCAACGAATTTGGTTTACTAAAATCTAGTTTAACTGTGCTCTTAACGGTCGCTTTTAAAGTTTTGCTATTTCCTCGAATAATAATATTGTCTGTCATATTGTTACTTTGTAAATAGTCTTGCAAATATTGATTGATATCGTCGAGTTCATACGTCCCTGTAGGTATCTGGTCTTCCAAGCGGATGTTTTACCTCTTTCTTGATCATGTATCAAATTATTGCTTTCGTCTATGTTAGGTATTGCATTAAACGTTTCGAACTTTAACATGCACATTTCATACGCCGTATCTTCCCGAAGATATATTGGTGGATCAAAATCACAACTCAGAACCGATTCATCACCCGTCAGGGTAAATGTGTACGAAATCGGCGACGATTCCATGTTGCCCGCCTTTCTACAACTAAATCCTTACTTAACTTCCATGGATTTTAAAAATTGTAGACATAATTGTCCACAATTTTCTGAATTTATTTTTTGATGTCTATTATAATTGTACGTAATAATTCCTACCCCATTCGACCAGAGATATTTCTCTATTTCCACCGGAGGCTGTAAGTCTCCGTAACTGTCAAAATATTTTACCGTGCCGTTTCTTTTGTAGTATGCTACCAATGCGTTCCTTTGCCAGACTCATTATCTAAATTTACAATACCACATTCACGCTTCCATATCTTTTTTGGTAATGTGTCTCTCATAAATACACCTCGAAACCATGGTAATTTCTATATTTTAGCGTACTTTACTATATCAATATTAGTTAATGGATGACGAGGTAATTTTTTCAGTTTTTTGAATTGGATGGTAAATACAAGCCACAACCACAGTTTTGTAAGGCTTAATGTAGAAACCACTTCCCACAACTTTTGTTTCCATAGCACGATTATGCCTCTCTGCTTCCTTCAATTGTTCTTTTGCAGATTTTGCATCACTCACGGCCTTCGCAATTGCAGCTGCTCCTCCTCCCAGCGATCCTAATGACCCCAAAGCTGCAAACAATGGAATTAAAAGTAGAAAACCACCGCTTTTAGGAATTGGTATCACTCTTTGATGTGGTGGTCTTATTCTTTTGTGATGTTTCTTTAAAACTCTTCGAGCCAACTTAACATTGTCTAAGAGATTATTTTTACCACCGTGTGAAATTGCATGTCGAGCTTTCTTAACGGCCGCTGCAAATGATAATAATTGACCACCTCGCTTTTGATGCTTCTTAACATGTTTTCTTTTTCTTAGACCTCCCATTCCGAGTTTTTTTTGGTGCCTATTAATGCCGCTACAGATAGGGCAGCTGCCTTTTCTCCCACACCTGCTTCTTTGCTTTTCACTCTTTTCATTGCGGCCTGGTATAGTTTACTGTCAGCCTCGTGCCGCTTTTCTAACTCGTTGGTTAGTGAATATGCAATATCGTGATCTTTACAGGCTTCGTCTAGTGCATTAACGCCTCTGTCACCTCTTTTCAGTCGAAGGTCCAGTTTTGTACCTGGCCCGCAATAGTTATAACCTGGTATATGTAATTCAATTGGCAGCTTATTGATTAAAGTGTTAAGTAAGCCACGACCTTTTCGCTTTACTTTACCCTTATAAACGCGATCTCTCTTGAGGCGATACTGCATTTATATCTTTCTACCTATATCTCCTTCAACGAACGATACCAACTCTATACTACTTCAGTATTCTTTTATCTTATCCTTATATAACTCAACAGTCATATTAAATACTTCCAATATGTACAAACAAAATAAAAAGATATACGTTTTCACATTATTTTATTAGTAATATAATAACATGTTCACATCAATTATTTCAATTAGGTGTTACTAAATTAGTACTTTCTGACATTTATTCTGTGATAGCTTTATGCATATTTACATCAAACATTATCTTATTAATTCCGTACATAACTAATTCGTTCGTAATTGCACCCTTTTCTGAAACCACGTTATTCAAAAATCTTTTAATATTTATTTTTATATCTCCCTCAAATGTGCTTAAACATGGAATCATATCAACGTAAAATGACTTATAATTTATTTGTTTTAAAACCTCCAAACGGTATGAAATAATATCACCCAATTTCCACAGCTCTATTAAACCCTTATAGGATATATATAATGTTTCTACACCTCGTTCTAATTTTAAGATTTTTGTTCCTTCTATGCGCTCGAAAGACAGCTTTATTGAATTGATTTTTATTATGGGATAAATATTTTTCTTCTCCGTAAAATATGTCTTCAGTGCGTAATTTTGTACGTTAAATTGTTTCCACTCTTCTTCATTAAATGATATATTCTGCCTCTTAGTACCCATAATACGTATAACAGGATCAAAAAATGTTTCAATGCATAATCCCACGCTAACCCATTTTGTGCGACTTTTATTTAAGAAATACACATTTTGTGTTAATAATGGTAGTTGTTCAATCTCTACCATTTCCCTCGCTTCGGATATTTCTGAACATGTATTCTCGCTTATCTCACAGTGACGCAAATCTTCATCCGTGAAAAAAGGTTGTGAAAATATTTCAAATAATTCATTTTGAGTTGAAGGTCTCTGCACATCTTCTTCATTTTTTACATCTTGTGTCTCATCCTGTTTCTCTACTTCTGAAATTTCGAAGCTAAAATTCGCGGATTTTTTGTTAGACACAGCAACACAATCATCATTTATAGGTCTTCTTCTTTGAGTGAAAAATACTTCTGTTTGTCTAGCAGCCACTAAATAATCTATCTCCTCACCGTTTCTAAAACTTTCCGAATCTCTATGCCGATTCTGGAACTTCCTCAATCTTCAATGTCCTGGGAAAACCGATTCTGGAACCTACTCAATGACGAGAAACAAATTGAAAAGTTCTAAGTCAACTTTAATTAGGTCTCTTCCTCTGACTTGACCCTATTTGTCTAGAATTTAGGTCAAGGTCAAAATTATGAATAAGCCGATTCTGGGACCTCCTCTGACCTTGATAGAATTTTAGGTCAAGGTCAGACGAGGTCCCAGAA
Source organism: Dorcus hopei (assembly GCA_033060865.1). Lineage (NCBI taxonomy): Eukaryota > Metazoa > Arthropoda > Insecta > Coleoptera > Lucanidae > Dorcus > Dorcus hopei. The sequence goes on from JAUPFK010000017.1 coordinate 613,403, forward strand.
TCGGCTTATTCCCTCTACTGCCATAAGACTTCATCTCACTCAGTATCTTCTCTCTCTGACTACAGCGTTTCGGTTTTGAGCGTTTCATTACTTTTGATTGAGGTTGTACTTGTTGCATATTCATAGCAAACACATCTGACGTTAGTGATAATCGAACCGGTGGCAACATTGTCATTTTCAAAAACTTGTAGCAACAAAATGCTACTAATTTCAACGAATACATCGTATGTTACATCTTCAGTTCAGTTGGTACCAGTTTAACGTCATTAATGACGAAAGTTGGCTAGAAGTTTACAAGAACAGTATAGTACAATTTTGATGAAATATGAAGTCCTTCGAAACCCCACAACATGTTGCGCTCTCTCTAACTCGGCACCGTTACACTCTGACTACAGCGTTTCGGTTTTAAGTTTCATTACTTTTGATTGAGGCTGTACATAACCTATACACCGTCAACCACCGATCATATGTAAACACTTTAATACTTGACAACATTGTTATAGCATTACGTCATAAATATGAATGACGAAAGTTGGCTGGAAGTTTACAAGAACTGTACACTCGAATTCTATCCACATGGTGACATTTTTATCCATATTTTATGTTTTGTGTTTTCTGCAAATATAGTGATACAGTACAAGTTTATTAAGCACTCCGCAACTTTCCATGCGATACATTTTCATTTATAGATACTTTATATTTTCTGCTTTCAGTCATTTTTTCATAGTTTGCGTATGGTTTATTCTTTTTTTTTTCTGATTACTCGTATCAATATTCGTGAATGGAAATTTCGTATGTAAAGAAGAGGGAATTCGAATGATTGTACGACTGTACTTTTCAGTTTTACATAGAATTGGTTCTAAAGCCCCTGACACCTTAATGCAGATGATACGGACCGTCACCTCCAGATTAGTTAGCTGTGTGAGGAACGGGTGGTTAGAAATGATAAGAGAAAGGTGATGAATTATCCTTTACTTTCAGATTTATTAATTCTACAAGGCCTTGTCGAAACACTACATATGTCACGACAAGAGCAACAGAGAAGTTCTATTGTTATGTCCAAAGTACGTCTTAATTCCTAAAATCAATTACACCACAATAATCAACAATTTCCACTTCGTCTCCTCACTCTTTTACTGCAATTTTAATCAGACCATAAAGGACCCAAGTAGCAATTTCCTTGTTTGTAGGTATCTGGTTTGAGCTTTTTAACCAGAAATTACCATTAACGCCCTCTTTATATGGAATGAGATTTTAGCCCTCGTTCGCCACTACATACAGTGTGTACCAAAAAGTTTTATACAAATGGAGAAAAAGTTTATCTTACATTTCACAAAAAAAAAACTATTGTTTATAAAAAGCTGTGCATGACTTGTAGATCCATAATCAGGTACAGCATTTTTAAAAAATTGGCTGGAATACAGGGAAAATAAAAAATAATGATTTGGACGGAGAGCAAAATACGTTCAAACTGTAGTGGAGAGCAAAATGTTCATTGAAATTGTGATTAAATAGCAAAAAATTATGCACACTTGTAGATTATTGATATTCCCAGATAAAAAATAAAATAATCACTTCAGCAATTGTTAGATAATTTATTTTTATAAAACATTGATAACTTTCTTTATCAATTTTTATCTGAGAATATCAATAATCTACAAGTGTGCATAATTTTTTGCTATTTAATCACAATTTCAATGAACATTTTGCTCTCCACTACAGTTTGAACGTATTTTGCTCTCCGTCTAAATCATTATTTTTTATTTTCCCTGTGTTCTTGCCATTTTTTTTTTTAATTTTGTACCTGATTATGGATCTACAAGTCATGCAGAGCTTCTTATAAAGAATAGTTTTTTTTTTTTTGTGAAATGTAACATAAACTTTTTCTCGATTTGTATAAGACTTTTTGGTACACGCTGTATATTTTTCGGGATTAACGAAAATTACGTTCGTTAATGTAAAATGACATTTAATTAAAAATAAAGAGAAAATTTAAATAAATGTATATATTCAGAATAAATAAAAACTATTACAAATCAAATTAGTTGTGAGCGTGGATGTGTGCGGACGTGTCCCACGTTGCTCCTTATTTAATTATTCTTATCAGATATGAACAAATATAGCTTTTTGAATAAAGCACTTCGTTTACGTCAAATCATAATAATCACTCCTGTTTTTCTACTACTAGGAACAATTTCAAAACTTTCAATTACCTGAGGATTTTGTCTCAGTTTCTTTAGATGTTGTTTCCTTATTTACTAATACACCTACAAATTTAATTATAGAAATTGTTAATGAAGATTGGTCTAATAAAAGTGAACCATATTGTAATTTAATTTTATTTAATAATAGATATTTCTCTTATAATGATGTCTTTTATAAACAGATTTATGGTGTTCCAATGGGTTCTCCCCTTAGTCCTATTTTAGCCCAGATGGTGATGGATCGTCTTTTGGATAAGTCATACCTCAATTACCTTTTCAATTTGGTTTTATAAAAAATATGTAGATGACATTATTTGTTCTTTACCAAGAAATATGATTGTTACTACATTAGATGTTTTTAATAACTTTCATCCACAAATTCAGTTTACCTTAGAAGAAGAAACTAATAATTCAGTTCCTTTTCTTGATATTAAATTAATTAAATTAGAAAATAATACAATCACATTAGATTGGTATCAAAAACCGACACATTCTGGTAGATTCATTAATTTTTATTCATGTAATCCTTTAAATCAAAAATATTAATGCTAAAATTGCGAAATGTAATTTAAAAACCATTAATAATCTTTTTAGTAAAACTGAGGATAACATTCCGCCTTCTAATCAATACGGTATTGTTTATTGTATTCCTTGTACCGAATGTGATCTGTAAAGACTCCAATTAAAAGATCCGTTTATCCGCCCAGTTGTATCTTACTCATTGCTCTCGCTGATACGCTGTAAATATCAATCGGTCGACTGGCCAATTAACCAGTGCTCTTTACGGCTATATGATACGTAGGTATAACGTGTTTTATCTAAACGAATATATTCGTTTTTTTTTTTTTTTTAATTATATCGATCATCAAAAATACAACAAATAACAAATTAAAAAATTAAAATGTGACAAAATTGATCCAAATATTCTCACTATATCAAAGAAATAATGCTGGCAGCTTCGTAATTCGATCGGCGCCAGGCGTGCATCGAAGCGCCTATGCATTAGGGCTTGAGAGTTGGAGTCTTTAGTGATCAGGTTTATATAGGACAAATTTCCAATTGGCTTAAATCACGACTATCACAACATATATCTGATTGTAGATTGATAACTAAAAAAGAAAAAAATTCTAGTGCTTTAGCACAACATTTTAAAGAAAAAAATCATTTATTAGATTTCAATAACACTAAAATTTTAGAAAAAGAAACCAATTATCGTGCAAGATTAAATGATATTTTCAAACAATTTTCTAAATCTAGACTATCCTTGAAAATAAATAAACTTCGTTTAATAACTTTCAAATATTGAACATTTTAATTTGGAATGTAATTTAAACTAAAAAAATATGTAAGTTATTTAATTTGAATCAATTCAATCATTGTAACCTTCCTCTTGTAGTTTTTGCTCTGATGAAGGCAATAAAGGTTGCCGAAAGCTTAACATAAAAATAAAAAAAGTCTTTTATTGACCGCTAGCCCGATAATTTTCAAAAATAGATTAATAATAATAATAATAATAATAATAAATTTTATTGTCACTGATCCAATATAAACAGATGTGGACAACGTCAGATCTTCAACACAATAATGACAACAGTATAGTAGACTAGAACATATAATACATAATTTGTCAAAATGTTAGAACACACACATACATACACATACGCATATCACATAGTACATGAGGAAAATCAGATTGATAACAAATCATCCTCGCTAGCAGGTTGATTTATGAGATAAAAATTCATTAATATGATAAAAGTTTTCTTTTAACAAGTAGGTCTTAGCCGAGGATTTGAATTTATTAAAATTCATCTCTTTAATATTCGCAGGTAAGGCGTTATACCGGGTGGAAAGTTTCAAACCCGAACATAGGAAACTTGCATTATTTATGGAGATTGCTGCTAGCCGTTTAAACGTACAAAAATGGTAATAGGCTTAAAAGAGAGAAAATTATGACCAATATTACCTTGCAAAAATTATTGCTAAATGTTAATAATTTCGTGAAAATTAAATTTTCAAATTTCATCTGAAAAATTTAGTTTCCTTGGTATGTCAGATTTGAAACCTTCAATTATTTTTTATTAATTGAAAATAATTTACACGTCACTCCGTCACTCAAAATGTATGATGAATAATTTACACATTGAAACTTTATTAAACGTTCTTAATACAATACATTTTACAGCAGGTATTGAAATAAGGCACCGTTTTGCAATAAACAATATCCTAACCGATAGAGAACACTTTTCATGTCTGGAATTTCACGGAAAATAAATTTCTCTATGCGAAGCCTAACACCACTGTAAAAGATTTCTAAAATAAAAGTCCTTCCTTCTGTGTAATTATTTATGATACATTTTGAGTGACGGAGAAATTATTTTCAATCAATAGAAAATAATTAAATCTTTCAAACATGACATACTGGTAACTAGATTTTTCAGATGAAATTTAAAAATTTTATTTTCACGAAATTATTAACATTTAGCAATAATCTTAGCATGGTAATTAATGGTCATAATTTTCTCTTTCCTTTAAGACCATAACAATTTTTGTATCTTTAAATGGCGAGCAGCAATCTCCATAAACGTACTTTTCAATGCAAGTTTCCTATGTTCGGGTTTGAAACTTTCCACCCGGTAGACTTGAATAGCTTTATAATGAGCGCCCTGTGTAAAGAATGTAGATCTATGCGGTATACTAAAATCATTACACGATCGAGTGCACATATTAGAGTAAAAATGATTATTTCGAATATACAGATGCTCGTTACGCTTTATGAAAGTGGCTAATTCTGGAATATATAAGCAAGCCAACGGTAGTATCCCCAGCTTTTTAAACAATGGTCTACATGGAGTATTAACAGGTACACCGCACATTATTCTTATCAACCTTTTTTGCAAGAGAAATAAAGATTTAAAGCTAGAAGACGATCCCCAAAATATTAAACCGTATCTCAGCCTCGACTCAACATATGCTAAATAAAATGATTTTAGGGCAGTTAGTCCAACATTTTGCCTCAGGCTGATTAAAGCTTAATGAGCGGAACACAGTTTTTTTACCAAGTTTAGTGCAGTGCTGTACCCAATTGAGTTCAGTATCAACCACAAGACCTAATAAATCAACAGTGTTTGTTGTTGGTATAGACTTGTTACAATATTTGACGTGTATACTATAATCAAGCTTAGCTTTGCTGAAAGTGGCAATTTTAGTTTTCTTGAGTATTTAGGTGAAGTTCGTTTTTGGCGCACCAATCAGACATCTGCTGTATGATAGTAGTGCAAGTCGTCGATATGGTATTGATAGATTTATTTGCAATGACAATATTAGTATCATCTGCATACTGTGAAAGTAAACAAAGTTCTAAAGATAGAGACAAATCGTTAACGTAGATCAAAAAAAGAGTCGGCCCCAATACAGATCCTTGTGGAACTCCGCGGCAAATCGTCACTTCAGATGATAAATGATCACTTATTGTGTCCTGACATATCCCAAAGTCAAGGATATCAACTGACTACGATTAGGTAGATAGGAGCGAAAGATGCTTAACGGTGTACCGCGAATTCCGTAGGCTTCCATCTTAGATAGTAGAACAGAGTTATCTAAGAGGTCAAATGCCTTAGAGAGGTCAAAGAAAATTAAAAAAAATTAATGCTTTAAATAAATTAGTGTAAATTTTCTGGTCTTGAAATTGTTCAGTAAGCTAAAACTAATACACTATAAAAAAATCTCGTTGAAACCTTGATTAATTTCCAAGAAATAACAATTTTAAGATTTTGGCAATTTCGAAAAGCACTATTTTTTAACTAACTAAAAATCACTCGGTATATCTAACGGCTAATGTACATGGTTCGAGAAATCTCGCACGTGAGACTCTCGAACACTATTTGCATGCGAGCACGAATCGTGTATATCGTTCACGTGCGTGCTCGCATTCGAGTGCGTGCGTGCTCGCATGAATTTCAAACTTGTTTATTAGTTCTCGTGCGTGAATGACGTATTTCTTGACACTTAAATAATTTTGGTATATTTTCCACGATATCAAAGTTGAATGATAATGAAATGATGACTTTCATTCACTTAAATGAATGCTATCCTGGCTTAGGAATCGCAGGATTACAAAAGTAATTTCTAAATTAAAGTAATTTCTAATTTTAGTTTACTCAGATTCTTTTTCCCTTAATTTTTTAGTTATCTACCTACTATGAGACTAGGTATAGCAAGGTATTCATACACCAACTCCTTTTTGAAATTGCGATGTTAGTCGTACTCGCATGAAAAATGTGTATACACACAATTACTTCTCGAATCGTGTCAATACAATCACGCATGTAAGTTTCGAGCTGCGAACTCGAACGCTTTTCCGAACGAGGTTTCTCGAACCGTGTACATCGGGCAAAATAGGAGCTAAATAGATTTTCAGACAAGCACAAATTATTGCCGTAAAAAGTTTTATTGATCTAAAGTTGATCTAAGTTTATACTCGCAGTCACTCACGAGTCCAGCTTATGTGACTTATTTGATTTCATGTTAATCGGTAAAAATACATTAATACTATTGTTAATATTATTCAATTATTAATTATCACAATTAATGTAATATTACTGAATTAATAGAATCGTTGACAATTTGTTACTGTTGATTTAAGCTAAAAAGCACATGAGGTTCCGTTTAAAAAAATAGTTACAACATAATGAAAATTTGAAATGCTGTAAAAAAGTTAAAAATCAAAATACAATTAAAATAGTGATTTTTTCGAGTTGCTCCATCGCATTAGAAGGAAAATTCACGATTCATAGCTTTCTAGATTGAAAGATAGAAAAGTCTCTTTCGTTATCTTGCAAATCAAAATTACCAAACGATACATTTTCGATACATATTTTAGGTTATAGTATTCAATAGGCAGAAACTCTTCGTAAAAGAAAACATTTATATCTCGTTCTATAAACGAGCTATCAAAGAAGGCGCGCTTAGTAGCTCACCCTGTACATAACTCATATGGCTTGAATAAAAAAATAATATCATGCTAGCATGTTCTATTTGAACCACTGTGTGATACAGTGAAACGAAAAGAAGCCTGCGATTTTATGAGTTTTTCGGTTAAGTATTTATGATTTTGTTATGTAATGCAGTATACTCTCTCTTAAGCGGATACCTACCGTGACCAGAAAACTATCCGCCCATTAGAGGTGTCCACCTAAATGGGCGGTCACGCTTGGCTCCGTGATATACAGGGTGTTAGGTATTTCACTGGACATTTTCAAACCACGTATTGAGAACACTCTGTAGAGTAAAAAAGTCTTTACATTCGATGTTGCTGCGGCTTTCGTTTTCCAGGAAAAAATTTAAACAAAAATCGTTAAAAATTGTTTGGAAACCACTAATTTTCTTATCAACTGTTACACCCACGTACCGAACGCCATCCGGGCGGGCGATCCCTTCCCATAAATTCCCAGATGGTTTATTGTTTTACGACAAGCAAATAACGCACGTTCAGTGTCTCAACAGATTTCGGAGTGTGCGGATCATGGTCAGAATAAATTATTACACAAATAACGAAATTGTTGACATTATTCTAACGTACGGAGAATGTAGATGCAATGCACGTGCTGCAGTACGTAGATATCGGCGGCGCACTATGGGGCCAAAAGCACTTTCGCGTGTCAAAAATCTGTAACTTTTTTATTTACTGACTTACGTTAATGAAATTTGGTACATAGATTAAGAAGACTATAGGCTTTATGGCCGTGATGTGATTTTTGTAAAATTTTTATTTACTTCTTTATTATATGTGTTGTAACACCGAAAAGTGAAAATTGCTTAAGAGTAAAGCGCCCTTATTTTAAAAGATACAGAAAAATGTCATAAGAAGAAGTTGTTTAGAATTAAAAGTTACAGTCAAATACAAAATTAGAGCGATTAGTTTGAAGGTTGAGAAATTTAGAGTTTGATGCGAATCAAATGGCGGCTACTCTGAAGCTCATTTTAAATGAACGATTACGTACATAAGACACAATCTACGTGTAAAGTATTATACATCATTAGAAAGGGCACATCTTCTAGTTTTAAAATAACTACATAAACATGTAAATTGCTTACTGCTTTGTTTAATAAAAAAACCTAAACGTAGGTATGTTTAATTTGTCATTTTAAAACTTAGCTTAAAAATTTAACGGTCATCGGGATTTGCCCATGTAAATTAGATAAATGTGGAATTAAAATCTGTCCGTAAGAGAGATGTCCGCATAAGAGGAGTGTCCAGAGAGAGTACATTGTATTTGCAATTTATTTTGTCTTCTAAGTAATTAAATATTTTCTTTTAATCTTTTAGCCATAAATTTTTACAAAAATTTTAAAAAAAGAATTGTATTTTTTTATATAGTGATATTTTACAGGTGTTTGACGCTGCTGTAAATAATTCAGTTGACTTAGGAAAAGCCTTATATTTGGCAGTGGAAAAAGATCTTGAAACTACCACACTTCTGACGGATATGAACGTTAATATAGAATATCAAGGTGCCGATAAAAATAAACCACTTATACAAGCGGCACGTTCATCAAGAAATGATTTTTTGAAACTTCTGTTGAATAAAGGAGCCGAAGTGAATGCCGCTGAAGTCAGTGGGTACACAGCCCTTCATTTCTCAGCGCAAATTGGTAATATTGCGGGAACAAAAATGCTATTGGAAAAAGGAGCAGACGTTAATTGCAGAGATAAATGGCAAGACACGCCATTATTTAAAGCAAGCTGGAAAGGACACGTGAAGGTGTTAGAGTTGTTACTTGAGCGAGGTGCAGATATTAATGCAAGTAACGAATACGGCAGCACAGCACTACTATCAGCTTCTTCTTACGGTCAAGTAAAATGTGCAGAAACTTTATTAGATAAAGGTGCCAATATTGAACATCGCATGAATAATCGATTTACAGCGTTAATACTTGCAGCACAAGATGGACATCTGAATGTATTAGAACTGTTGTTGGAAAGAGGTGCCAAAATTAACTCAGTTGATTCGGATGGGCACAGCGCCATTTACTTTGCTAGAAAAAATGCTCATAATCATTGCGTTGATTTTCTTATTACGAAAGGGGCAAAAGTTTAGAGTTATATTAAGATGACCAGCAAAATGATAATAATAATAATAGAATATTATTGTTCCCTTAGGCACGGTTACATAGATACAACAAATTAATTATAACGTATGATTCAATAAATTTCAGGTTTCAGGCGGCTGTGGAAAAAAAATTCATGTCTTAACTTAGAACAGACCCATTTGAATTTCAGCGCTGTTTCGCTAAGAAAGCAAGATTCCACAATGTACACTGAGAAAAATGAAATAGTTAAGTCAACAACTTTTTGAATGTCAACTTTTTGTGCGTTGACTTAAATAAAATGTACTTGTATCAACGGTAATATTCTTAACTGAACATCTTGGAAATTGTTGAAGTAACACTAAAAAAATGTTAAACTATTACGTTTGATTGAACGATGTAAATGTTTTCCTTAAAACGAAAGTGCTTAATATGTTAAATCAAAAAGTTGAAATTTCAAAATGATCGTAAAGTGCTGTTGCTTTTGTGTGTCTGTTTTGATTTTTTATTTAACGTAATAAATGTTAAGTCAAGTAAAAGCGAGGGTTAATTCCCATATTAATAAGCTATCGAGTTCCAGATGGCGCCTGCTAGAACTTCACGTATATTTACTGCCTGTCCCAGCATAACCTTGTTGTTCGACATCGTTTCTTAAACGGATAAGTCATTCATATTTCGAATGCGTCCGACATTATAAAGTTCGTTGAGGTTTATTCAGCTCCTCTTGTCACCTCAACAAAGGTTGAAGGGTTATCTTACTTTGGCAGTATCGCAAAGAGGTGAACATTTAATTGATGTTTCCCTAAACGATAGTAGAGATTGAATTGACTCTACGCTTTTATTAGCCGTACTGAAAAATTACTTTAAACATATCAAAAATATAATTTTAATTCCCTAACAGCGTTCAGACAAATAAAATATTTAGCAATTTTAACAATCTAAAGTTCTTGTATCAATCTTCGTGGGCATTAAAGCAACTAGAAAGATGTCTTCATTGTATGCTTGCCTCAAACAAAATATTGAGTTGATTCAATCTAAAATATTTAACATTTTTTGACTGTTGGTTCAATGACCACGCGTGATTGCTAATAGGTAAACGAAAAATACTGTTACCTGAACGTGTTTTTGGTTGACTGAACAGTTTATTTTTCTCAGTGTAGGTCTTCTGTCCATTTTATAAAAGTATAAAATAAAAATTGGTTTAATTAAAGTAGTGGTTTAATATTTGAGTTAAGAAAGGTTAGGTGCTAAATTGATAAATAAAATTCAAATGTCATGTTGACATCAAAATCTGTATTTAACTAAGGCATGAAATTTTATTCAATAGCCACCTTTGACCTGAAATTTATTGAATCATATTGTAGTGGTTTGTTTTCAATTTTATTCCACTTTCAAGTTTCAAAATTTTAAAGTAATATTTATAATTTTCTATTTTAAGGAATCAATTTATTATGTATTTTTCCTTGTTGAGGCTTATGACAGGATATAGGGTTTTTTATAGTTAAGAAAGACTTTTCTTCTTTATTGTGTGTTTTGTTTTTCGAAATTATCAATAGGTTTGAATAAATTTGCTTACGAAGTTTGCGAATTGTATACAATTTATTCCTTAATTGTATAATCTCTAATTTTATTTATTTATTTTTTAAATTTTATTTCAATCTATTTAAATGTCTTAACGCCGATTCTTGAAAATCGTCTTTAATAAACATTCGTTGACTGAATTAAAATTTTTGTATAAAATTTGTCCTATAAGCTTAGATGCCTTAACTACGTTGCGTCGTTGCGAATCGTCCGTACGAAGGATACGTTAATTGATACACATTCTATCTAAGAGTCAGATGTAACTGTCATTGATTTGTCAATATTTTCTTTAGATATACAGGATTATCAATTAAGGTGATTATACCAAGTATAGAGGACATTACAATATTCCAATTTAACCTAATTTATGTATATCCAAAAGTTTCTCGTTTCTTAGATATAACCTCCTAAAGGGACAACTTAGAAAGTATGTTTTCTTAAATATCTCTGGAACGGTTTAAGATAGAGGATTGAAATTTGATTGATATGTAAGACGACTGAAATACAAAAGCATACGCTTTTTAAAAAAATCTGAAATAAGAACTGAAAAGTTCGAATAAAATTATACATGAAATGAACTAAATTTCATCTTCGCCAAATTAACCGTTTTCGAGATATTCAGGTTGAAAGATTACATTACTTCAGAAATTAGAAATTTTTTCAGAAAATTAAATTTGCCTTGACAACATTAGCTGCTATGTTACGTATCAATACTGTTACGGTTTGACTGTCTTGAATATCCCATACGGACTAATAAGATTTTCTTACGTATCGTAGTCACAATTTTATTTTATTTTTTAATATTTTTAATTACAATTCAAATTGAACACCTCTGTGCAAGAACCGGACATCTCCGACTTCTGTCGTAATTTTGGAGGGGGCTTTACTTCATAACATGTTGAGTGTCTGATTATTGCTCATTATTCCTTATATTTTGTCGTTTGGTGTAAGAACATGACTTGTGGCTTCATGTCTGTTTCTTGCCCAGGTAGGTTGTGATTATAAACATGAACACGTCAGAAATGAGCGATGCTACTTAGAAGAAACGATATGCGTTAGCGGCCATTTTGGTTGGTTGATATGCGTCGTTACATGTTACCTGAGAGAACTGGAGCCTCAGGCTTGGTACAGGGATTAAAACTATCCCCAATCGGTGTTCGGCAGTGTCGAATGATTTTCCAGCCAAGCTGCGATTGATTTCTTCTCCAAATGAGCAAGGAATCCGTTAATTTTCTAATTTAAAATTAATTAATTAATTTTGTCTAATCTGATTGATGCTTCAACTGTAGGCAAATCTCTGGAAGAATCAGCTATAATTTCGGATGTTCTAATGTCGCGGGCACATATGCATTTAATGTAACACCTAACGTGATTTTTAACATCTAATTTGACATAAATCTGCGGTTACACTTAAGTTTAATATCAAATTAATCGTTATAAATTTGTTTTCTTTTCCATATTATCATATCACAAGTAAAAACTACACCAAACTAGTCAAATTAGACTTTGAAAATCACGTTAGGCGTGACGTTAAACGTTAATGTGGCCGCATCGTAAAAGTACAAGCGTTAAATGTTTTTATTCAAGGCTTACAAGAACCGATAAAAATTCACGTAAAATCTAGAAATGCCGATAGTTTAGAAGATGCTATAGAATTTGCTAGATCAGAAGAAAGAGAATTATTGAGTAATAAAGATTCAATGAAATTTTTTAATTATAAAATTAATGAAAATACACCACGAAAGTGTTTTAAATGTAATAAATTTGGTCATACCTCAGCTAATTGTTATACAAAATGTTCAAATTTTGTGCGCCTTTAGTTAAAACGGAGATTTTTAGAACGAATACTGAAAATGTTACATGTTACTATTGCAAAAAATTAGGGCATCGTATTTCTGAATGTAGAAAAAGAATTTACAATGAACGTAGAAATTCTCAAAATCAAGATACAAGTCAGAGTAATAATAATCATGCTAGAAATCAGAATGTTAGTGACCGTCGTGTTAATCAAAATAAAAATCATTCTGATCCGAATCGTCGTTCGTTTGCGAATGCAAATGCGTCTGCTGTAACGCGATATGCTACTGCCAATTCGGTTAATAGTGTAAAGCAGTCAGAAACGCAAAATTTTCGAAAAGACATTACTAATTTTAGGAAAGCTCTTCATCGTAAGAATTTTGTTCATTCAAATAATGAATTTCCTAATTTTGCTGAATCAAATAATTTTGTAGACGATTCCTGTAAATCGAGTTTAATAGATACTTGCGTTAATTTTGAGGAAATTATTTCTAACGAATCAAATATATTTCCTGAGAATAAAATTCAGTTGTATTCAAGTTATGTTGGCAATAATAATTGTGAAAGCGTTGTAGGATTAGTTGATAAGACAATGAGAGACAAAAATTCGAAGTACAAGTTTGCACACCGTGAATCTGAAAAATCTTTTGAAATTGCTAATACAGTTAGAGTCAATGATAATTTTCAGACAAAATCGGATTCTGAAGAAAGTAGAGAATCAATTAATCTTAAAAAAGATATTCGTGTTATTGATATGAATTTTGATCGTCACTATTTAGCTCGACGTGTATATATTGATATGCCAAGTTCAATTACAAATAAAAAGTTAATTAGAATGCTATTGGATACAGGTTCCGATGTTTGTCTTTTGAAAAGTGATTTGCTTTTAAAAGATACCATTATTGATGATCCGTATGTAGAGATCAGAGGCATTACTGTAGAATTTATTAAAACGTTAGGAGTTGTGCAAAATTCGAGTTTTGATAATTGTGTTATGCATTTAGTACCAGATTCGTTTCCGCTTGAATGCGATGGTATTTTAGGTAACGATTTTTTGACAGAACATTGTGCTACCATCGATTACGAAAATAAATTATTAAGAGTTAACGGGAAAGAGTATGCATTAATTATTGATAATAAAAGAATAAATATTCCAGCGCGAACAGAAATGTTAGCTTTAGCTGAAGTCGAAACTGATTTCGAGGGTGAAATTTTTATTGAAAAATGTCAACCAACACCGGGTATATTTGTAGGAAATTGTTTAACGGGAGTAAAAGATAAAGTTTGTGTGGTATCGCTAATAAATGTTAGTGAAAAAGATATTGAACTCTCGATTCCTAAAGTTTACGAAAGTCGAAGTCAATTGTAATCAATCGTATAATTTCAGATCAGATCATAAGCGTATTGACAAATGAAATAGTTTAGTAAGGCTAGACCATTTAAATTTCGAAGAAAGAAAATCTATTTTAGAAATTTGTGAAGATTTTAGTGATATATTTTATTTAGAAGGTGACAATTTAACTTATATTGACGCAGTCACGCACAGTATACCTTTGTTGTCAGATCAGCTAGGAAATTCTAAATATTTTTCAACTTTAGATTTGGCTAGTGGGTTTCATGAGATTAAAGTCGATCCTAAAGACCGTGCAAAAACAGCATTTTCAACCCCCTATGGACATTTTGAATATAATCGAATGCCTTTTGGTTTAAAAGGAGCGCCTGCGACATTTCAAAGATTAATGGACACTGTTTTAAGTGGATTACAAGGAATTAAATGTTTTGTCTATCTTGATGACATTGTAATTTATGGAAACAATTTGATAGAACACAATAAAAAATTAATAGAGGTATTTCACAGACTTCGAGAAAATAAATTATTGCTTCAACCTGACAAGTGCGAATTTCTGCGCAAAGAAGTTCAATATTTAGGTCATGTAATTACTTCAGAGGGTATATATTCAGATCCAAATAAAATTGATGCAGTTTTAAATTATCCGAGACCAAACCGTGCAAAAGATGTCAAAAGTTTCTTAGGTTTATGTGGATATTATAGGCGGTTTATTAGTCATTTTTCTGAAATAGCATCGCCATTAAATCAATTATTTAAAAAAAATGTAAAATTTTATTGGTCAGATAAATGTGATAAAGCTTTTGAAGATTTGAAATTAAAATTAGTTTCACCTCCGTTACTTCAATATCCAGATTTTCAGAAACCCTTTATTTTGACTACCGATGCTAGTGATTTTGCAATTGGTGCAATTTTATCACAGGGCACATTAGGTCAAGACAAACTCATAGCTTACGCGAGCAGAACTTTAAATCCAGCCGAAAGAAAATATACGACTACAGAAAAAGAACTTTTAGCTATTGTATGGTCAACAAATCATTTCAGACCGTATCTGTATGGTCATAAATTTGATGTTGTTACAGATCATCAAGCACTAAAATGGATCTTTAACTTGAAAAATCCGGGTTCGCAATTATTTCGTTGGAAATTAAAATTAGCAGAATATGATTTGGATAAAGTAATTTACAAGCCAGGAAAAATAAATTTAGCGGCAGATGCTTTAAGTCGGGTCCATATTATAAATCAATATAATACTGAATCAAATGTAATAAATAGTTATGTCAAATTTTTAGAGGAAATTCAGCAAAAAATAATGTTAAATCCCCATGTTAAAGAAAATACAAGTATATCTGTTGATAACGTAAATTTAAAATTTATTCCAAAAAATATTAATACAGTTCCAGAAGTTATAGACTTATATTTAAATAAAGATTTAGAACTTTACGATTTAATTGAAGTCGATAATGTGTTTTATTTCGTGGACAGAGAAAACTATTTCGATAAACTTAATTATGAGAACTTTTTTGACAACTTGTGTAAACTTCGAAATGCATTACCTGAAGATAAAACAATCTTTTTAACCAAATTCGGAAAACGAGATAATTTAAAATGGGATAAACTTAGGACAATTTTGCGTTACGTGTTTAAAGGTATTTTATTTGATTTAGTCATAATTAATAAAAATATTGTCCAAATACTGATGAAGATAAACAATTAGAAATTTTGAAGCAGTTTCATGATTTACCATTAGGAGGACATCATGGTGTTAATAGAACCTATAACCGTATAAAAGAAGTTTATAAATGGGACAATATGAAAAGTTACATTACAGATTATATTAAGAAATGTGAGCATTGCCAAAAAAATAAAACATTTAGTAAAACTTATACAAAAAATGCCTTTAGAAATTACAACTACAGCAAGTAAAGCTCTTGAAAAATGTTTTTTAGACATCGTCGGTCCATTAACTACTACAGAATCGGGAAATAAATATTTATTGACTTTCCAAGATGACTTAACGAAATTTTTAGAATGCATTCCTATTAGAGATCAAGAAGCAAAGACTATCGCTGATAAATTTGTAAAAGAGATCATTTGCAGACATGGAATTCCTGAAACAGTTTTAAGTGATCAAGGAAGTAATTTTTTGAGCGAAATTTTTAAAGACACTTGCAAATTATTGAAAATTAAAAAATTACAAACTTGTGCGTTTAGACCTCAGTCAAATGGTACATTAGAAAGGTCACACAGAACGATCAAAGAATATCTTCGCCATTACATAAATTCAGATCAAAATAATTGGGATGATTGGATTCAATTTGCAGTTTTTACATATAATACGACACCTCATACAACTACACAATTTACACCTTTTGAATTATTATATGGTAATAAACCAAGGTTACCAACATCAATTACTTTGCCCCCTCAAATCTCTTATTCATATGATGATTTTGTAAGTGACTTAAGACAGAAACTTAGAAGTTCTAGGGAAATTGCCAGGCAAAATATTTTAAACAAAAAACATAAAAGTAAGGAACATTACGATAAGAATATTAATGAAGTAAATTTTGAAGTAGGAGATAAAGTATTGTTATATGATGAGTCGATACGTAGAGGAAAAAGTAAAAAGTTGAGTCCACAATGGATAGGACCGTATACAGTCGTATCAGTCGATACAAACGTAAATACAACAATTAGGCGAGGTAGAAAAGACATAAAAGTTCATAATAATAGATTAAAACACTTTTTTTATTGAAAATATTTTTATTTAAAGTTGGTTCTTTGTTACAGAATTATGTTTTTCGCCAGTTTCCTATTTGGTGTTTACCAAATTCAAGCTGAAGATGCATTGATATTCAATGTCACGTACTACGAACACTCACCTGGAATTTACTACGAACGATCAGGCACTATTAGATTGTATAATGATAATTGGAATTTAGTTACGTATATTGATTTAGATGATTATGATGCTAAGTTTAATCTTTTATTAAAATATAGAGAAAAATCAATTAAGTATTGTAATCATGATTATAAAATAGTTAGTATATGCAATTATTTTGTCAAAACAACTCAAAATATTTTAAAAAGGATAGAAATTGAAAGGTCTACTATTAAAGAACTATTGGGCATACACCGAGTTTCAAAAAGAGGATTATTTAATATAATAGGATCAACTACTAGATTTTTATTTGGAACATTGAACAACGATGATGCAGAATATTACAATTCTAAAATTAAGGAATTTAATGAAAACGAAGAATCATTGTTAGAATTAGTCAAGCAGCAAGTAACTATAGTAAAATCCACAATTAGCAACTTCAATAATACAATTGGTGATTTAAATCATAACGAACAAATAATGATTAAAAATATAGAGAAAATTGAAAAGTACGTTAACAATCAAAATTCGGCAATAAGTTACATTGAATATAAGACCACAATTGAAGAACATATTACTGTTTTTTCAATGATGTTCCAACAATATCAGTTAGAAACATTAACTTTGATTGATGCCATCTTAGCTGCTCAGATTGGTTTGTTACGTCCAATCATTTTAACTCCTCAGAAACTTATTCAAGAACTAAATAAGGTATCACAACATTTACCTAAAGGTTTAGATTTTCCTATACCCATGATAATCGATAATTCCCAACTGTTGTTGAAAATAATAAAGGTACATTGTTATTGTAAGGATAATGTTATTGTATACGTTATAGACATTCCTATTTCTGATAATAAGGACTATGATATTTTTAATTTGTTACCATTGCCTGTATTAGTATCTACTAAGTTTATTCAACCTAGAATTAAGTATTTAGCTGTAAGTCAAAATAAGCATAATTATCTGACGTTAACAAAAGAAGAATTTTAAAAATGTTTAAATTATGATTCAGTTAACTTTTTATGCAAACAACCAGTTCATTTAGCTTATCAAAATGAAATATGTGAGGTTAAATTGTATCACTCAGTAAAAACTATTCCAGAATCATGCGATAAAAGGATTTCAGAAATGTCTGGTTCAATTTGGACACAATTGTCAGTTACAAATTCGTGGTTATTTATTCTTCCGAAAACAGAGTTAGTCACTTTAAATTGTAAAAATCAAAATCCTAAAAATATAAAATTCAAGGAATTGGAAAATTTACAGTTTCAGCTACTTGTAAAGCTTTTTCGAGTTCAACTGTATTAATACCTCGTAATAAATTTTCGAGTTCTACTAAGCAATTGCTAGATTTTTTACCAGACGTATCTTTAGATTTCGAGTGTTGTGAGGAATATGGAAAAGATAAACAAAAATTAAATATTTCTGAAATACGTTTAACCAATCATTATAAAATAATTACTAAACTAAACCATTTTATGGCATTTTGAATTAGAAGAGGATATGTTGTAATCTCCGATGATTGTCTAAATTTGATTTATGTGATCATGCAATTGATTTTAATTTATAAAGCAGTTTCTCATGCGGATATGTTGGTTCTTAGAATTATTTCCTTTTATCTAACGTTTATCTGTGTCACTTAATATAGTTCTAGCGTTCGCGTCACGTAACTACATTTTTAAGTTTTAACTCATCTTTCGCTTCATTGCAGAAATTAATTAAAATAAGTTCTGAGCTTTGTTTTATCGAGTCATACGTAACTTCGTTAATCTAAATTATTAAAACTACTTTCCATATGAGAAACTGAGAGTTGTGCAATATCGGGAGGACAGACCCTAACCAACCAGACAAAAGTACTGTTGGGGTTCACAATTTGATTAACCATTGCAATATGTAATACACCAGATTGCAACAATAAATATTTTATTAACAAAAAAGAACAGTTTGTTTAAACTATCAAAGTTTACAACAGATATGTAAATGTCCAACTAATAGTTCTGCACAAATGTGAAGAATTTTTTTCTATAAATTGTCACTGGAGCTATTTTAGACGCAAATTGTTCTACAATTGTAGTAAATACTGCTATTCATTTTCCTCTGTGTGGTTGCTTCTTCATAAAACTGACGTAAAAATCTTTCCCTGCCATTTTTTTCTCTTTCTTGAATCTGTGTTTCAAATTTAATTCTTCCGCCAGGTCATAGGCCAGCTTCAAAAACTCTGTTTTAGACAGGGGTATTAGCCGCGAATCTAAATCCATCATATGAGCTACTAACTGAGTTTCACATCTTTCTTCAAAGGTTGCCTTAAAAACTCCATCTGTGGTTTCATTTCCGTCGGCTTGTTATTTAAAATAGCTTTTACCTTCCTTTGCAAAGTGCTTTTAGGTACATGGCAGTGGTCGGACGCAGCCCTTTCAGAGAGTTTATTTTTCAGAATACTTGCTGCGGCATTTTTCATATCATCGTCTGACCACTCTCCCTGGCCCTCACTTTCCGGTTTCTTCTTAAATTTTGGCATAGTATCCTAAAAAACTATTATTATCCTAAAAATATAAAAAAACGACAAATTAGTTACGTGGCCTATACCACCCGAATGTGGCATGGCCCATATAAGATAACTGCTTAAGAAAATGACGAAATTACTTCTTGTCAAAAACAACTGTTTATTATTATTTTTTTATATAACAGCATTTGTTTTTAAAACATGTAATTGATGCTACATTTCTCCCCAACGCGTTAAATGTATTTTCATCGTAAGGTCTGCGAGTTGGTTTCCGAATTCTAGTAGACCGACGTAACTCGGGTATTTTTGCTGAAGTTGGATGATTTAGATCTAGTAGGTCTTTCTCTGAATGAGTCATTGCATTTGATTCACTTCCGGTAGTTACTAGCAATAGTGCTATAGGTTCCGTCACTGGAATTTTAGATGTAAGTTGCGTTATGTCATCAGAAGTGACCGTCGTCAGTTCTATCACCAATGGATGTATCATCTACGGCTCCTTCTCTAGATCAGCGTGTTTGTGTTTGGTATTACCAGCAACCAATACATGGTAAGACAATTCTCCTGTTCTAAATTCAATCGTTCCTGGTTTCCATCCTTTTTCTCGTTCATTTCTTACCCAAACACTATCACCAACATCAAATTCTCGATTCTTCGTATTGCAATCGTGGTATGATTTTTGTTTCCAAATTTCCTGAATCATTTTCTTTCGAGGGTCTGGTTTTAAATGATCTAATAAAGTTTTAAGCCTTCGATTATTTAACAGTTCAGCTGACGTTCTACCCGCTGTTTTGTGTGGTGTGTTACGATACGCCATTAATAACTTTTGAAGTCGCCAATCCAAGTCTCCCTCGTCGTATTTGCTAGATGAAAATCTGCTCTTAAAAGTGCGAATGAATCTTTCCGCTAATACATTTGATTTAGGATGATAAGGTGTAATTCGAATATGTTTACAACCGTTTCGTTTACAAAATTCTTCAAATTTTTCTGATGTTAGTTGAGGTCCATTATCAGAAACAATCTGATCTGGAACACCATACCTTGCAAACCATTGTCGAAGACGTTTAATAACAGCATCTGTATTGGTAGATTTCATCATTTCGACCTCAACCCATTTGGAATATGCATCAACTCCAACTAGCCACATACGACCTTCAAATGGTCCTGCAAAATCAAGATGAATCCTTTGCCAAGGACCTTCTGGTATGTTCCAAGAAAACAACGGAACTTCCCAAAATTCGCCTCTGTTTTCCTGACAACCTTGATATTGTTTAATATATAATTCGATATCTTTATCAATTCCAGGCCACCATATATAATACCGAGCAATTGATCACATTGCTGCAATGCCTGGATGTCCCTGATGTAAAACCCGAAGAACTTCTTGTTGTAAAGATTTGGGAATGACAATTCTACCCATCTACAATAGAACGCCTTCTTCATTCTACAAATCGTTACGTTTTTCATGGTACGCTCTGTAATCTTCATTTGGTTTCTCTGGCCATGAAGTTTGTATAAATCTCATGATTTGACAAAGAGTTTTGTCATGTTTTGTCTTCTGTTTTAAGTTCTTTTCAGTAAGTTCCAACTCCTGAATTTTCTCGGTTCTAATTTCTGCGATTGTTGCTATTTCGTTGTCTGGTTGAAAAGTGCTGTTCATTGGTAACCTCGACAATGCATTAGGACATTGATTTTCCTGGCCTCTACGGTAACGAATAACATACTCGTAGTTTGTTAGTGTTATAGCCCATCGAATTAATCGATTATTTGCCACTTTAGGCAAATCTCTTTTCGCACCAAAAATACACTACTCAAAAGAATTAACGCATAATTCGCAAAAGACGATATTTTGAAAGATTTATAGGATGGATATGGAGGAATGCAATGTGATATTAATATTTTATTGACAAAATAACAAATAACAAATAAACTTGTGAAAAAATAAGAACTACATGTTGAAGAAATGAATTGCAACTAAAAACAAATTGAAGTATGGTGGATTTTTGAGGAAAAATAAACACTTCAATAATTTGCATTGCTTCCTCTTACTCGTATAACAGCTCTCTCTCGATTTGGCACATTGAAAATTAAATTTCTTACAGATTCTTCGGGTATGTTCTGCCATTCCTCAACAAGTGCTTCAGAAAGGTCTTGAAGTGTTTGTGCTGGATTTTCCCTCATTCTGATTCTTCGACCTAACATGTCCCAAATGTGCTTTATATAATTCAAATCCGGAGATCTCGCTAGCCAGTCGATTTGATTGATACCAACATCGTTCAGATACTCGCGTACTATTCTCACAATGTGGGGACGTGCATTATCCTGCACTGTCTGGAAAGCATCACCAATAAATGGACCAAAAGGCACAAGATACTTTTGTAAAATGTCCTTTATGTACCGATCTGCAGTTAGAGTCCCGTTAGCCAATACGTGTAAATCGGGACGACCATAAAAGTTAATGCCACTCCATATCATATCATCTGCGCCGAATGCATCCAATTGCCGGATACTGCACTGTGCAAAATGCGTACCTGGGGTTCTCCATACTCTTGTCCTGCAATCATTAGTGCTTGGGATAAAACTGGACTCATCCGTAAAGAGTACAGTGCTCCAGTCTTCAAGGGTCCAAGCAACGTGTTTCCTTGCAAATGCAAGGCGTCTTATACGATGTTTCCTGGTCCAACGAGGGGTCGTAGCAGGATGCCTTGCCCTTAAGTGATGTTCGTGGTTCGTGTTGTGGTTCGCGATTTCTAATGGTCTAATCGGATACCCCAATGTTAAGGACTCGCTGGAGGTCATTTTGCAATGCTCTTGCAGTAACAGTGCGAAGCCAAAGCGCTGAAATTCTAATAAAACGGTCCTGTACTGCTGTTATAATTCTTGACCGACCTTGTCCTCGACGTCTAGTAAATTGGTATTCCTCTAGATATCAGTGGTAACATCTACTAACTGTTGACTGCCTCATGATCAGGATTTCAGCAACCTGACTTTGTGTATAGCTATCCTCTATGAACCGAACGACTAATCGCGCTTCAGCCTCTTCCAAATTTCGCGAAGCACGCCTGTCATTATTTGCCATTATTAAATTCAACAATTAAACATTGAAAACACAATTTTAACTGTTTTGAGATAAACTGAACTTCTTCATACACTAAATAAATACGAAAAGAACTACAAGAAATGGTTTTATCACTCGAAAAAATCAAAATAAGAACAAATATAAATAAAATTTGTCAAAAAGAAAAATCAAATTCAGGTTGATTAGCAGCATTCACGATATGCGTTAATTATTTTGAGTAGTGTATGTTCTAGAGGCTTATGATCAGTCTCTAAAATAAATTCTCGACCAAAAATGTATGGATGAAATTTTGCACATCCAAAAACTAAGGCTAATGCTTCCCTGTCGATAGGTGCATAATTCTGTTCAACTGGTGTTAATTTTCTAGATGCATAAGCGATGGGTCTTTCTATGCCATTGGGAAACTGATGCATAAGGACAGCACCCAATCCTACTTCGGATGCATCACAAGTGATGATCAGTGGTAATTTTTCATTGTACGGCACTAAAGTACTATGTTGTGATAATATTGTTTTTACTTCTTCGAAAATTGTGGCTTCTTTACTGGTCCACTTCCAAGGAACACGTATTCCAGTTAGCTGATGTAGTGCTGCACATTTACCATGTAAATTCGGAACAAAACGCTCGTAGAAATTTATTGCTCCCAGGAAAACACGCAATTGTTTTACATTTTGTGGTTCTGGTGTACCTTCAATTGCAGCTACTTTTTCATCAGTCGGATAAATACCTTTTTCGTCAATACGGTGACCCAAATACTACACAGAGCGCTGCATAAATTTACATTTTGATAGACGGGTACGTAATCCTGCTTTCTTCATCCTCTCCAGTACTTCTTGCAAATTCTTCAAATGATCATGATCATTCTTTCCTGTAATAATCACATCGTCCAAATAAACTCCTGTGTTTGGTATGCCGTCTAATAAATTTTCCATAAATCGCTGAAAAATAGCTGGTGCAGATGACAAACCAAAGGGTAAGCGTTTGTAACGGAAATAGCCAACATGTGTTGAAATAATCAATGTATTCCGTGACTGCTCAGCTACTTCTATCTGAAGATAGGCATCTTTTAGATCGATCACTGTAAAAGATTTACCGTTCGTTAGTTTTGCCATTAAATCATCGAAAGTAGGAATTAAGTGAAATTCCTTTATCAAATTTGGATTTACTGTTACCCTGAAATCACCACATATTCTTACTGCACCTTTTCCTTTGTCGACGTTTACTGTAGGAGTCGCCCATTCGATAGGAGTGACACTAGGATCCACACGTTCAATTATACCTGCAATTTCTAGACGATGCAATTCATTCTCAACAGGTTGCCTGAAGGGAAATGGTACACGTCTGGCACGACATGCAACTGGTTTTGCACCTGCCTGCAAATGTAGTTCTGCTTTAGTACCTTGTACAGTACCTGTTTTTTCACTGAAAAGCTCTTGGTACTCATTTATTAACGATTTTACCCCGTCTGGAATCACAGCTTCAGATAGATTCTTATTTGTTGGTTTGTCTAGCCCGTTTGTAATTATTGTTTTGACTGCACGTAGAGTTACGCAATCTGGCAGGTCAAGACCAAAAGCGATAACCCAAGGTACAATTTATTTCTAAAAAGTGTACAATTATGTACTTTTTAAAGTACTCACACTTACTTCACCTTCAGGTTTGTACATCTTTAACATTGTTAATGGTAGAGGAAATTGCTCCCACAAAATTGCTAGGGCCCTCCATTCTTGTGGATACAGATAATCATTAGGAACTGTGAAAGCAGCCCCAATATCAAATTCAGGATGTGCTGGTTGACACATCCTGTCATAAAATTTTATAATGACCTCAATAAGTGATGTTTTGGTAAACCCCCATGGTGTTAGTACAGACAAATTTTTCTCTGCAAATATACTGAATCGCATCCTTCTATTATTCGGGTGTTTCTGGTTATCCAGCCACTTATTATCGAATTTGTCTATGAAGCTTCTTACACTTATACATTTCAAATTTTTAACATTTTCCCAATTGGCAAAGCTATATTCCTTCTTTAACATATCTATACTGTGTTCATGTTCCTTCTTTAACATATCTATACTATGTTCATGTTTCAATAGTTCCATTTTAAATTTGGATTCATATTCTTGTTTCAACATTTCCAATTCCATTTTAAATTTGTATTCATATTCTCGTTTTAACATTTCTTCTTGTAATTTGTGTTCTTGTATGAGCATTTGTATCTCCTGCTGCATTCGTATAACTTGTTGTTGGTATGGTGTTAATACCGTCAACGGATCTGTCATTGGTAATGAGATATTCATTCTTGGCGATTAATTAATCAGCTGATGATACCCGTACTCGAAGTTCGTAACCAGTTCGTATCAAAGCACTCAAAGAGGATGTATATCGCAAATTTTCCTGTGGCTGTAACGTCAGCGTTCAGTTCGGCAATCCAAACAACGGTGTATCATCTGCTTTTACTACAGTGGCTGGTAATTTCAGTGTTCTTATTGTTTAGTGTTACATTTATAGATGTTTCACCTAAAGTATCCAGTGGTGTTTTACCATAAGCAGTTAATTTACTGGCAGTCTTTAATTTTGGTTGGCCTATTTCTTTCCACAAACGTTCGCTAATTATAGCAGTATATGCACCAGGATCATAGTCCATGCGACAAGTCTTCTTGTTAATTTTAACATCGACTGTTGCGCGTTTTGCGATGCTATTTATATATCCCACCCTCGTCGCCAAAAATATAAGATAATTGCTTAAGAAAATGACGAAATTACTTCTTGTCAAAAACAACTGTTTATTATTATTTTTTTATATAACAGCATTTGTTTTTAAAACATGTAATTGATGCTACAGCCCATACTACCCGATCCACATTGATATGAAAACGTGGCCGCAAGCGAACAAACGAAATTAAACTATCAGTCTCTTATATTAATAAAATAAACTAAATTATAATCCTAGTTTCATAAGTATATTCTTACCTGTAAAGCCTCTGTCACATCATTAGTCAGTTTGATCAAACTGGACTGACAAACTACATCAATGACGTCAAGACTTATCAAATTCGTTATTTCGTCAAACTGCGCTGTCACACTAGCACTAGAAATTTGATCAAACTTTGAGGTTAAATTTTTTTTTGAAATCTTCATTTTAAAAAAGTTACGCAAAAATGGATAGAAAAAAGCGGTGGCAGTGTTAGCCTTATAGGTTAGGTTAGATGTTAGACTTCCGTTTCGTGTTTCTTCCTGTACGTTTAAATCTACCAATCATAAGGCAAGTTTGATCAAACTGACTGATGGATATAGAGGCGCCCCTAAAATTTAGAAAATTTGCTCAAACAGCTTCCATGACGTCATGTGATGTCATTAGTTTAGTTTGTCAGTCCAGTTTGATCAAACTGACTAATGATGTGACAGGGGCTTTATGATTCAGGTTGATGGTAAAAAGTATTCGGGACAACAATTTGTAGGCGCATAAACAAAGAATAATCACACTGAAGTAAATAATCTCTCTGCGCATGACAGAATAACGCTGGCGGCAAAGGCTAGACCATGTACAGGGTTAGTTTTATTAATGTTAACTCGCCTTTATTTTTTTTAATTATTAACATATTCAAAAAATTTAAAAATTCTCATTTCTCTAGATTTTTACGTAGATTTCATTTATACTAATAGTTTTGCAGTAGCGTTTTATAAAGGGTGTTTGTAAAATAAGTGCAAAAGTTTTAACCACATTACCGTAAGAGCACATGTGGTTAAAACTTTTGCACTTATTTTGTTCTGTTTTGTTTTGTTCTATTACCGTAAGAGCATATAGAACACGGAAAAATTTAAAATTTTTTTTTTTTCATAACGGGGAAAATTATTTTATCCGTCCCTTATACTACGGTCATGAAACAACAAAAAACTTACGGAAACTGCTTCGCTGATCGTAGGCAATAAACATCGCAGATGTGACTAATATCCAAAGGCGCACGCACTCACCGAATAATTTCTGTCTGGAAGAACACATTCAAAAGTTCACAACAGTAATTTAGATATGTTTATAACAACTGTTGAAAGTGGCATCCATCATTAGCGACACACACACGAAACGTTCGAGACGTTCCATAATCGCGTAAATGTGAGGACATTAGCTGTAAATGTTCTTGCATTGATTTGGAAATGTGTTTCCATAAATGCGCTGTACTTCTTCAGTTTCTCGAGCTTCGCCGTAGATGAGGAGCATCTGTTCTCTCGCCGTTCGTGCATTGCGGCATTTTAATAAGTAATACTAAGCACAAAAGATAGTAATCGTATTGAGCTTTAACTCGTTCAACTACTTTTCACAAACTAAACTGTTGATCCAAAGGATACGGAGCAATAAATTGTGTGTCACGATAATAAATGATTTAAAATGAAGCAAATTCCTTGGCTACGATACGACTAGTTGACAGAAAAGTGACACAATGTTTAATCATAAATCGTGAAGAAAAGTGGGACTTGTCTTGTTAGCAACACTTTTTTCATTCATTTTGACGTATCAGAGGTCGAAGATTGATTGATTGATGTCACAGATTGATGTTTTGTTACTATGTCAACAAATGCTTGACATACCTTGATGTATTATTAGCTTTGTTCGCGGAGACGATCCTGGACTAGTCCTTAACCGGTACGAGATAAATAATCCCACACCGTTATGCGCATGAGCGATCCGAAACTGATCAGGAACTGTTATATTTCCGCGAACGTATTTATTTGTCCGAGACAGCCCAGAAAAGCGCGCCGTCCCGTGATTCAAATTGGCCTTAATCTATCTTTCGACTGCTTTTGACAATACATAATGTTGAAAGACGGTAGGTATAAATGTAGGATACTGTTAGGTTTTCAAATTTCTACTTTTAGAGCTGCTTGAATGTGTGATAATTCCTACTGCTAGCAGTAATATAGATGATTACGATCCATACAGGTGGACTCATCGAGACACTTTAATTTTCCTTGATCTTTATGAAACATATAGGAA
Source organism: Dorcus hopei (assembly GCA_033060865.1). Lineage (NCBI taxonomy): Eukaryota > Metazoa > Arthropoda > Insecta > Coleoptera > Lucanidae > Dorcus > Dorcus hopei. Next base: position 640,881 of record JAUPFK010000017.1, read on the forward strand.
ACAAGTAGGTACTCTACGAGTAAAAAGTTTTAAAAAAATGTTACAAGAAATTTCAAAAGACATAAAAATTAAAACGTGAAAAACATAAGCCCAAAAATGGCGCCGAGTAACGTTGTACATGAAGACCGCTCTGAACAAAAATGTGGTGTTTGTGGAAACAATGCAGTAAGTAAACGAGTACAATGCTGTAAATGTAAAAAGTACTACCATAACAGCTGTACAAGTAAAATCAAAACCGATATATCTCATATTGATAAGGACACAATTACGTGTTGCGATTCGGAGAGGTTAGAGGTCTCCTCCCTGGACTTTGACCCGTGCGCGAAACTAAGTGAAATGGATTATCTAAAGATTATTATAAAATCGAAATGCGATCTTATTAAAGAACTATACGCAAAAATTCATTATCTTGAAGATAAAGTATCCAATACTCAACAGCCGAATTGTGTTGCAGATAAAAGTCAACGTATGCAGCAGCCTCAGGGGAGAGCCGGCAAACAAACGGAGCGAACTCCTGCACCTGTCCCAAACGTAAACAAGCCCGCGTGGTCAACGGAAAACGTACTGAACAAAGGTAACGAGCTACCGCAAAAATTGACATCGACATCGGATCCTAGCAACCCCTCTGATAAGGTTCAAAAGGAGACGAAACTTAACGAATGGTCAACTGTTGAACGTAAAAAGCGTACAAGTAATAGACCAAAAATAATAGGTAATAAACAGAGCGATCTAAAAACAGTTCCTAAGTTCACCGATATACATGTGTATAGGCTCGATCCTGCTACAACTGCAGCTGAACTGACCGGATTTTTGAAAAGCAATTTTCCCGAAGTGACTTGCGATAAAATACCGTCAAGAAATCAAGACAAGTATGCATCCTTCAAAGTGAGTGTATTTAATAACAATTTTAACAAGGCTATGGATTCGGAAATGTGGCCTATGGGTACCTGCGTCGGAAAGTTTTTTTACAAGCGTCGCGGGTGGGAACGTCAAGAGTAGTTTATGACCCCAACCTATTGCTCTTGAATGTGCAGGGTTTAAACAGTGAAAAAATCGACGATATAGAAATAGACTATTTACATGAATACAATCTTCAAGTGATTTGCCTTACAGAAACCTGGGCAAATACGGACACGATTAGCTAAATTTTAAGCTAAGCAGCAGTTATTGTCGTAATACGTTCGTGCGCGGCGGCGTCGGCATCTGGACAAAGCAGGATCTCAGAGTGTCTGATTTCAATTTGTCACAGTTTTGTCAAGATAAACATCTGGAAGCATGTGCAGTAAAAATTACCACAACGGAATGTATCTATGTTATCATTACTTGTTATAGGGCTCCTACTGGAGACGCTCAATTATTTATTGAAGGTATCGCGAATATTGTAAATTTTATATTCAGACCGAACCTTAAAATCATAATGTGTGGTGACTTTAATTTTAATTTCAATGATCCCAGCTGTAAATATGTTAATGATCTTTGTAGCGGATTGTCGGAATTTGGTCTAAGGTATATTAATAAATGGCCAACGCGCGTAACAGATTCATCTAGTACTAATATTGATAATATTTTCCTTAATTTTGTAAACGATGATACCTGCTGCGTGGTGGACAATGCAGTGTCCGACCACCGTACCTTGCTTTGTGAAACTGGTTTACTCGTAAATAGTATCAATGAACCTACGTTTTCGGGCGTTAGAAGAGTTCATAGCGAAGATAAGATTAAACAATTCATTACGTTGCTAAATAATGAAACATGGGACGGCGTGTACGCGGTCTCAGATTTTGATGACAAATTTAAATATTTTTATGAATCAATTCTGTATTATTATCATATATGTTTTCCTGAATCTAAATATGTATTTCGAAATAAGAAATCTTGGGTTAATGACGAGGTACGCAAATCCAGTACCGAACTGAAAAACTTACATATTCTTACAAAAATGAATCCTAATTTAAAAGAAACATATAACAGAGCTAGATGCAGCCATAAAAGCCTATGTAGAAGCGAGAAGAAAAAATATTTCGGCAATATGATCTCGAACTCTTCTAATAAACTTAAAACTGCGTGGAACATAGTATCAGATCTGACGAATAAAAAAGTTGATCGCGCGAATATTGAACTACAAATTAATGGCAATTTAGTAAATGATTTGAATGAAGTGGCTAATGAATTCAATACTTTTTTTAAAAACGAACCTTTGAGAGTAATCTCGGCTCTAAATAGTACAAGCAACAAAAAAATAGCTGAAAGTAGGATGACCGAATCAATGTACATAAAAGATTTTTCGGCGCGGGAAGTTCTTGAACTAATTTCAATTAAATTTAAAAATAAAAATTCGTCAGGTCCCGATAATATTCCTATAAAATTATTTAAAAAATGCGCTAAGCATTTTATAGAGCCTCTTGTCTATTTAATTAACTTGTCCTTTGCGGTAGGCAAATTTCCAGAAGTGTTTAAACTGTGTAAAATCGTACCCATCCATAAGAAATCTGACAGGCAGAATGTTGCCAATTACAGACCAATTGCTCTGGCCCCTTGTCTCTCGAAAATATTCGAACACTGTATGTTAAAAAGACTGCTATGCTACTTAAATAAGTTCGAAATTCTTGTAGATAACCAACACGGTTTCAGGCCTTCTAGGTCAACAAACACAGCCATTGCAGAATTTGTAAAAAAGGCAACTGCTTTGGTCGATGCGGGCGAATGTCCTGTTGGGCTCTTTTGTGACCTCAGCAGGGCATTCGACTGCGTCGATCATGAGCTGCTTTTAGATACTATGGAGGGTTATGGAATACGCGGAGTCGTTGGAAGGTGGTTCGCTTCTTTTCTCCAAGGTAGGGCCCCATATGTTGAACTATTTTGTAACTCCGATAAGGTACGTCAAAAATATGTGTCAGATAAATTGGATATCGAGTTGGGTGTACCGCAGGGCTCAGTGTTGGGTCCTGTGTTGTTTCTCCTTTACATTAACGATCTCCCAACTTACCTAAACGACCATTTTTCAATTATGTACGCGGACGACACCTCCGTGCTTGTAAACGGTCAAGATAGCGCTAGTGTGCTGGTAAAACTGCAGCAATGGTTTGCCCAAAACAAATTGTACCTGAATGCCACTAAAACGGGTTATATGCATTTTCATCAAAAGACAAACAAGAAGGACATGAACTTAGACATCACTGTTAATAATACTAGGCTAGTTAGATTTGAATCTGTTAAATTTTTAGGAGTAGTTGTTGATGAGAACCTATCTTGGGAGGAGCACTGTAATAACCTCATACCAAAAATAAATTCCTTGGCCTACAAATTAAGAATTATAAAATCCGTTTTGGACATTGATGTTATTTTATCTTTTTACTATTCGCAGATTGAAAGCCGGTTGGCATATGGAATTTGTTTCTGGGGGTCCTCATCCCGATTTAAAAACGTCTTCATCGCCCAAAAAAGGGTAATTAGAGTGATCGCTGGCATAGATAGTAGAACATCCTGTAAATCATATTTTAAGCTTTATCGAATACTGACATTGTACGGATTATTTATCTTTAGGCTCTTAGAGTACTTTTTTATAAATCAAAGTAAGTTTAGTAAAAACAGCGAATTCCATGCTTATAATACCAGATATAAGGAAGATTTCAACATTCCAATTCATAAATCGGCTTCTTTCAATAACAGCTTCATGGTCTATGGCCTAAAGGTGTTTAATTCTTTGCCTGATGATATAAAAAATATCAAATTTGTTACGCCCTTTAAGAAGCGTATTAAATCAATCCTGATAGACTTGTGTATCCCGTATAGCCTGGAGGAGATTTGTTTTGTAAATTCATGATTTGTTGCAAAGGCGAGCGATTTTAAAGTGTTTGTGTTTCCGTTTTGTAAATGTTTTTGACTAAATGACTAAATGTTTACTCCTTAACAAACTGTTCTAGTTATATACATATATATACATTTACGACTAGTCTTATGGCTCTTGTAGCTCCGAAAAGACAATAAAGATTATTATTATTATTATTATTATTACAAATTGTGAAAATTGCTGGAAGGTATTAGAGATGGCATACAAAAAATTTTTAGTCAATAATAATTTTTATTATTATTGACTAATTTTATTATTATTACTGGCGCTGCAAGAAAGGAATTTGAATATGCGGATGTTATGCACAAGATTTTAGGAAAGAAAAAAAAACATCCATCCAGAAATATTGCTGTCGAGTGAGACTGTTGATGTTATAATTGAAACTCCTGAAACCTCCGAACAAAATGAATGAAGTCCAAACCACACCGAAGCCGAAACATGCATCAAAAATTACTTCTACTTCAAAGAAAGAATACAGGAATAAAATGTTGAAGTGCCAGCTCTTGAAGGATATCCGGATGGACAGGCAGCGGTATTATGAAAAGAAACTGGGACAGGAAGACAAAAAGATTGAAGAAAAAATCAGGAAATATAACTTGTTGGAAAAAAGGAATGAAATATTAAAAGAACTTGGATATAGAATACATCCTTTAGTAGAAAGTTTACTTCAGGAGTTTGTGGAGTGAATCGTACACGGTGAAGTTTTTCCAATTTTTCTTGTTTTTCCCATTTTACGTATTCTTTTTGATAGTTTTAAGCTACATTTGTTTAGAAATAAGTACAGATTAAACACAAGAAAGGAATTTACGGGCATAAGTGTCATAGAAAATTAACTGTCTTCATACATTTTGGTCTTATTAAATCACCAGACAAGTATAACAAAGTGTTTATAACACAACTTGGAGATGAAACAATGACCCGGTATTTCAGTCACAGTTTAACTTTAATCTTCAGTTTATTCCCATAGTAACAACTATAAAAACAATTATTTTTATGGGAATGAACTGAAGATTAAAGTTAAACTGTAACTGAAATACCGGGCCAAAGACAAGAGAAGAACAACATATGTCAAGTTATCTTTTCTTGATAATTAAGCCCATAAATTACCTTCCTGTGTAAATTTACTTACCTGTCTGGCATTATTTATGTCTCTCTTGGCTAGATTAAAGTTATTTTTAATAAATTTATTGGAAGGGAGATTTCATTGAAATTACTCGGTCAATTTTTTTGTTTTATTTTGGTTTTATTACAAAGTACTTTCGAACCAGGCCTGGTTCATCATCAGTGTACAACTAGAAAAAAGATAGAAACAGTATAACAACTAAAGGTAGCCTATGATTATACAAATTTAAATTACATGAGTGGTAAAAGATTGAAAAAATAGGGTACACTTACATTGATGAGTTCCGCACGTGCCAATTGTCGCAAGTGATCTAAATGGAACAAAAAGCGCATCATATCACGCGACAATACAAATACTGATCCGTGGGGGGGGGGTCAGTTTTTTAACAATGGTAGATAAATGTTAGACAAATTATTAAAATCAGATCTTTTGTTAACACAATTATTGTTAATTACAATTTGACACATTTCAAGTATACTTCTTTTACGATAATTGGATTCTTGGCACAAGACTTGGGCCGATGCAAAGTTGAAACTATGACGGTTATTAATGGCGTGGTGTGTTAACATCGAGTGGTCAGGATTATTTGTTCTAGTGTGATATTCATGATTATACAATCTCTTTTTCAGAGAATTTTTTGTTTGTCCCACATAACAACATGAACAATCTCTACAATTAACTTTATAGACCACATTGGTTTTCTTTTGATTGTCAATTTTGTCCTTAGAGCTGGGAAAAAAATTATATTTATGTGAATTGCGTGATTTTTTGGCTATAGTGATGTTGTGTTGTTTTAATTTTCTTTGTAACGGTTCATTTAAACCTGGAAAATATTGCATTGAGAAAAATTTTTTGTTTGTAATTTGATTTGTGTTAGAGTTGGAGGGAGAGCATGAAGGAGTGTTAATTTGATTAAATTTTTGTTTTAAAAATTTTAACCTTTTACTAGTGATGGAATTGATAATATATAAAGGGTAATCATTATTTAATAAAGTAGATTTGACCAATTCTATATTATCTTTGTGAAATTTGGGTGTGAAAAGTAGAATACATTTTCCAGGTTTAAATGAACCGTTACAAAGTAACCATCTGAAAGAACCATTAGGTACAATACACTATAATTTTAACAAAACTACCACAAATGTTGGTTTATTAAATATCAAAATAATATTAATAACATTAAATTCTAATTAGGTATATAGATATTGAAGCCCACCTTTATACAGAAATTAAACGGTAACCAGACGGTATCACAAAAATAAATGGAAGTAACACAAGATTCCAATTGCCAAGCAAAATTCCTACTGCGCATGCATGTACAGGGATTTTGTTTATATTTTGAACGGTACCTACCCATTTTATTATTAGACATACAAAAAAATGTTAAATACGAGGGATTTACCTGAACCGTCAGAATTTATTAAAAAACGAAACAAATGATGATTGGATATGTAACAAATGAGTATCAACTTTGTTATTTTTAATGGAACACTATGTATATTTTCTCAAATTAAGAAAGACATTTATTTCCTAATTCCAAAAATATGTAGTTTGTCTATATTTGGTTTCATACTTCTTGGGACATTTAAATTTAAAATTAAAAAAAAAATGCATTTACTTTGATTAATAAGGAGTTTATTATGTGTGGCAAATGCTAAACGAATTAAAAGTCACTTTATAAGTCAAAACATCTAAAACAAATTAACATATTATATGAAATAAATTAAGAAAAATATACCAAAACAGTAATAATTTCTAACTTAAATATCGTAAAAAGTATTAAACCAAATATAGGCAAACTACATATTTTTGGAATTAGGAGAAAAAATATCTTTCTTAATTCTAGAAAACATACTGAGTGATCCATTTAAAATAACAAAGTTGATACTCCTTTGTTAGGTTTCCGATTGTCATTTGTTTATTTTTAAAGTAAATTCTCGCGGTTCAGGTAAATCCCTAAAACTTTTGTATTTAACATTTTTGATATGTCTAACAATAAAATGTGTAGGTACCGTTCAATATATAAACAAAAACCCTGTACAAATAATCCCTGCTTTAATCCTCGGTTCGCTCTGATGCGTTATGGACTAGTAATGTACTCCTAGCGTCACCGCGCACGATAAACTTGTTGTCAAAATGCAGGATTTCTCGCTCCGCGAACGCCAGTAATCGTAGAGCGCATGCGCATTTGTCAAGGACTAGTCCAGGATCGTCTCCGCGAACAAAGCTATTATTATTCGTCGACACTCTCAAAATTTTAGCATTATTTTCGTCAACTACACGAAAAAATAACATGATCTACACGTTAGAAAAGTGAGTTTCCATGTTGGTGTAAATTTGAATTCAAACATTTACACTCACTGGAAAACTGTCACTTTTCTAAACTTGTAAATCAATATACTATTATTAGCCGCCCGACTTCGGCAAAGGTCACTGGGTCACTGCTCGATCGCAGTTCTGTTTTTTGTTCCAACAGATGCTTTCTGCGGTTGCAATAAAATTTCCTTTTCTTGACCTACCTCAAAGACATAGACGTGCGATTTTCTTGAAATGTGTAAAACTTTTGTTAAGGACATATGAGTTCAATCGTTGCCATTTATAGTGATGTATTACAGGTTTAAACATTTGCATACAGTAAAAGAACACCCTGTATATACCGGGTGAACAATTTTTGTTTAAATGGAACACCCTGTATATTTTTATAAATTTCGATTCCTTGAGTCACACTGATAACAAATATATACAGGGTGGGCCAACAGTGCGTGGGCGGAAGATTGTAGCTTTATTGTTGAATATTTTTAAAATCTGTGTACACACTAACGTACATATGGGTTAGATGCACAATCTAAAATTATTTAGACAAATACAGGTGTGTCCCGTAAGAGTGTGGCAACCCTAACTTGTGTTTTTTTAAAATGGAACACCCTATATATTATTGCACGATTCGATAGCTCGTCATTAGTGGATGAAAATAATATAGGATTTTTTTGATCTAAAGTTTATGGTTCTCGAGATATTGATGATTTATCGTTAAAAAATGGCAACATTTGTGACTCTGTAAATTATTTATTTTTAAATATTTGACTTTGAAATTTGGTAAATACATTATCTAACTATTGGGAAATAGAAAGGCATGCACAATCGGAAATTTCTTTTAAAACTTTATACAGGATGATGCATTACGCAAAAGACCATTTTTCTAAAAAAAATTAAATGGAACGCCCTGTATGTAATCACACTATTTTAAACACCTTTTGTTGAAGTTTCTCACGGCATAAGTTTTTTTATGATTGGCTATTAAACTTTAGATGTAGGAATTTTTTAAAATTATAAATTTAAAAAACGAAGCTATGATTGTAATTTAATAACGAAAACCTAAAGTTTCTTTGATTCATATTCGTATATGACAGCAACAATAACAACAAACTAAAACTTAACTAACAAAAAAAACTTAATTAAAACACTTTCTTGAAAATTATTACAGGATTTGTAAATATCAAACTTGCTGCACTTATTTAGAAAGTACTGTCAGTGTACAGCAAAACGTCGACATTTTTCTAATTGTGTAAATGAAAAAAAAAACTAATTTAAAAGATGTTCAAAATGACGCCCATCTTGCTCTATGCATTTTTGAACTCGGCGACGCAAAGAGTTCCTTACATTTGATAACATTACAGGAGTTATCGATGCAAATGCATTTCTTATTCTAATTTTCATATCCTCTACATTAATAGGACACTCTCTATAAACTTTTTCTTTAATGTGGCCCCAGAAAAAGAAGTCAAGGGGAGCAATATCGGGAGACCTAGCTGGCCAATTCACAGGTCCACCGCGCCCTATCCATTTATTTGGAAATTGTTGGTTCAGCCACTCTCTAACGTTACGATTGTAATGTGGTGGCGCTCCATCTTGTTGAAGCCACATTGTTTCAATTCCGTTATAAGGGATGTTCACCAATAATTGCATGAATTCATTTTCAAGAAAGTGTAGATATAACGGACCAGTGAGAGTGCCATCAAAAAAATAGGGACCAACAATATGTGAATCTATTATTCCTGCCCAAACATTAACGGACCATCTATGTTGGTTATGTACAATTCGTAAAAAATGCGGATTTTCGTTTGAATAATAGTGTAAATTATGTTTGTTTACAGTTCCGTTATTATGGAAAGTCGCTTCGTCAGTAAATAAAATTTTACTTGCAAAATTATTCTCTGCATTAATTTTCTCATTAAACCACTGGCAAAATGTCCTGCGTCTTTGAAAATCTTCTTGAACTAATTCTTGATGTAATTGAATATGGTACGGATGAAACTTATGTTTTTTTATTATTCTTCTTATTGTTGTCTTACTTAAATCTAAGTCATTACTCAACTGCCGTGTACTACATTGACGATTTTCTACTAGGGAATATATCACATGAAGTTCATTATCTTCTGTCAAATGAGTCTTTTCTCTTTCATGTTTTTCGTAATTAACACTGCCCGTTCGTTCAAATCTTTCAGCAAGATTCATAAAAGATTCTTCACGTGGATGACGTCTCTCTGGATACCGTTCTTTATACACTCGACTTGCTAGTAAGGCATTTCTTCGACATTCGCCCAGAATGTAAATCTTACCAATCAACTGTTCTTTATTGAAATTCATTTTGAAATTTAAGTTTATAATAGGGTAATATTTATGCTGAACGTTCAAACCGAAGCTTGTCAAACATAATTTGTTTCCATGGACTACTATTTTTACAAGAATTGATATTTCTAAATGTTAAGTTAAATAGAAAATATTTACAAATCCTGTAATAATTTTCAAGAAAGTGTTTTAATTAAGTTTTTTTTGTTAGTTAAGTTTTAGTTTGTTGTTATTGTTGCTGTCATATACGATTATGAATCAAAGAAACTTTAGGTTTTCGTTATTAAATTACAATCATAGCTTCGTTTTTTAAATTTATAATTTTAAAAAATTCCTACATCGAAAGTTTAATAGCCAATCATAAAAAAACTTATGCCGTGAGAAACTTCAACAAAAGGTGTTTAAAATAGTGTGATTACATACAGGGCGTTCCATTTAATTTTTTTTAGAAAAATGGTCTTTTGCGTAATGCATCATCCTGTATAAAGTTTTAAAAGAAATTTCCGATTGTGCATGCCTTTCTATTTCCCAATAGTTAGATAATGTATTTACCAAATTTCAAAGTCAAATATTTAAAAATAAATAATTTACAGAGTCACAAATGTTGCCATTTTTTAACGATAAATCATCAATATCTCGAGAACCATAAACTTTAGATCAAAAAAATCCTATATTATTTTCATCCACTAATGACGAGCTATCGAATCGTGCAATAATATATAGGGTGTTCCATTTTAAAAAAACACAAGTTAGGGTTGCCACACTCTTACGGGACACACCTGTATTTGTCTAAATAATTTTAGATTGTGCATCTAACCCATATGTACGTTAGTGCGTACACAGATTTTAAAAATATTCAACAATAAAGCCACAATCTTCCGCCCACGCACTGTTGGCCCACCCTGTATACAAAATACCAAAATAGCACCCGTCTATATACGAGTGTTATGACAGCAATTGTTGTACTGACACCATCCATGGTTGCCATTTTATTAAGTGCCATATTGTGATTTCTTATAAACATATATTGAATGATTTTTAAACTTTTTTATCTCTTGATTTTCAAGAAGCATGTGAAAAATAAGTATTCTTGAGATTGTGTAACATTGATACCACAGTAAAAATTTGAAGGCAAGTTATTTGAATATTTATTTGAAAGCGTTGATAAAAAAGTTTAAAAATTACCTAGAACAAGTGAAACTTTTGGAGTAATTTAAAGAAACTGGAGTAAATGCGTAAAAAATTGATGAAAAAATCTTCTGTAAATACCTAATTCGATTTATTGGTTGTGTTTAAACACTGAAATGTACGCCCACAATTGGATTACTCTTCTTTTGTTTTAAGGTAAGTAATTGTCATATCACTTTTTTTATTTATTTATGTTACATTTTTTGTTGCAACAGGACGAGCAATTTTCGCACCAATTCATATGTTGTCGTCTGGACCAAAATGCGGAAATAAATGCACGCTTACTAAAGAGTATACAGTGAGCCTCTAAAGTATGGAATAAAATTCGTAACTTCTTTATTTTTGACATTTTGAAAAAACGCTCGGACAGGTAAATATTGTTTTTAAAAACCACACATTTTCAAGTGAAAATCAATTTTTGACTGTCATTTGTTTTCGAGTAATGACATCATCGACATTTTTTTTAAATAGCAACCCCCAATTTTTTTTTCTTGATTCTGATAGCTCATTGAATTCTGTATCCAACCACATCAAAAATTTATTGTATTATGGGAAAAATTTTGAGAAAAAAATTATTGAAAATGATCTACTACCAACAAATGAAGTAGGCGTGGCATTTTCAACAAAACCAAAATGATACCTACAATGAATGAAAACTTTTCATTCTTGTCATTTAAACAAAGTCTTTTTAAATTTACTAATCATGGTTCGTCATTTAACCGAAAATTAAATTATTATTATTATTTCATTTCATTTTCAATCATTTTTTTCTCAAAATTTTTCCCATAAAAGATAACAAATTTTTGATGTGGTTGGATAGAGAATTCAATGAGCTGTTAAAATCAAGAAAAAAAATTGGGGGTTGCTATTTTAAAAAAATGTCGATACGTCATTACTCGAAAACAAATTACTGTCAAAAATTGATTTTCACTTGAAAATGTACACTGAGAAAACAAGATGTGTTAATCCAATCAAAAAACTGTTTGTCCAACAAAAGATTTCGTTTCAATACGTTCAAACAATTTTTTTTTATAATTTAACATTTATATAAATGTCATTAATTTTATTTTGTACTAATCAGATTACCATGTCAAAACAAATAAATCAAATAGCTTACTGTTATGTTACACAAATACTTTGTTTACAATAAACCAAATATTTAGTTGTAAACTTCTGTAATAATAAATTTTATTTAAAGTAACCACACAAAATTAAAATGATATTTTTGTTACAGTAACATGTGTATGTATACCTATTTAACAAAAATTTTAGTGTAATCAACATTTTTATTCACAACAAAAAGAAAACTGTTATATCAATGCATTTTGTTTTCTCAGTGTATGCTTTTTAAAAACAAAATTTACCTGTCCGAGCGTTTTTTCTAAATGTCAAAAACAAAGAAATTATGAATTTTATTCCATACTTTAGAGGCTCACTGTACTGAAGAAAATTAATTATATTTAAACAAGTAAATAAATCCAATTTAATTGTTCATTTGCTAAATCAAAATTTTCGTTACAGTTAAACAACCTGACCCATAAGTTTATTTTAAGACAAAAGAAAAATTTTCACATCTGATCCTCTTTGCTCAAGATCAAAGTCTGGATTTAGTTACTTTAATTAAGGTGAAAATTGAGTAACAATTTTTTTTAATGGGCACAACAATCGCTCAACGTTTCACTCCTGATGAAGCTATCAACCGATAGTGAAACGTTAAGCGATTGGGTGAATTTAAAGCGTCCGTTAAAATTTATTATATTATTAATTACAGTTATAATTTCTTCATAATTTTACATTGAGTTGTTTATAAAGCAACATACCGGGTGTCCCACGCCATATGCTCACCCTTCTAGAACTTCTATTTTTTAACCGATTTCAATGAAATTTGGAAAATAAAAATTAAGCAAAAAAACGCATTTTCCGACATACTACTGAGCATCGTAGGACATCAACTTTCTTATTTTAAATAGAACACCCTGTGTATTTTTACAAATTTGGAATCTGCAGATCATTGCGAGTCCGAATATGTATCATTTAGTAATTTTGGTTTCCATGACAACGAAAAAAAAAACTTTTTTGTTTTTCAATCTAGGAAGCTTTGAATCGCGTATTTTCCTTCTAATGCGCTCAAGCAATTCGAGAAAATCACTATTTTGATTGTATTTTTATTTTTAACATTTTTTTAAATGGAACCTCATGTGCTTCTTAGCTTAGTTCGACAGAATATTTTTTTCTGAGTACGCTGATACCAAATACTTCATACTTTCTTTGAAAGTCATTTAAAACAGAACATGGTTTATTGAGGTTTTATGCCCGGTCTGTTTTAAATGACTTTCAAGGAAAGTCTGATCTGCAGATTCCAAACATGTTCCATTTAAAATAAGAAAGTTGACGTCATTTCTGGTGAAACTGGAAGTCCTACGGTGCTCAATGGTATGTCGGAAAATGCGCCTTTTTGCTTAATTTTTATTTTCCAAATTTCATTGAAATCGGTTAAAAAATAGAAGTTCTAGAAAGGTGAGCATATGGCGTGGGACACCCGGTATAGTAATACATTCATTAAATGTAAATTTACTGTAAACTTCAAATAAAAGATGAATCATTATTACGTGTCTTTTTTTCTATAAAACATACTTTTTTCATAAGACTCTGCTGAAAAGAAACTATTTTTATAATTTTATGAAACAAAATTGCAATTAGCATTTTTTATTGTACAAGAATTTTGTTTATATTTTGAACGGCACCTACACATTTTATTATTAGACATACAAAAAAATGTTAAATACGAAAGTTTTAGAGATTGGCCTGACCCGTCAGAATTTATTAAAAAAAGAAACAAATGATGATTGGACACCTAACAAATGAGTATCAACTTTAGTTAAACTGATTAAAAGTCATTTTATAAGTCAAAACACTAAAACATCTAAGATAAATTAACATATTATATGAAATAAATTAATAAAAATACAGGGTGATCAAAGTTACTGCCGCACTATTGCTAACTTCATTATTATTGGAGCTAGGGAGAGGTTCAAATTAGCAAAGATGAACTGTTTTCATTCAGGATTACAATGGTGATATGAAGACAACAATTGAGCATCGCATTCTCAAAATAATTGCATGTGTAAAGTTTTTTTTAATGGAACGCTCTGTATTTTTTGTTGACAAATGAAAGAACATCAAATTATAAATATAGATTACTCTTTACTAGTTTTCCATAAAACGAATAATAAAGAATTTATTGCGAAAGTTGTATTCATCATTTACAATTAACTTTATTTAGTTCAAAGCATTAACAATACTGTCTTAACACACACTACCTTGGAATTATGTGCTTCAAAAATAAACAAATGTGAAAAACATGAGCGCAACATTTTGAGGAACTGGTATTTAAAATAAATGTAACTACTATTGTGTACAAAAATAAAATTAATTAAATAAAATGTGCTACTCTTGAAACTATTATAACTAATATAACTATTATATAAACTAATTTAAACAAAATTATAAATAACTTAAAGTAAGTGTTCAAAAATATTCCCATTTTGTTGTAAACATCGCTGAACACATTTATAGACGCTTCTAGTGGCATTTAAATGTTGTGTTTTATGGGTTGTATTAATAACAATAATAACAATAACTTCTTCATTATTCGTTTTAAGGATAAATAGTAAAGAGTAATTTGTATTTATAATTTGATGTTCTTTCATCTGCCAACAAAAAATACAGGATGTTCCATTAAAAAAACTTTACACATGCAATTATTTTGAGAATGCGATGCGCAATTGTTTTCTTCATATCACCATTGTAATTCTGAGTGAAAACAGTTCATTTTTGTTAATTTGAACCACTTCGTAGCGCAAATATAACGAAGTTAGCAATAGTGCGGCAGTAACTTTGATCACCCTGTATACCAAAACAATATTAATTTCAAACTTAAATATCGTAAAAAGTATGAAACAAAATATAGACAAACTACATATTTTTGGAAAAATATCTTTCTTAATTATTCAAAATATACTAAATGTTCCATTTAAAATAACAAATTGATACTCATTTGTTAGATTTTCGACTGTCATTTGTTTCTTTTTAAAATAAATTCTGGTGGTTCGGGTAAATCCCTAAAACTTTTGTGTTTAACAGTTTTTGATATGTCTAATAATAAAAAGTGTAGGTACCGTTCAAAATATAAACAAAAACCCTGTAGATTGACAGCTTCTTCAACATTAAATTAAGGATTTTTAAATTACTTTACTCTAATATGTTTGGACCTGCGGATTTCCTCTATTTTCTCAGTGTGTTCGTACACTAATTTTTTTTTTTTTTTTACATGTTAGGAAAATCTTTTGATCATTTGATCGTCATGAATTTTACAAAAACATTTTTAGGAACAAAATTCAATATGTAAAATTTCTAAGAAAATCATCAATGGTTTTCTTTGTGATTTAACAGAGATCCAACATCATTAATTTCGTTTTTTTTTTTTTTTTTAGTGTACAGTACTTATCGTAATTTCCGCGTTTTTAATTTTTAAAAATTAATTCCATCAAATAAAACCAGAAAAATATTTCAGATAATTTAATTTTGTATAACTAATAGAAAACTAAACAAATCAAATGTAACTGACGAAGGAACATAAGTCGTATCACTATAAACAGGAGATTCTTCATTTTCCTCCTCATAATCTAAAGAAACTCAAGCAATTTCGAACCATTTCCGAAAAACAGTCAATTCACTGAAAAATTAATTTTTGAAGTCGCATAAAATCTTTTCCTTTAAAATTTACTTGAAATTTGCTTAGTTTTTATTTTTAAAGAAAAAATTATTTGGACCAATTCGGAGTCAATTTCAGATCAAACAGGTTCAACTAAGTAATGGTTATATTTCAGTCGAAAACTAATCAATAATTCATATTTACATTTAAAAATCTATATTTTCATTCTATTCGTGATTAACTTATCTTCAATAACTAGTCTTAATATTTTTTTTGTTCTGTCATTCATCTTTAAGGATAAATCGATCGATCATAATACACGTTCGGTAATGGTCTAAATTAATATTCTCAACTGCTTACGATTACGAGACGACCATTACCCAACAGCTTTTACGATCAAACTCGACTTTTAAAAAATCGCTCTCCTATCGTGGCTCTAACCATTAATATCCCTCCTCCAAATACTCCTTCAATACATTGAAAATGCGCGAAAATAAGCAATTTATGATTTAGCGACGTTGCCAATTTTCGAGCATAACCATGGGTGCCACTAAATGCAATAAATGTCGCCATGTATCATTTAAAGTGTATAAAACCTAATCGCCCCCTGGTGGCAAAACCTTGAACTAGTGGCATATGTCCGTGAACAAAAATTGTAAATCTGGCACCCACCCGAAAATCCGTTTTATCGCACTAGGTGGCGTCAAGTCACTGAAAACATGATTTAACCGTCAAAACAAAGTGGCACCCAACCCCGGGTGTCACACTGTAAAATTGGGTGTCATTTTTACAAAGCGTATGCAATTTGGGTGCCAGAATGACAAATTTTAAATGTGTATATATATATATATATATAATACTCGAAAAGAAGTAACGACCGATGCGTACTTGTTAGGAAATAAACAACTATCGGGTATGTCGGTCAATAAAGGGGGCAGATTAGCTCAAAACTCCTTTATTAGTTCAATATTTCGATAACAAATGACGATAACTGTCAACATTTTGTTTTTGTCTTTGCTGACAAAAAAAAAGAAAGTTGAAAGTTGTCGTCATTTGTTTGCCTATGAGGAAGTACTTGTAGACACTACACTATTTACTGTAAAACAGATATCATTTATTGTTCAGCAACTGTTTATTACGACATTTCATGTTAAGAATTTATTTATTTCTTTTTATTTTTTTCTGTTGTTTTGAAAAATAAATGTTTATTGCAGCACATCATTGAACGCAGAAAAAAAAGTTCTTTCGAAATTTCTTACAGTAATTATACCATTGTATTTAAAAAACAAAAGTTGACAGCTGTCATGCAGCTGTTTTAAATGCATTAAAGACGCAAGGTATGGTATATTGTAGAGTTTTTTCTGCCATTTCATTTGATTTTTTGATCACCCAAATACGACAATAAACACCGACGCTATTCGCGTAGGCGTTTTTTTGGACTCAGCCTGTATATATACACTGCGTTCGTAAAGTATGGAATAAATTCATTTTCTACGAAATAAACGATTTTTATGTAAAATCCTGAAATAGGTCGATTTTTAATTAAAAAATGACACTATTTTAGCGGAATTTTATATCTCCCCCTCCGAGTGACAGTTGCCCCTTTAAAATTTTTAAATGGAATGGGGGACATGTGATACCTCATTTGAAAGGGCTTTTCATTTTCTATTCAGTAGTATAAGAATTTTTTTAATTCCTATTTTCTCTAAAAAGAATAATACATTTTAAAATCATTTTATTTCGTAGAAAATGAATTTATTCCATACTTTACGAACGCAGTGTATATAAAATAAAGGGTAAATAAAGGGTAATTAATTAATTAATTAAGCCATTAATTACCCTTTATTTTATTGCATTGTCCTGGCATAAACCTTTCCGTTATATTTATATTCCTGGCTTTTCTTGAAGTAACGCAGGTTGACCTTGTTTGCCTCCGTTGCTATACTGGAAGTCTCTCGAATTGGGGGTCTTCTCAGTTGTTGTAACAAATGTGCATTCGGTCTCCTGGTCGGTTGCTTCATTTGTTGTTGTTTATCTCCAAGTGTCAACACCTTACACTTTGGTTATACTGTCCTGATGAGGTCTAATAAGACCGAAACGTACGTCGACAGTTACTTTTCCTTGCCAGTTAAGCCATTAATTACCCACCAAGGAATTTTTGACCGTTGGGAATTAAACTGTTTTGAAAATTATCGGGCTAGCGGTCAATAAAAGACTTTTTTTATTTTTATGCTGAGCTTTCGGCAACCTTTATTGCCTTCGTCAGAGCAAAAACTACAAGAGGAAGGCTACAATGATTGAATTGATTCAAATTAAATAACTTACATAGTATTCTTTTAGTTTAAATTACATTCCAAAAAAATGTTCAAGATTTCAAAGTTTATGTCTAAAACGAAGTTTATTTATTTTCAAGGATAGTCTAGATTTAGAAAATTGTTTGAAAATATCATTACCTTTGGATTCTGTTATTCCAAATTACGATTGAAATCAAATTTTATTAAATATTCATACGCTAAATTAAGATTTTGAATATCTGATCGAAAATTCATAGAATTACTGTTTTTTCTAATATGAAATAATTCTAAGAATAATCTTGTACGATAATTGGTTTCTTTTTCTAAAATTTTAGTGTTATTGAAATCTAATAAATGATTTTTCTCTTTAAAATGTTGTGCTAACGCACTAGAATTTTTTTCTTTTGTGGTAATCAATCTACAATCAGATTTATGTTGTGATAATCGTGTTTTAAGCCAATTGGAAGTTTGTCCTATATAAACCTGATCACATTCTGTACAAGGAATACAATAAACAATACCGTATTGATTGGAAGGCGGAATTTTATCTTTAGTTTTACTAAAAAGACTATTAATAGTTTTTAAATTATATTTTGCAATTTTAGCATTAACATTTTTTAATTCTTTAATAATCAAATTTGTATAACCAGTTATTTGTGGAAATTTTTTATAAAATAAAATGTTTTGATTTTGATTATTATTTTCAATATTGTGAAAGTTTTGATTTTGATTTTGATTATATTGAAATAAAATTTTATTAACTAAATTTAAAGGATATCCATTATTACAAAAAAGATTTCTTAGTTTAATTAAATTCTTTTCTAAAAAAGTAGGATGACATAAATTTTTAATTCTGTTTTTAAAAGAAATTAAAACATTTAATTTCTGATTTAAAGGATTAACTGAATAAAAATTAATGAATCTACCAGAATGTGTCGGTTTTTGACACCAATCTAATATGATTGTATTATTTTCTAATCTGATTAATTTAATATCAAGAAAAGGAACTGAATTATTAGATTCTTCTTCTAATGTAAACTGAATTTGTGGATGAAAGTTATTAAAAACATCTAATGTAGTAGCA
This sequence comes from Dorcus hopei, assembly GCA_033060865.1. Classification (NCBI taxonomy): domain Eukaryota; kingdom Metazoa; phylum Arthropoda; class Insecta; order Coleoptera; family Lucanidae; genus Dorcus; species Dorcus hopei. The sequence goes on from JAUPFK010000017.1 coordinate 659,763, forward strand.
ATCATATTTCTTGGTAAAGAACAAATAATGTCATCTACATATTTTTTTATAAAACCAAATTGCATTGTCCTGGCATAAACCTTTCCGTTTTATTTATACCGGGTGGAAAGTTTCAAACCCGAACATAGGAAACTTGCATTGACAAGTACGTTTATGGAGATTGCTGCTCGACATTTAAAGATACAAAAATGGTTATGGTCTTAAAGGAAAGAGAAAATTATGACCATTAATTACCATACTAAGATTTTTGCTAAATGTTAATAATTTCGTGAAAATAAAATTTTTAAATTTCATCTGAAAAATCTAGTTACCAGTATGTCATGTTTGAAAGATTTAATTATTTTCTATTGATTGAAAATAATTTCTCCCTCACTCAAAATGTATCATAAATAATTACACACAAGGAAGGACTTTTATTTTAGAAATCTTTTACAGTGATGTTGGGCTTCGGATAGAGAAATTTATTTTCCGTGAAATTCAAGACATGAAAAGTTTCTCTATCGATTAGGATATTGTTTATTGCAAAACGGTGTCTTATTTGAATACCTGCTGTAAAATGTATTGTATTAAAAACGTTTAATAAAGTTTCAATGTGTAAATTATTCATCATACATTTTGAGTGACGGAGTGACGTGTAAATTATTTTCAATTAATAAAAAATAATTGAAGGTTTCAAATCTGACATACCAAGGAAACTAAATTTTTCAGATGAAATTTGAAAATTTAATTTTCACGAAATTATTAACATTTAACAATAATTTTTGCAAGGTAATATTGATCATAATTTTCTCTCTTTTAAGCCTATTATCATTTTTGTACGTTTAAACGGCTAGCAGCAATCTCCATAAACAATGCAAGTTTCCTATGTTCGGGTTTGAAACTTTCCACCCGGTATATGTATATATGTATATATAATCGGAAACCCTTGGTACCACATAGTGGTATAGGGTGAAATTATTGACTATTCATCCATGTATAAACTGTTTCCACTCTTTTCTGTTCGTTGCTAATTCTCTTGCTTCCTTCCATGTTTTTCCTTTTTCCTTTCTTTTCAAGTAGTCTCCCTATTTCTTTCTCCCATGTTAGTTGTGGTCTTCCTCTTCTCTTATTTTTCTGTATTTTAGCTAGCCATATTCTTTTAACAGGTCTTGTTTCTTCCATCCTTTGTAAATGTCCCCACCAGATCAACTGCCTTTCTTCAATAAACTCAAGTACTGATTGTATATCCAACTCTTTTCTTATATCGACATTTCTCATTCTATCTGCTTTTGTGACTCCTCTAACTCTTCTTAGATATTTCATCTCGATCGCTTGTATTTTACTTTTCTGTTTTCCATTTATAACCCATGATTCACATCCAAAAGTCGGTACTGGTCTGTATATACATTTAAAAACCTTTATTTTCGTTTGTCTTGAAATTTCTTTTTTGTTAATAAACTTATTATTCATTGTGTAGAACAATTTCATTGTATTTTCAATTCTGTTTATAATTTCTTTTTCTTGTTTTCCTGTGTCATCTATCATAACTCCTAGGTATTTAAAAGTTTTCACTTGTTCTATCTTTTTCCCCTTCTATCTGTATGTTTAGTTTATCTGTTCCTTCTCCGATTACCTCACTTTTGTTTTTTCTATGTTCATTTTCATTTCGTTTTTGTTCAGCTCTCTGTTCCAAACTTTTAAGTTTTTCTGTAATTCTCTCTCGTCTTTGGCCATGATCACTATGTCATCCGCAAAAGCTCCTTCTGATATATATACAGGTTGTAAGTTTTTATATCCTACATGTAATTTTGAGCATTCTGCTGAGCATTTTTTTAGTATTTCATCCATAAACATTATGAATAAAATAGGGCTTAAACTTCCACCTTGTCTTAGTCCTCCCTCTGTTGTAAATCCCTCCGATATATTATTATTGCTGATAACGTGGTTGACATTTCCCTTATATATTTTCTGAATGATTCTGATCATTTTGTCTCGGACTCGTTTTCTTTGTAATGTTTTCCATAGTTTTTCTCTTGGAACCTTATCGAAAGCTTTTTCCCTATCGATGAAAGCTTGTAACCTCTTCTGTGTTAGTTGTTTGATCGTAAAGTTATGGTCTTGTGTGCTTCTTCCTGTCCTAAATCCACTTTGTGCCTCGTCCAAGGTGTCTTCGGCTGCCTCTCTTATTCGTTTTTCAAGTATCTGTTCGAATATTTTCATGATTGTGGTTATTAAGCTTATTCCTCTGTAGTTACTTGTGTTTCTTCGGTCTCCTTTCTTATGTATGGGAACTATTAGTGTTGTTTGCCAGTCTGTTGGTATACCGTGTGATTCAGAAATAGACCGAAAAAAAACTGACGAAAGAATGGATGCCCAAGAACACGGAAATCATATTAAAAAAATTTAAAAAAAATTTATAATTAATTAAAAATGTACCCCTAAAACATGTTACGCCAATAACGCGGAGACGCGCGCGCGTTTATTTACAGCGGAGCCAGCTGAGCGATCCGGCCGAAAGGTCGACGATCGGGCAATCAGCTGATGATCACGAGTGCATTAACTATGATGCGTTGAGGTAATATCAATTGCTTTAGAAAGAAGAAAATAAACACTATTTGCAACAGCTAAACAATTAGATTTTATTCTGTTTCTTACAGATTTGTGTCGTTGTGTTGTGCTTTTGTAGTAATGATGATAATACACTTTTTCCTTTTATTATTTAATGTAAATGAAATGAATTGTAATATCATTTCATAAATAAAATTAAATAAATATCATTAAAAATAAAGCAAGTGTCGTGCTAAATAAAATAAATATTCCAAAAAATAAAGCCAGTGCCGTGCGGTGATTTTGGGGTTATTTTTTATCAGTTATTTTCTTGGAACGCTAAACATCTAGAATTTTTTTAATATTCTTCCAGTGTTCTCGGGCATCCATTCTTTCGTTAGTTTTCTTTTTTCGGTCTATTTCTGAATCACCCGATATGTTCTTCTGTTCATATTTTATTACAAATCTGTAATAGTAACTGCATTCCTCTCTGTCCCATATTTTTCATCATTTCTGCTGTTATTTTGTCGTAGCCTGGTGCTTTTCCATTTTTCAATTTCTTTACTGCAGTTTCTAGTTCTTCCAAAATTCTTCCAAAGTTCTTCAAAAATTGATATTAAAAAAGTTTTTATTTTTATCAACTCGATACGGGGACACATTGTATATGTTTTTCAATTTTGTTGACATACATATTTTGTTTCAATTCTTAAATTTGTAGCGTCTTCTTAGGTAGTTTTTAAAACAACATGAACTTTATTTAAAAAAACAAATATAAAAAATAAATAAACGTGAATGTGAGTAATAAAAATAACATGTTTATCTAACATTTAACAATGCCGGCAATATGCCCTCATGACATATTCTTGTCCGCCAACATATTCTTGTCCGCCAACATATTCTTGTCCCACCTGCCTTGATATCTTTGCTCCATGTTTTTTATGTCTTGATGAAATCTTTCGCCCTGTTCTTCGCTGAGCTGTCCTAAGTTTTCCGGAAAGTAATTAAGATGGGAAAATAAAAAGTGTAATTTAATACTCATGTTACAGCCCAGTTTATGGAGTTTATTGAGCATTTCTTGAACTATATTTTCATAATTTGGATCTCTATTATTATCGAGAAATTATTTTGTCGTGTCCTCGAAGGCAAGCCAAGCTTTTTTTTCTTGAATATTCATGCTTTCTAGACAGTCACAGTCGTGCATAAGCTTGCGAATGTCAGGCCCGTCAAATATTCCCTCTTTTCTTTTTGCTTCTGATAAAGCTGGAAATTTATTACGAAGATATTGAAAACATGCGCCATACGCTTTCACATATTGCTTCATAATACCTAGTTTAATATGTAGTGGAGGCAGTAACACTTTTGTATGCTCAATCAAACTGAGTTCATTAACATTTTTGACACCTGCTACAAATTTCATTCTGGCGGGCCATTTTTTGCGAATCCAGTGTTCTTCTCAACTACGACTATCCCATTCGCATAAAAAACACGGAAACTTCGTGTATTTGAACGGATTCTCCCTTGGTTTCTTATCTAGAAACGACTTGACACTGACTTGCAAGTCCTCTTTCCTTCACGGAAACCCTTTTCTATGACTCTGAAGAATCCAATTAACTAAAATATCTTCTTCCTTTGAAAGAATCGGACTTGGTCCAAATGTTGTCTTAGTGAATTTCTTACTCAATGGAAATTGAAGCGTAGAACGTGGTATTCCGTATTTCTTTGAAGCAGCTTGTTTTGTTATATCATGACTAACTATTTCTTCTAAAGTTTTTGAAATTGTTTCTTCATCATAATTTTTCCTATATTTTGAGCCTTCTGTTACTTTCGGCATCACGACCACCTATACAATATTTCATGTACATGTTGGTGATAAACTCCCGCAACAAGCTTAGTATTTGTTTATTAAAAGTTTTTTCGCTTATTTAATGTTTTTCGCGAAATCCTGGAACAGGTAAATTTTTAATTTTGAAAAGACACCGTTTGGTGCAAAAATCTTTTCTCGATCAACATTTGTTTTTCCGCTGTGATGTCATGATTAATTTTTTTTAATGATAACCCTAACTTTTTATGCAGATTTTAATAGTCCTTCTTGTCAGCAAAATGGTGATGTAAAAAAGTTAGTACTTTCTACAACAAATTTATCGAAAGAAATAGACATTAAAATTCAAAAATACATTGTTATTTTACTTTATATTAATGATAATCTTGAATTTGATAACAAAAACAAGTAAAAATTAATGAAAATATTGAAGCGCTTCCCTACGAACTAATTGTTCAGATTTTCATTGCAGCGTAACATAATTTTTTCAAAAAGATTCCAGGCGATGGTCTGGAGTGTCTATTTTTTTTTTTTTTTTTTGAGAAAAGTTGCGTAAGGTACTATTTTTTATATTATTATTTAACTGACAAGTTAGGGTTGCCATTTAAAAAATTAATGTTGACGTCACAGCGGAAAAGCAAATGCCGGCCGAGAAGATTTTTGCACTAGAAGGTGTCTTTTTAAAATTAAAAATTTACCTGTTTCAGGATTTTGCGAAAAAACATTAAATAAACAAATTATGAGCTTCTTACAGGACTTTATCAACACTCTTTAGTCACCGGCATACAATGAAACAGTTAATGTCTCTGGTGCCAGAAACTGTCTATTTACAAGTTTGACATGGAAATAAAAAAAAGAATTGGAGCGTCGCTTAAATTGTAGGCCTACTGTGATAATTTCGTCATAAAATATTTTTTAGACAATAACAGTTATTGGCACATGGTGCCAATATCTAAATACAGTGTTATTCATGAAATACTGAGTAAACTGGCAACTAACTTCGAATGATCATTTACATATATCGAGACAATGGATATTCACCCGTATTAATCTTTTGTTTCAGACAACATGGAAGAACAACTGGTAGAACATTGAGGGGGAACCTTACAAATTTTGTAAAAACTTGTCGTTAGCAAGGCAGAAGTTAATAGCGTCTTACACATTTAGTCACTATGGCTGACGTAATGGATTGAAAATGACGCAATTAATTACAGAAATCTTCTGTAGATATCGCTATCTATTGAGACTTTGTAAACATTAAAAAGTGTAGCTGTTCTCTTATTAAATTCACTTTGGTAAGATGTCGATTTATGGACGCTCGAATTTAAACTTTTTCAAATTAAAAACTGAAAGATAATGTATTCAGGAATCAAAATGTGAAAAAAAATCAGAGGATTAACAATAAACTTTAAAAATATAAGCTTTTGAAAATTCAAAATTTGACGTTTTATGGTAGATTTCCGACGTACGCAGCAGACATCAGACGGGGTCTGGTAAAGAATATATCCATAAACGTTCAACATTTTTTGTGACATAAATAGTTAATTTACCTTACATTGAACGTATTTCTGCAATAAAATTTGCGGATTAGCCGTAAATTTCGAAATCATCACCTTTTAAAAGTTACGATTTCTAGGTTATGTCTGATGTTCCATATCAATATTATTCTTAAAAAGTGCTGTTAAAGAAAAGGAAAGCCTTTTTCGTGTATATACTTACATTTGAAGAGAAGAGAAACTTTTGTATAAATACATTTTATTATATTATGTTGCCCATCATACCCGGCAAATTATGAGACTCTATTGCAATAGCCGATAATGCATGATAAATCTATTCTAGATTTACAGATTTTATTCTGCAATTTTCTATTTAGCTTTTTTTCCGAAATTGAAAGATTATGAATGTTGCGAAGTAGAGAAATTAAGTTTGAGCGTTCGTAAAAACTCCAAAATTTCATGCCAGCACTAATCATAAAATTTCAGGCGCTATTTCTTCTTAAAGAGGCTACAGTGGCACATTTGGCGATGGATGGATCTGTATATGTTAGTTAAAGTGAGCTGGCCCATCGGGCATTGGTCATGAAAATGTGCCTATAGTTCTATAGTTATTTGGGCATTACACAAATAATTTTTATGGGATTGGATTTCAGGGGTAGTGTATTAGGTGTATTTAAATGAACAGCGAACATATTAAATTAAAAAGGAAAAGGAAACCTTTATGTGTAAATGTATTTTAAGCAGTGATGTAAAATTACCGTAATTTATAATTACTCCTGTAATTTACCGTTTTTTATTACCATTTTAAATTCTCCAGTAATTTATTGTTGTAATAATTTACCATGGTAATTTACCATTTTCCACGTTTCTATGTAATATGTAGGAAAATCAACTGTGTGTATGTAAAAGTTAAACTTTTATTGAAAATTGAAAAAACTTCAATTAAAAACATCAAATTACGATTTCAAAAAAAGAAATGTAAACTTAATAAAAAATAATTTGTAACTTGCAAATAAGAAAATTTAGTTAAAGAAAGCATTGAGTTCACAAATTCAATTGAGTACAAAAAATAAGCATAACATAAAATTAATGTATAGGTGAAACCTTTTCTTCACTTATTTTTCTTCGAATGGAAAACTAAAGTCCACTTATTAACTCGTTTAAAGTAAAGGCATTTGATTCCTGAGGAGTGCAAGGTTCATCTTTTGCAACAAGGTTTTGGGTCCACTTAGATTTCAAATAACAAATAGTAGCTTTGCAGCTCAATCATTTGTCAATATATTTGTTCCTTTGTTATAAATTGTATATTGTTATAAATTGTTTATTTAATCTTAAATTTTGTAATTAACGGCATATGATTGGTAATTAATTAATTAATGGTAATTTAAAATGGTAAATTACGGATAAATTACGGTAATTTTTATCGTAATTTACAGCGTAAATTACGACTAATATCACTGATTTTAAGGGAAGGGAAACCTTTATGTGTAGATATATTTTAAGGGAAGGCAAACTTTTGTGGGTAAATTTTAAGGGAAGGGAAACTTTTGTGTGTAAGTTTTAAGGGAAGTGAAACTTTTGTGAGTAAAATGTCCGTATTCATAGTGTTTCCTCAAGGCTTCCTTGAATGAGGAACCCCTTAGATTGTGATTTCTTTATGCAACTGCCTTACTACAATCCCATTCTAAGGGGTTCCTTACTGAAGGAAGCCTCGAGGAAGCACTATGAATACGGACTTAAATTTTAAGGGAAGGGAAACTTTTGTATGTAAGTTTTAAGGGAAGGGAAACTTTTGTGCGTATTTTAAGGGAAGGGAAACTTTTGTACGTATTTTAAGGGAAGGGAAACTTTTGTATGTAAGTTTTAACGGAAGGGAAATTTTTGTGCGTATTTTAAGGGAAGGGAAACTTTTGTGTGTAAATTTACACCTAAATGCTAAATTTGAAACGACAAACTAGTACACTACCCCTGAAAGCCTATCGCACAAAAATTATTTGTGTATTGCTCGTCAAGTAGATAGGTACTATTAAAAAATATTTATGTGCAATGGTTTCTCTCTCGTGAAATACACTTACTCAAAAAAAGGCTTTCCTTCTCTTATCAGCACGTTTTAAGAATAACCCATTGGAAAATATCTATAAAAAACGTTCGAACATAACCTAAAAATCGTTACTTTTAAAAGGCAATAATTCCGAAATTTACGGATAATCCGCAAATTTTATTGTAGAAATACGTTCAGTGTAAGCTAAATTAACAATTTTTTGTCATAGAAAATGTTCAGCGCTTATGGACATATTCTTTACCAGAACCATCGACATCTACCAAAAAAGCAATAACAGCAATCTGAAATACTATACAGGGTGTATCATGATTAACCGGCAGCAGACGAAGTATGGGTAGAGCGCAGGAAATGGAACCAATTATGTTAACAACGTAATCACCGAAAAGCGGTAGTTACCACAAAAATGGCGATGGTGCGAGTACAGCCCTGTGATGTGGCCGTCTTAATCTGTTTATTGCCACCATCGTTCACAATTTACAATTTATTGCCAAGTTCGCAACACAGATTATGGTAGGTCATGGTTAGCGTATTTACACGTACTCAGTTCAAAATTGGTTCCATTTCCTGTGCTCTACCCATACTTCGTCTGCTGCCGGTTAATCATGATACACCCTGTATATACTCCGCATGCGCGTGGCATGTGCCAATGCGCCATACCGATAAACATGAACATCGTCCGTAGAGAAAGGAATGCTGAAAATTCATAGAAAAAGAAAACTGGAAAAAGCATACCTTTATTCAAATTAAATGTATCTTTAAAAATAACGTGCATTTGATGAATAGTAGTGCTAAAACATTTCATATACATCAAAAACGAGTTGAGAGTTCTCATGAAAAACTATCAAAATTGACGGCCGTTAATAATTTCGTAACCTAAAAATTTACAATTTCAAATGCAAATATCTTTTAAATTTATGATTAATCCTCTGATTTTTTTTCACAATTTGATTGCTTTACGCATTATCTTTCAGTTTCTAACTTCAAAAACTCTGAATTCGAGCGTCCATAAATCGACATCCACCCTTCACTTTTACTGTAGCAGTGCCAATAATTATCAGAGTACAAGCGACTATACTGTTCATCCTATATGTTTTAATTCCGTGTGAATTTTCCAAGTGTCAACATTTTCGCGATTAAGCGTTTCAAACTTCAACACGTTTGTGGAATTCATCGTGCACGGATTTTCTTGTATTTTGCTTTAAACACTTATGACCTAATTATCATTCCCTGGGCCCATAATCTCTTGGAAATATGGATGTTTGGTCATAAAAACTTCAATATTTCTTGTAAGAAAATTATATTGACATTAACTGCAAAATTACAAAAATCAACAACTATGTTTTTATTATGTTCTAAAAACAGTAAACATAAGCTTGCTAGTTCTCGTAGCGAAACTGTACTACATAAAATAAAACAAAAGACAAAATCCGAATTCCAACATAATATTACACACTTTTCATTACTATAATATTATATTCAGAGATTAATTGTTTAATTATATTTATAACTACAAATATTTTACATATTTCAATTAGGAAATAACTATAATAACTAAATAATTATTTGTGCGACTTAGGGCCATATGCACCAAACACTTTAATCGAGCTTGAATTTGAGTGAAGTTTATATTGTGACATTTGAATTTTCATAATATTGTGTAAGTCACATTCTAAGTGACGCTTAAAATTAAGCTGAGTTAATTCGTTCGGTGCATACAACCTTTAGGCCCGGTAATTCATTGCAGGTTTAAACCTTTGGTTTTCTTTTTAACCCAAAAGTTAATCTCTATTGTGTATTTCAATCGCGAAAATTGGTTTGCCTCAAATTGGCTTTATTCAAGTGTTTGTTGGTAGTCCTGTTTCTACCGCGCGTGCGTCTAGTACTGTTTCCTTAGAATTTATTCTGTCAAATGTCAACTGTAGCTGTTCAAGTTCATTTTATTTGTTTATAAAATTTAACGGAGTCAAATCGAATATTATGGAGATTAGCAGTGAGTCTTCATCATCTGATGACGAGGCTATTATAAATCTTGTCGTTCATCTGGATCAGGGCCGAGCACAGTAGGGAAACAGTTCCACCACCCCTTATACTTCTCCGCAAGTGTTTCGCGCTTATTCTAGTTTTTAAATTGAAATCGGCACGCCTAGAACTAAAGACGCGCAATATAATGTTTCGACGAGTGACGAATATTTTCGATTGTCGCCGATTACAGTTGTTGTTTGTGGAGGGGATGACTCACGACTCTCGTGCCCAGCATTGGTCTGGATCATCCAAGAAAGGTACCTAGGCATCAACTCCGGCGAGGTCATTTTCATTACTGGGATGACACTGAATTTTACACACGTTTTCAGCTATCGAAAGAAACCACGCTTGTTCTGTTAGACAATATAATAAGTGGCAACATTAAGCATCCGACAAACAGGTTCGATGACTATTTAAATTAGCAAGAACTGTTGTTAAATGTTATAACTTATTACCCCGATGTCGCTTTTATTACAAGATCCCCTTAAGGTAATGGAAAAAAAAAATACGCAATACGCAAAATAAACAAATGGGTAAATACCTACCAGTTGATGAAACAAGCACATAGACTCAACTAGTACCTGGGAGATACCAGAGTGCTTTTGATCCTCCGTTAGATCTGTTATCGTCTCGATTGGATACCTGTGTAATACCCTCGGCCGCTCAAAATAAGCGAAGAGCATAGGGGTGGGTTGAAATTCTTAAGAAAAGAAAATCCACAGTGGAGGAAATAATTATATTAAATAAAATTCGGTAGTGGACGCCAACTGGAGCAACAATAAATACCTGAGGTATTACAAAAAATCCAAAACAAATCAACCCCAGTTTTAAGCAGAATGGATGTATCCAAGATAACAAATCATCAAAAGTTGCAATTACAACTGGTAAGGTCTAAAGTAAGTACTAAAAATATTTCATCTGACAAAACAAAATTAATCAACTCCGAAAGCTTTCTTTGTCTCACAATAAAGTTTACAAAGCGATTAATAAAATTTATAACAATATGAAAAACAATTAAAGTATCAAAACAAATGTTCAAAAGTGAGATTACTCTTAAAGTTCAAATATGAATTCAAAAAAATAAATAAATAAACAAAACTAATATTACAACCTCGTCAGAAAAGACGGAAAATCAACCAGGTTATGTTACTGTTTCGCAAAAGGCGAACAAGTATACGTTAATTAAATAGTACTCGGAGAAATAGTATTCGATAACCGATCTCGCAGTTGAAATAAAAGAAATAACCCAGGTGAGCTGGTTACCTTGAACACACTACACGTGTCGATGAAGATGTCCACGAAGACAGCGCCAGTCGACGAAGTCCTACGTCGGTGTTAAAAAGTTGTCGTAGTGGCTTGAAAGTATGAGTAGCAGGTCTCGGATCAGATGTTTATACTCCTTGAAGGTTGGAAATATCAGCAACCAAATTAGAACTGCATTCGGATTACAAAATCCACGAACGTCGAAGTTCCCCAATAACGATAAGTTATGCCACAAACTACTTGCCTGGGTGAATGAAAATTGTTTCAAAAAAAGATTAAAGCGAGGAGAAAAAAAACTTACTGGTTAATTCCCCCAGTAATAAATAATGGTCAATTAACAGAGCCGCAGCGTTATTTCAACACTCAACTCTCAAAAACTCGGGTAGTTATCGAACATAGTTTTGCTCTATTACTAGGCCGCTTCCGGCGAATTAAAGAAATGTTAGATATGAACAATATGCAGGACATTATGAATACCATAGTAGCATGTTTCACGCTTCATAACATTTGCATATTACAAGGTGATGAAGATTTACAACAATATATACAAGAAGGACAACAAAATTTGGCCATGGTTAATTTGCTTGCACATGGTTTCAATAATGAACAAAATGGAATGCAGCTGCGAAACCATTTAATCAGAGATTTATGGAATAGACGCAATGAAAGACATAAGTGTTTTATAATTCTATGCATATTTTCTAAGTGCATGTTCGTGTTTATGCGACAATCCTTCCTGTAACAATACGCCCATGCGGAAGCATTTCCTTTATAATATCGATCAAAATACAAAGCAAATTCTTTGCAATCCAAATCTTGAAACGAATCTTTGAGAAAATTTTCACACATCATGTGAAAAATGTGCTCGTCAGTTTCAAACATTAATATTTTTATTTTTTTATAAATTAAAGCTTGTTTTTCTTTTGTTCTTATTTTATTTAAATTCTTCCTCCAAGGATGATCCACGTGCCAATTGCAAAACAAACGATGTTCCACAGTAGACATTACAAGTGACCAAGCATTATAAAAAGTCTCATCCATATCTGACATAAACACCTTTGACGTTATCGGACAATTATTTAAGGATACTTTAAGTATATTAAAAATAATGACATTGTAGCAGTGTCTCCTCTATTTGAGAATAAAAACAACAGGAAATCCTTGATGCATATCATCAATAACCATCACCGTATACAATTGAAAATCATAAGGATTTAATCCATGGGTGCCATCAATACATATACAATCTTTTCCAAATTTTTCCAAAATTTCTAACTGAGCATCATTCATAATAACAAGTAGAAAATCCTCACGTTTCAATTGAGGGTAATTTTCTAAAAGTATACCCTGTGGTTTGTAAAATCTAACTAAGTTATCAGAATTTTGTAGATGGGAAACCCAAGCATCAACACTGACACAATCATTTTTATCTAACATTGATTCATGATTTAGATTAAATGAATCTACAATATTCCATAAATCCTTTCTTGTCAATAAATGAATTCGTTTTATTTCATTATTAGTAACAGAATCGCGAATTTCATCTAATACATCTCGAAATGGTATTTTTAAAGCCAATTTTTCTGCGATATTTTCCCTATCAGCTTCATTAATTGCTAAGCGCCCTAGTTCCATTTTGTGTCCTATATGAGTATCAACGTAGTGCGTAACAATACTATTATCAGTTTTATAAATTACTATTTTCGATGGACAATGCGCATTAATTTTATTAGAACCGTGTAACTTAGTGTGTCTTATATTTTTACCTTCAGAAGTATAATTACCATCTCTGTGACAGAAAAATGTAATTTGTTCCGTTCCGTCTTTATGTTTATATGCACCAGATTTTTTTACGAATTGTGAATTTGTTTCATTTTCTGTTTTAATTTTCCACATTTCGAAATCATCCATTTGATTAAAAATTAAACGTTGTTCATTTAAAACTACTTTATGTACGTCTTCATAATGTTGAACCATAATTATTTTATTCAGTGCCACATGGTCACAAATACCACATTTTATCGATTTTGATGTATGATCCACATTCTTAAGGTGCAATTGTAAGTCGTGTTTTCTAGAAAATGTTTTATTGCAGTCAGGACAAAAACGATTTTCTTCTCTTTCGTGCTTCCATTTTGTATGTGAAAGTAAGGCCGCTTTATTTACAAATTCTATTTGACAATCCGTACACGTGACATTCATGTTGTTGTTAGTCAGCTATAATTTAAAGAAAAAATAATTTCCAAAATAAAAATTGCATTACCTAATTACCTCTTGCTTTTTGTTCTTTATGAAATAACAAATAACTATTAATAAAATTATTTTTAAATCGCAGATATATCTTAAAACTCCGCTGCTAGCATAAATTAAAAAGTCACCGGAAGAAAATGAGAAAAACAGTTAGACATTCCGTCAATCAAATTCAAACAGCTTTCGGAACGCTTCGGTCATATACGTACGTATTCGTGGGGTTGCGGATTCACTCCGGCCAGACGCTTGTCCTTAATTCCGCTTCCACCATTACTACTAGGTGGAATGCAATAAAACGCACCTAAAGACAAATGCAACTTGCGCGCAGTGATACCAAGGCAAATTAACAGCATTAGCATGAAAAACACGGGAAAAATTTGAGATTTAAGATGGGAACAATGGAAGTGTTACCAACAGAAAACTTACCACCAAATCAGCTGTTGAAGCAAAAAAAGATTTTAAGAATTAAAACTTGAAAAAGTAAACGGCGCGGCAATAATACGAGATGAAATTCGCTCAACCAAATGAGACAAAATAGGACAACAAAAATTCAATCCTGAATCTGCGAACCATTTGAAAAATTGTAAAATTTTAGAAATAAATGCAACAAAAAACGTGTAAGGAAGAGCGGCGTTCAACGATCTAACGAACTCCCAACATTTCGCTAACGGACAAATTAGCCGGTAACAAACTTTTAGGAACTATGCTTTGACACCTATGCAGATGTTGCTGTTGACGTTACGTTTTTATGCAACTGGATGCTTCTTAATAGCTGCTGCAGATTTCTTAGGTGTCCACAAGTCTACTGCAGGAAAAATTACATTTAGGGTAAGTTGAATGAAAATTGGCTAAAATCATCTATGTTCTTAAAGGACTATTTTGTTACGTAATGATTTCATTGCAGGTAACACGAGCAATTGCGAATTTAAGGAATCGCTTGATAAAATTTTCACGGCACTAGGAGGAAATAACAAGAATGCAGGAATCTTTCTACAGTATCGCTCGGTTTTCCAAAGTAATTGGTGCTCTAGATTGTACCCACGTTAAATAAGATCCCCTGGTAAGTTATCAGTTTAATTTTAATTAATTATTGTATAATGTTATAAATATTCATGCTGCAGGAGGTAGAAATGCAGAATTTTTCCGCAATCGCAAGCAGTTTTTTTCTTTGAATATTCAAACAATAGCTGGTCCGGATTTAAAAATTTTGGATATAGTTGCAAGATGGCCCGGTTCAGTTCATGACTCCACCGTATTTAGAAATTCAAGGATTTGTGCGAGGTTCATGAACAATGAATTCGAAAATGGTGTGTTGTTAGGGGATTCTGGATATCCTACCAAAAGTTATTTAATAACTCCACTTTTGGAAACCCACACTCAAAGTGAGAATCTTTTTAATGAAGCTCAAATACGGACTAGAAACCCAGTTGAACGTTCATATGGAGTGTGGAAACGACGCTTTCCAATTTTGAGCAATGGAATCAGTGTCGAGCTACCCAAAGTACAATGGATTATTGTTGCTACAGCAGTTGTACACAATATTTGCGTGGAGAACAATGAACAAGAGCGTCCCCAATTAACACCAGAGGAACAGAGAGCGTTTGAAATAGTAAATAATGTTAATGTTGTCAATAGCTTTGTTCCAACCACGCTTTGTAACGGTTTCGAAACCGTCATAATGAGTTGCCCACCGAAATAGTGATAGATTTTGACAACTTTGTCAAGTGTAAAACTTTTATGAGTGCATGCTTGTGACGGTTTCGAAACCGTCACAAAACGTGGTTGGAACAGACCTAATGTTAATCAACGGAATGGTAACCTTGTTGTCAGAAATGAAATAATTAATTATTTCAATAATTTATTGCAATAAACATTTTTAAACAAGATTATTGCTTCTTTAACCTCGCCTCATGTTCTTCTCGCACAAGGCAAAGTTTCAATTGATGTTCTTCCTCCCTCTGCCTTATTTTTTTGCTCATGTTCTTCTATAATGTGTTTTTGTAAGATGTCATGCATTTCTTTTCTTCTTTTGTTCTCTTCTGTGATTGGTTGCTGCTTTAACTGTGTAGTCATTTTCTTTTTCTCGGCTAAATCGCACCATTTTGCATTTATAATTCCCCCACCAATTCGTTTCTTTCCTATACAAAGTATTTTTAGTAGAGCCTACGGTTTGAACGAGTATTGAAGATACACGTGTACATGGAAATCCGTGTAACAACATTTGCGAATTAGATACACGTGTTAATAATTCACGTGTAATTATCTTTCCGTGTACATGGATATAATTGTACGTGTATTTTAATAACTCGTATCTAAATAAAAACCTGGTCAAGTAGGCCACATTTAGTAATTCTGCTATGTAAATGCAATGGAGAAATTCTCGATCACAACCCACTTGACCAGGTTTTTATTTAGACGCTCCTTACATGGATCCGTTCGGTACGTTCAAATCAAGGTTACCTAGCAACAGATATGTTTTTGTATTAAATACACCTGTAATGTAAGTAAAAAGTAAGCAAATAAAAATTAGATTAGAGTAGGCGGCGCAATGTCTGTGATTAACTAAATTAATTAATCTAATGCATTCATGGACTGTCAAATCTATTGACTTTTTATTTAATCACAGGCATACATTTTCTTTGCACCGCCTACTCTAATCAGATTTGTATTTGCTCACCGTTTATTTACAGTTCATTTTTTCTCCATATGCAGATCGATCGATAGATAAGTCAAAGAATTTTTATGCAGCTATCTCCTTCTAACTTTCGTGAAACACCTTTTATGGCTTTTGTCAAATTACGTCATTTCGTCGTATATTTTCTTAACTTATATTTTATACGATCGGCATATTGTAAAAAAGTAATTTGAAATTAAAGTACACAGGTACCCGCGTATTTGACACGAACTAAGATCATGATTCGTGTATTACATGAATACATGTGACATATGACATATACGAGGTGTGTGAGAAAAGTAATGAGACTGACAACACTGCGAGCGATCTGGCTGTGTTGTTCTACTTATCTAGACAGATATGTTCATCCCTTCCGGATGCTCTGTCCGAGTTTCAGCTCCGCACAGCCATCACGTGATTTTTGAGAGCGTTATCAGTTAAGTTGTGTTTTTGTTGTGTGTTACGAAAATGGAACAGCGGAATTTAGAGCAACGTTATGCCATCAAGTTTTGTATTAAACTTGGGGAGATCAGACCGTCGTCGTCGATGTCCTTGAAAGGCTCAGGTAAAGGGTGTTTCGTGTGAGACCGGACATTGCAAACAAGTGAAAGCTTCATCATGACAACGCCCCATGTCACACGGCCACTTCCATCACGGAATTTTTGACCTCAAAAGGCATTCCTGTTGTTCCCCATGTCATCACTCGACTTTCTCGGGTGAGGGAACAACTGATAGGTGAACTTATCAAACTTTATTTATTTATTCTATATATTTATTTTTTTTTATTTCTAATCTTAACGCAACGTGTTGCTGCGAGCCGAATCGAATTTATTTTTTTTTAACAGAAAATAATCGCAACGTACCGCGAAACGGCGTTGGTAACAATCCGCCCCCCTTTGAAGATCGCAGCTGCGGGTTACGGTGTTTTTAGTATTGGCGGTTATCGATTGGTGGACCCGGAGCTCTTCGGAGGTCGTCCACGTGCATTTTGACCTGTTCGCCTTCCCGTTGAATCCAAAAGGCGACTGGGCCGGCTGCTTCAATGACCTGGTATGGTCCGTTCCATGGATCAGGTATCTCCCTAGTGGCGATGTTACGGGTACGAGTCAAGACCCAATCTCCCGGTTGGAAGCGGATAGGTATCGGCTGTCCGATAGCGTACCTGGCCCGATAGTGGTTTTGGTTCCGGTGGACCATCCTGACACGCTCCACCTGGGCAATCCTTGCGTTTCCCTGTGGCCCATTGTTAGCTTGCCAGTCTCCAGGCCGCGAAAGCTCGTAGCCTAGTAGGGCATAGCTGGGAGTGATTCCTGTTGGAGCGTTCTTCCGGGTGCGCAGATTATACTTTATAGTGGGTATGGCAACGTCCCAGCTTCGGTTATTTCGTCCTCGTATGTGAATGCGTAGGCCTTTTTTTATATCCTGGTTCCGCCGTTCATCCGGATTGGCACGAGGATGGTAGATAGGTGTTGTCCAGTGATAGCATCCCCACCGATTGATGGCAGCGTCCCAAGTGATGGAGGCAAATTGGGGCCCATTGTCCGTGAGGATGGATTTTCGGTAGCCATACTGAAAGAATACCTCTTCCTCGAGTTTCCGGACTATTGTTTCAGTCCTGCTATTCGATAACGGGAATGCTTCAGTCCACTTGGTACAGAGGTCCGTAGTCGTTAGGATGAATCTATTGCCTTGGTTACTTCTGACGTAAGGTCCCATGAGATCCATGGCCACCGTTTCCCAGGGCTGGGAGGTCTGATGTGGTCGAAGCGGTGCTTTAGATTGAAATGCACCTCTTTTTGTACAATGACAGGTTAGGCAATTCCTTACGTGCTCCTGTACGTCTTTCTTCAGGGTGAGCCAGAAATACCGCTTACGTATCGACCGTTCGGTTTCTTCTGCGCCTGGATGTCCGGAGGAGGGATCGTCATGGAATGCGTGCAGCACTTGGTCGGTTATTGCTGATGGAACAACGAGCAAGCTGCGGTTATCCTTCTGACGTCGGAGGTAACCAGTTTCGATGCTGTAGAGTTGCTGGAGTCCGTTATCCCCGGGCTCAGTGGGTCCGGTGATGCGGATCCTCTGGAAACGCTCTAAAAGTCGTCGGCACGTCTCGTCTGTTTGCTGAGCGTTTTCCACCTCCCTTGACAGATCGGCGACGTCCAAGACTTGAACTGTTGGCGGAATGAGCTTCTCGGTTTCTGCTACGTGGGCAGGGACGTGCGTAGGTTCCGGATGACGCGACAGGGCATCAGCGAGTTCATTTTCTCGTCCGGAACAGTGTTCCACGTCAAAGTTATACTCTTGCAGAAGCAGGAACCAATGCGTCAATTTCGATCTGGAGTCCTTACTTCGGTCGAGCCAGAGGAGGGCGCGACTGTCGGTCCGGAGGGTAAACTTTCGGTCTTCAAGGTATGGGCGGTAGCGCTTCATCGCCCATACGGCGGCTAAGCACTCCTGTTCGTTACAATGGTAACGTTGTTCGGCGGCGTTTAGCTTGCTGCTGGCGTATGAGATGATGCGGCGTCCGTCCTTCGTTGGCTGGTATAATATCGCGGCGAGTCCCTTGGCACTGGCGTCGGTTTACAAAACATACGGAAATTCTGGATTTGGCTGGTGGAGGCTCAAGGGTGCTTGTAGGGCTGTTTTGAGTCTTTCGAAGGCTTGTAATTCTTGGTTCTTGAAGCTCCATCGTCTTTTATTGCTGAGCAAATCCGATAGGGGGGCAACGACTTCGGCACACTTCGGAATGTAATCCCTCAGCCATCCGACGAGGCCGAGGAACTGGCGCAACTCCTTGCGGTTGTTGGGCTGCGGATAGTTCTGTAGTCGTCCGAGATGACTTGGTTTCGGCCGGATTCCTTCGGCCGTTATTTGGTGTCCGAGGTATTCCAGTTCCGTAGCTCCGAATCGGCACTTGGCGGTGGAGCACTGCAATCGGTGCTGTTGGAATCTCTCCAAGACAAGGTGGAGGTGTCTCAGGTGGTCTTCCCAGTTGTTGGACTATTCCAACAACTTCACGTTAGTTTACTTGAATGATGTGATTATCTATATAATCACATCATCCAAGTAAACTAACGTGAATGATGTGATTATCTATATAATCACATCATCCAAGTAAACTAACGTGAAGTCCCGGTTGTAACCGGCGAGGACTACCTGGGTCATCAGTTTTTGAAATGTTGTCGGGGCATTTTTCAGTCCGAAGGGCATCACTTTGAACTCGTATGCGGCTCCGTCCGGTGTAATGAAGGCAGTGAGCGGTCTGGATTCCCGATGTAGCGGAACCTGCCAAGAACCGGACTTCATGTCCAGCGTCGTGAAAACCTTGGCGGTTCCTAGATCGCGTATGGTCTCGTGAATGCGCGGCAGGCTGGATGCTTCGTCCTTGGTCACTGCATTGAGTCGACGGTAGTCGACGCAGAATCGGGGCTTGCCGTCCTTCTTTTCGACAATCACGATTGGTGAGTTATAGGCGGAAGTGCTCGGTTGGATGACTCCGGTTTTCAGCATGGATTCGATTTGCTCATCTATGATCTTCTTCTTGGCTGCCGAACAGCGGTATGGAGGTAGTCGTATGGACTTGGAATCCGTCAGCCTGATTACATGCCTGGTACTGGCCGTTTTTGGCCGTGTTTCTTGCTTTGAAAACACGTCTGAGAACGATGCCATGAGTGCCTGGAAATGTTCTTCGTGTTCGACTGGGAACCATGCGGAACTAGCAAGGCGGACGTGTTCGACTGGTCCTGGACCGTTGATGGCGCAGGTAGGAAATGTTTCGTCTACCTTTGGTCCTTTCCGAAATGTATACATTGGCGATAAAGATCGATGACTGCCTGTTGATCCTTGAGCCAGGGTTGCTCCAGAATTACATTTTCACGCAGGGTCTCTGCGGGTCTTCTGTGCGTCAGAAGTGACATCATCGATACGGAATTGCTGGTATGAAGTACCTTGCAGTTTCAGCTTGGTTCTCTGGTCGGCCATGCGGACTAATAGCGGTTTGGCAGATTGGATGCTGTCCGTCAACTGTGGTTGTATGAAGTTGGCGGAGGCGGCGGTGTCGACGAGAGCTGGTACTGATTTGCCGTTGATCTTGACACGTAGATGCGGCAGATCGTGGTGTCCCATCGTGTTTATTTCCTCTGCGGGTCGGCGGCGTGGCTGGACTGGTGATCGACGCCAACTCTCCTGGCGTTTCCCTGGTTCTGTTGCAGAGTGGGGCAGTCCCGATGGAAGTGTCTTCCTGGGCAGTACATGCATTTGGGGAGTTGGCTCACTTCTCTCGGTGTCTGTGCAGATGGTCGGTGTTGGTTGGTTGTTGACCTGCGTTGAACGGTTTCTGGGAGCGGTTGCCTGGAGTTGGATTGTCGTACTGATCCCGAAGGCGGCGCTGATCGGTCCAGTTGTGCACAGCGTTTGAATAATGCGGCTTGAGTTTGTGGCAGCGGGGTCGTCATGGCTGTGTGCAGTTCCGGGCGAACCAGATAGCTGATAACTTCAATCCTTTACTCTTCAGACGTTTGTGCGGCTATCCGTTCGAACAGTTTCCACTTGCTTACCGCGAAGGGTTCCGTGAATTGATTGGGCTCTTGTTGCGCGGAATAAAGTTTCGCAAATAGCTTCATCCGGACCTGGGTCCCGTTGAACTCATCTAGGAACCTTGATTTGAACTCGTCCCACGTCAGATCTGCAGACTCGTATCTGTCGAACCAAGTTCGGGCCTGGGCTGCGAGCTGTCGACTGATGATTGGCACTTTGGTCCATTCAGGCTTCCGTGTAATGGCGAAATATTCTGCAACATGGTCCAAAAATTGTTGTGGATCTTCGGAGTCCGAATCGTGGAAAGTAGGTAGATCTTCAGGCTTATACGCTTGGCAACAATGTCCGGAATTAGTGTTGGCGATCGACGTCGATTCCGTGTTTAGTGATGCATTAGGGTTTGGGCGCCACTGAGGTTCTTGCTCGTCCTCAGAATATTGTGCTTTTGCTCTGGTGTTCACCATTGTGGGTTCTTCCAACGGCGGTCGGAACTTATTAATTGGCCCCACGTTGGGCGCCAATTGTTATCACTCGACGTTCTCGGGTGAGGGAACAACTGATAGGTGAACTTATCAAACTTTATTTAAGAGAATATTAACTAATATTAACAATTTTTAACTCGATCTTAACGGACGTGACGTTTATTTTTCTGACGCCCGCGCTCTATATATATATTTTTTTTTATTTCTAATCTTAATGCAACGTGTTGCTGCGAGCCGAATCGAATTTATTTTTTTTAACAGAAAATAATCGCAACGTGCCGCGAAACGGCGTTGGTAACACCCAGCCCCCCTATTCACCTGATCTGAGTCCTTGTGACTTTCTTCTTTTCCCGAATTTGAGAAATGTCTTGAAAGGATGTCATTTTGGGACTCTGGAGAACATTCAAAAGAATGTGACCGCCATGTTAAAGGCCCTACCAGTTGAAGCCTTTCAGCGCTGCTACCAAGGCTGGGAACAACAACAATTTTCCACTGTAAATATGACTTTTTTAACGGCTTGTCAAAAATAATCATTTTAAACGTCAGATTTCAAATGTAATGCTAAAGTTGTAGCAGCACAATGCCAAATCATGTGCTTTCTGAAGGAGAGAAGAGTTTTGCAATCGCAAAATTAGAAGATGGTTGGTCGCTACTTTTATTCTATTATTTCAGTTCTCATACTTTACTACTTTGCTGTTCTTAAAATATAACCAAACAATCTGACTTTTAGTAATGTCTTTAGTACCAAAAAATTGTTGGAAAGAGCCTGTTCTACAAAACTATAATTTAGAGAAATTCTGGCTACTTGATAAAAAATCGTGTGAAATTTTAAGGCCCCAATAGTACATACATAAAAAGTGAGCAAATAAAAATCAGATTAAAATAGGCAGTGCAATGTCTGTGATTAACTGAAATAATTAATGTAATACATTCATGGACTGTCAAAATTTTTGACTTTTTATTTAATCACAGACATACATTTTCCTTGCACCGCCTACTCTACTCTGATTTTTATTTTCTCACCGTTTATCAAACCCGTGTTTGAAGTTGAAGTAGGCTACGTTGAAGTACTCATGAAGGAGTCTGATGTGTCTGCGGTAAAGGCAAATGGAGCTGGTTTTACATCGACAGCATTGTTGTCAATTACTAGCTTTTCCGCAGTTACTAACTGACACCAATAATTTGTTTCCACCGGAAATTCTTCTGGAAGATCAGCAACTATTACAAAACGTTATTTTCCATTCTAAATTTTTGAGTGCTAACCATACCATCACTGTCGCATGTTGCTGTCATTCCTGTCATCCTTTCCCCCAAAATATCAATAATTGCAGCTTGTGCAGAGGTTTCGCTACTTGTTTTGCTTGGGCCTCCCCCTGTACCAATTCGATATTTTTTGTCGTTGGCGTGGTTCCGGACTGCCGTTTTCTTTAAATTGGCCCACTTATCTTTTATATTTTTTGCTGTTCGAGGAATCGTGCCAGATCTTGCATTAAATTTCTTCGCAAGGGAAGCCCACGCCATATCTTTTTGTTTTTGGCTAACAGCCCCCGATTGTTTCTTTTCCAAAACTTGTTTGTTTTCTTGCACCAATTCGACAAGCAACAATATTTCCTTGCTTTCGAAATTTTTAGCACGACTGCGTCCATTATTCAATATTATCTTATCACCTACTATTTTTTCACAATACAACCACAGATAATATTTATCACGAATTCATTTGCTATTACAACAGCGAAACACGTGTGTCGTGTACCTATTTGTAATACTGCGCAAACGTTCGCGCGCGGTGGGGGTTTAAATCATTCCAAAAAAGTTAAACTGGCTGTTACATTGAAATACACTTTAACAAGCGTAAAAAGTTTAACCTAAAATGTTTGGTTTAAACCTGCATTGAAATACCGGGCCTTACAGGTACACAAAAAGATTCGCTACGACCATTATAGCCGATTGACAAAAAACTTAAGTGCGTATGCGTTACTATAGATGGCAACAAAAATTAATTTCTTACTTAAGCTCACAACTGTTTGGTAATTTAAAAATGTTATATTTTTTTATACGTGTATGTACAAAGAACAGAAATAATTAAAATAAAAATTATCTCCGATTGTTAAAGAAAGAATACCTAGTACATAGATATTAATACATACCTGTGTGATTCCGACTCACTGCAAATGCAGACTGTTAGTGTATCTTTCCGATCGAAGCGAACGATCTTAGGATAGTTTTTGTCGGGATTCTGCGCTCACAAATTTCTCCGTAATAACGGATACCGGGATAAAAGATAATACCCGGGTAACAATTATACGGGTAGTACCCGGGTATCAATTATGCGGGTAGTACCCGGGTAACATTTATACAGGTAGTATTCTGGTAAACTTTATACGGGTAGCACTCAGGTAATAACGGGTACCCGGATAAAAAAAGATACCCGGGTAGCAATTATACGGGTAGTATTCGGATATTCGATGTCTTCCCTAGTATGTACACTTGTTACCAAGCAAATATTTTGTTTAACGCAGACAACAAACAAAACTGATAATTTAGTTGGAATTTAAAGTCCATTAATTATTCTGAATAATTTCTGAAATATTTCTTGTTCCGTGTGATATAATTGTAAAATAAAATATTCGTAGTTTTATATCTTTCAGTATAATACTGGATATCCAATTTATCAATTAAGTAACCACAATATTAATATTCAGCATGTTAAGTTGTGTAAAATAATTATTTTCGTGAAATAATTCATGCAGTCAGTCCATTATGTTGCGATGAGCGAGGTCCGTGAACGGCGTCATAGGGTCAAGTGGTACTGGTACACGAATCTCTCGCATCGAGCACTCCTGTAGATAAGTTTAGTCTCCTTGCATAATTCCTATTAAATAATGTTGGCAATAATGAACCAAGAAAAGACAATTGGCAGAACTGAAAGAGAAGAAACGGAAGTGTGCGACTCGTGCGAGAAAAGAGAGGTTATAAAAAGAGAATAGAACAGAAAGCAAGTTTTTTTTTATGTGTGCGTGCGTTAGAAAATAGTGAGTTAATAAGTAAGCAAACGAGTGTTAAAGAAAATTGTAAAGAGAGTACCAATACTTCTAAACAGATTTACAGTGTGTTATTTTACAATCCATAAAGCCATCCGTAAAGCCATCCGTGACAAGTAAAGCAAGAAAAAGTTAATTTATAACAAAATCAGAAGTGGGATTTCCAAGCAAACAAAAAGCAAGAAAACGTGTGATCAACTGCGTAATTATCATTACACAGTTATTTTTGTAACAGTAAGCAGTAAGGCAAACTTTATAGTTAAAAACAATTTTCGTATGTAAAACAGACAAACTGAGTGCATCAATATAGTTCGATTACTGTAAGTGAATAAAATAATAATGCAAAAACCTGATTTAGAAGACAGTATAACAGGTGAATGTGAAATGGGAAGTCCGAGAGTACCAGGCACATCCGAATCAGATATCAACATGGTCCGTATGATGGATTTCTTTATTCGTGAAAGCCAGAAAAGAGATCAACTGTTACAAAGGTTAGTCGATAAACTTAGTCCATCCGAAGTATCAAATGCTGAAGCGATGACAGCCGGAGTATCTAAACAATCATCAGAAACTATGCGTTCATTTCACATAATGCCGGACCTTACAAAAGGAATTGGTTTCTACGATGGTGAAGGAAGTGGCTTGAGAGCAAAGAAATGGTTAGAAAATGTGAAAGCTATGCAAGAGTTACACCATTGTCCAGACAGCTTCGCACTACAAACAGTACGTAGTGATTTAAATGGAGGTGCAATGCATTGGCTGGACTCAAGACAATTGAATATTTGGCAAGAATTCGAAGCAGCATTTCGAAACCCTTTTGTAGGAGATGTTAGTTTACCAATTCGATGGAAAAATATGGAAGAAAGAGTACAGAGAAATGATGAAAGTATAAATGCTTATTACATGAAAAGGTAAAATTATGTTGTGACGTGAGACTTGAATCGAAAGAAATGAAAGAACAAATAAGCAAGGTGGAAACAATGAAGAAGTATTTGAAAAATGTGATGGTGGGAAATCAAACATATATAGACATTAGTACTTCGGAATGCACTATGAAAATTTCTTGTGCTGTTAAAGGTGATTATGAAATAAACAAATGCGTCACTGAATTAAAAAGTCTTGGACCTGAGAACTTTAAAGTGATATCGTCAGGTGTAGTACAAGCTGAAATTGAAGTAGATGGTGTAATTGGTGAGAAAATTGACATCTGAGTCATTCCAGATGATGCACAGCCCTTCGATGTACTCATTGGCAGAACGTATACAGAACAGCCACACATTGTTTATGTAAAAGTGGATGATGAATTAACTTTCCATACCAGAGGGAATTTTAAAGATCCTTTTCTGAAAATGGATCTACAAAGCGTAATAACCGAAAAGAAATCAAAGAAAATATGGTGAAAGTTGACATCGATATACCACCAGAAAATAAACAGAAACTTGTTAAGCTACTTAACAATTACGGAAGTTGTGTAGCATTAAAGTTAAGTGAAGTCGGATGCGCAGATGTGGTCCAAATGAAAATTGAAGATAACGGAGTACCTATTCGGAGCAAACCATACAGAACAAAAGCCAGAGACCGAGAAGAAATATCACAAATGTAGAAGAATGGCTCAATCAAGGAATTGTTAGAGAAACTACCTCGGAATATGCAAGCCCAGACATGTTAGTGCCGAAGAAAGATGGAAGATCTTGACTCGTATGTGATTTTCGAAACTTGAATGCCCAGACAAAAAAGAAGTCTTTCCCAATGCCAAACCCAGATGACATGTTAGAAGATTTGAGTGAATATAACCTGTTTATGTCTTGACTTGGCACATGGACACCTACAAGTTCTTTTAGAAAAAGAACGTAAAGGAAAGACAGGCTTCATTACTCAAGATGGGACTCTAAGTTCACTCGCATGATATTTGGTTTAACAAATGCACCCTTTGAATTTGTACGACAGTAGTAGGGATAGGCCGATTCTGGAACCTCCTCCGACCTTGAACGAAAAATTCAAGTTCAAGGTCGGAGGAGGTTCCTGAATCGGCCTATCCCTGACGTGACCTTCACTATGACCTTGACATGGAGGAGGTCCCAGAGTCAGTTGACCTTAAGGTGACCTTTAAATGGCTTTGAGGTGACCTTGACGTCAGAGAAGGTTCTAGTATTGATTTCTGCTGAACCTTGACGAAATGTAGGAATTGGTTTATTAGTGACCTTGTGGTTGGAGGAGGTGAGGATGTAAATTAGTATTACCCTCCACCTAAAATCTTGTTATATAAGGTCGTTAATTTGTGAATAGATTCAGTTGCTGCAGAACTGTGAGTCGTGTTATACAAAGTTAATAGCGTATCATCGATCTATATAAAAGTAAGTTTATTATTATTTTCTTTGTAATCATATGCAATTTTATATTTTTATGTATTTAATAGTGACTTCTAAACAAGTGGAATTTTTCCTGAAGCAGAAGAAAAGACACGTGGATGATCAGTATGATGATGTGCAGAAGAAAAGATTTCTGACTCAAAACGTTGATAAACTAAAAGAACAGGATGAGCAAGATTTGAGTATGTCCTCAGTTCGAAACGAGTTTCAATTATAAGTATTATCTCACCTTTTTTCACGGATGAAGCGGAGGAAGCTCGACATGCCATTTCGCGCAGTGGTAACAAGAGCTTATTAGAAAATGTTAAATTGGCGCAGTTAGTTTAAAAGAAAAACCACACAAAAAAATAAGACCATCACGTCAAAAAATGATACCAATTCCCAAGAGATGAGGTCTCTTACCTTTAATTACATTATTTGCAGCTTTGGGAGCAATAGGATCACTCGGCGACGACGCAGCTGCAATTGCTAAGGTGGTAAACGATGCAAAGGCTGCGAAAGAACAATTGAAAGAGGCAGAACGACATAATAGGGTTATGGAAACAAAAGCAGTGGGAAGTGGCTTCTACAAAAAAACGCCTACGCGAATAGCGTCGGTGTTTATTGTCGTATTTGAGTAATCAAAAAATCAAATGAAATGGCAGAAAAAACTCTACAATATACCATACCTTGCGTCTTTAATGCATTTAAAACAGCTGCATGACAGCTGTCAACTTTTGTTTTTAAATACAATGGTATGATTACTGTAATAAATTTCGAAAGAATTTTTTCTCTGCGTTCAATGATGTGCTGCAATAAACACTTATTTTTCAAAACAACAGAAAAAAATAAAAAGTAATAAATAAATTCTTAACATGAAATGACGTAATAAACAGTTGCTGAACAATAAATGATATCTGTTTTACGGTAAATAGTGTAGTGTCCATAAGTACTTCCTCACAGGCAAACAAATGACGATAACTGTCAACATTTTGTTTTTGTCTTTGCTGACAAAAAAAGAAAGTTGCAAGTTATCGTCATTTGTTTGCCAATCTTCAGGCATTTCAGCTCTCTCCAGCCGCCTCTTTTTCTTTTCTGTAAGAGCAAAATCAGAATCGTTTGGTAGATATGAATGGCCCCTCATAGGAAATACATATTCTACAGAATCAAATATCTTCAATATATGGACCAATGCGTATAAAAAACGTACCATTACGTAATTTTTATTTTGCCCAGGGCAACCATCACTAAAGATAACTAATTTTCGATTATTTATGTTATTCTTTAAATAATGTAAGAGCATTGCTGTCACTTCGTTGGCTCCTTTTTTTGCTTCATTTTCAAGATAAGTATACATGCTGGCTTCATCTGTTCCTAGATCGTGTATACCAAAACGTTATACCAGAGTTGCCGACTGTAGAATACCGGATTAGATGGTATATGAGGTAGCGGGAAATTTTGCATAAAATCGAAGCTAATGCACATTACTTCGCCTGCTTTGGCCTTTACTGTAAATTTTCGCTTTAATTCAAAAAATGCTTCAGCCTTTCGAAGGTGTAGCTCTTTTTCTACTTCTAGTCTTTCAGTCTTCTATATTTAGGTCCAAGCTGTTAAGTTTCTGTGTGAAATTGTCACACTCTGCACAAGTGTCCGATCTGGGAAATCCAAATTTGATATTAAAATGTGCCCTAAAGATTTTCCAGTATGCTTTGTTTATACGATATTTTTCCACAAACGTACGATGCATTACTTTCAGAGTAAGGGACTCTGGCAAATAATAAATATTAGGATTTTTGCGTCGCGAATAATGCGACTGTCTAGCAGGAAAAGATTTTATGTGAATTTTAATCAATTCAGTTATACAATCAGGAATTTTCTTAGGTCTATTATTATGGATGCCTCTTTTATCTTTGAGAGAGGTATCAGTTATCATTAAAGAATCCCTGATTCGCCTTAGACGTGCATCTTTGATCCCATATAAGCTAAGAAAAGCGCCTTTACAAACTTTTTCTTCTCGTTCTTTATTTCGAATTTTATAGGTAAAAGAATAAATATTTTAAACTGATACAGACCTAGCATTATAAACTTATGTTGTTCCCAAAATTGCAGTAAGTCGGAAGACTTTTCACAATGCGGCATATTGTCTCACATAAAGGATAGCGGGAGTAGTTCTCGTTGCAATTTCTGCGAGCTTTTGATCAAAATGTGACCATAGCGAAATACTTGCCATATTTTGGTTTGCAGGAACGGTTACATCTTTTGCTCATGATTCATTTTGCAGTTCGACGATATCTAGGTTTGCAGTTATTTCAGTAATTTCATCTGTTATCCATTTTTGGGCATTTTTTGCGTTTTTTTCAACACCAAAAGCAGTTGCTTTATATTTCGGATCTAAGGTTGTACTCATAGCAGCAATTTTGATGACTTCCATGGACCCCAAACGTCTACAAATTATTTCCGTTAATTTCTTTTGCAACCATTGCCCTACATCTGTAACTGGTTTAAATTATATTGTAAACCTAGAATCAGTGGGCTAATTGAAGATATGGTTATATATTTTTCGCTATAGAATTGAAACACAATCTGATATTAATAGCCATCATTGTTAAGGTTCTATTTTAAAGGATCTTTAATTTCTAATAATCTTTGAAGCATAATAAAGACAGAATTGCACCTCGTTTCAACGGCTTGTTGTATTTTTATTACAGGTACTCCCATTTGTTCCTGAGATTTTATTGACGTGATTGTTGCAAGTGCGCTATGTTTAAAATACGAAACCAAAGTTTTACATTTTGAAATAAGTTTTTTGAATATATCATTTCAACTCAATGCCTCTCTCATGCATAAATTTAACGTATGCGCTACACAACTGTGATGGTTTTTGTACAAGTCTACTGTGATGGCATTTTTTATATTGGCTCCATTGTCAGAGGCAATTGCGATAATTTTATTTTCCACTCCCCATTCCTTGATTATTTTCGATAAATCCTTAGCAATATTTTTTCCGGTGTGACTTGTATATGTTAGTACCTGGATACTTAAAACTTGGGAATGTAATTTCATGCTTTGTATAAAGTGGCCGGTAAGTGATAAGTAAAATTTATTGCTGTCTGCTGCCAAATATCTGTAGTTAGGGAAATGTGTTCGACTGCATTCAAAATAGATTTTATATTTGTGACTGCTTCAGAGTAGCAGTAATAACTTGGAGGTCAAAATATATACATATACTGGGAACACCATATGAGGGGTTTCATTTCTTGGTATATTCTATAAATCCCCGATTCTCGACTATAGAGAAAAGAATGGTTGATAAGCAGTGACAATCATTTGTAACTAACTAAAATCTATGTCTTTCTTCTGAATTTCTGTAAGTTTAATTTCAAAGTTACGCCATATTATTACTGATGGAGATAATAGACTTTAAAAAGAACATTGTGTGTAACCAAGTTAATAGTTTGTTTTCAATAAGTTGAGTTGTCAAATTGTATTTGTAAATGTTACATAAATTTATAATTAGTTATTCAAAATAGATTCTGTTTGAATCAGCGGCCTCGAATGCGCGGCATCCGAATATCAAAATCATCCGAGTATTTACAACACTATACTGTAGCCTTCTGTCACTATATGCAACAGTAAACGTTGCTGTTAGTAAATTACCTAAGTCTGTAATACTGCTGCATTGAATTACTTGCCCCATAACTCGTAGATAAAACTGTATTGTTAAACGATGTTGATTTTTGAGACATCTGATTTAACAAGTTTCTACTGCCGTTAAAAATGGCGTTATAACGTTCAATATAATCTTGAAGTGTTTTAAATTTAGTAAATGTTGAAACGCATACATAAATAAGAGCTAACGACATATCAGTAACTATCTCATTTGGTTTCTCTGCTCCCAAATGTATCCATGCTGCTAACCATGTGATATATTCAAATTATTATGACTTTCTGACAACATATTTGCAACACAGTACATCAATATTATCTTCGTTAAAAGACTCACACCTAATTGCACATTCATATAAAAAAGTGATGTGATTTTTCTTCAGATACCCTGTGAATTTTCTTAACTAAACCTCCAATAGCGTCTATACATAATCTTGAATATTCTGTTTTGTAAAGTTCGTAACAAATGGGAAAATTTTTATTATTGACTTTTGCCAAGAAATTTTACTACAGTTGGTTCGTGAATTCGGAAAGTTTAACAATTAAAATCTATATTAAAGAAAATTAACTGGAACATAGAATTTACATAAACAAAAATTTAACTAATTTTAATATCACAAACCAGAACAACTTTTACGACAAAACACATGAAACTAATTTCAAAACCAAATATCAAGTAAAATTACGCAGTTAATAATGCCTTAATTTTGTGACTTCTGAACAAAACAAAATCCGACCTTACTATGAAGAACTTTATAACAAAATTGATAATAAAACAGATAAAACATAGACAATGCAAAGTATCCTGAAAAATATAACAAAATAAAAATAAATACTTCGACAAGAAGAGAGAGAGAGTGGTGTAATACCCTTAGAAAAAAGGTTTTTTATTAATTATTTAATTTTTCAAACAACAATGACATTGAGCTTACCGGCGACGAATCTGAAATGATTTTCTCGTATCCGTATATTAGGAAAAACATTATTGATTTAGATTTACGAGTACTGTTTCGTTAGCGAGCGAATTTATTTTAAGATAACTGACACAAAACTTCACGGAAAAAGCTTCTGTTTTTTTCTATCCCAAAACCGATAACAAACTTTGGAGAATTTTAATATTAAATCAAAAACAAAGTCGAATTTAAAATCAAATCAAAAATTAAATCAAACTACGGAGAGAATTAACGCGAAAATTAAAGCTTAGGGAACCGGGAACTGCGTGTTTTTCTCTCGCGGCGGCTACTTAAGCTCTCGCCACCACCCTCAAACACCAAAGGGGAATTTTTCAAAGTCAACACTATTTTCCAAAAACCTGTGGTTCATTCGTAGCTTCTAGCGGCAAGTCGCTCTCCATAAGATGAAGTACTCGTGTTGCTTTTACCGTTTTTACCCACGTGTCGCGCGGTCAAGGCAGAGGTGCCAAGTCAAACGGCGTGTTCATCTCCGAATGCTGAATCAATGGGAATGAAAAATTTTATCACCGTAACCTAATATCGCCCCTGGTTTGAAGACACGTTCTAGTCTCGTAAAAGCGATACGTATTTCCTGTTTTCTGGTTTCTTTCTAGGAGCAGGTAGAACTTAAAAAATAATAATAATTTCGAATTTTCTTTAACGCATTTTTCGGGTCCTTACATCTCCTTCCCCTTACTAAAAGAAAACGTTTCTAACAAAACAAGAGAAAATAATCAAAGTAATACAACAACACATCTAAGATGCTACCTCATACATTCCTTCAGAAATTGAATCCTTTTTAGAAAATTGTAATGCATGAGATAACATTTACATTAATAACTACTGTCTCCATTCGGGTCTCTTCTCAACACTAATTTTCGAATAATTGCCCTTTTCACTCCCACACTAACTCGGTCAGATTTCGCGGCGCACTACCTAACAACTCGCGAACTAACACTGGGACGTTCTGTGGCACTGCTCAACCTCGTTCTGACCTGATGATCGGTTGGAGTTCGTGGTGGTCCGGGACGGATGCTATTGGTGCCTCCAGGGTTGGGTAAACTCGGTTTGGTATCGATACCGATGTTGGAGTTACCTCTGCCTGGGTTCTTTCTGGATTGGGTGGACTATTTGTGAAGGGTGTCCCTTCCTTTAGAGTAAGCGTGAACACAGTACATGGTTACGCTCTCTAGCAGGGCTCCGATTATCTTGAAACTCTAACCAAATAGATCATAAAGTAGAACTCCATGGATTATGCTATCAGCCAAGAATTTGATACCCTTAAAAACGATGTAGAGGCCCATTATTCCAGAAGTGATAGATCCCAAAGCGGTGAACCACTGAAACAAGGTGTTCCATACCTGTTTGGCCCAATTCTTGATGGTTTCTTCTCCAATGCCTGGTCGAAACTTGTCCCTTGCATGTCGGGTGACATGCTCATGGTTTCTCTGGCTAAGGTGCCTTCAACGGCTTGACGTTCTACAGGTAGGACCATCTGACGTCGAAGTTGTTCCATATCCTCTTGGGTATACAAGCCTCGGGAAAATAAATTGATTGGATTGATGTAGATCCATTCTGGTTCATTGTTTGGTTCCAGGATTTGTGCGGAAAGAATTTCCTGGGCATGTTGGGTGACTTTGTACTAGCGGTTATTTAGCTTGTATGCAGCAATTAGGAAAGGATTACAGCTAATTTCGTTAGCGTATTTTTGGATAATGTGAGTCTGTAAAATAAGTCTTGAGCTGATTCACCTTGGATACTATATACTGTCTACTGTTTTTACTGTATGACTTATGGCCCATTTCTTCACCATGTTCAACCTAAGGTTAATTTATCTAACAGTTGGAATGTGACGCACATTCTAACTGATAGATAAATTTAACCTCAAGATAAGGCGATGAAGAAATCGGGCATAAGTTTTTGCTGTATGACTTCTATCCGAGTGAAATTTTATTGCAATAGCAAGTACTTTTGTAGTACTTACACAAAAAAGTCTTGCACAGAATTTGTACTGTGTAAACTTGTATGTGCATTCATGATGAAGTTGTTGTACAAGTTTTGTTACATATACGGTTTCTGGCAATAATAATATTATTGAACACAAAATAGAAAAGCCAACTGCCGCTCAAAAGCAAAGATATTTAAAACGTAGTTGCACAACACCTTTTTGAACACATCTGTACATCAGTTGCGCTCATCTATAATAATTGAAAATATGGAGAGTCCACATTGTATATCTTCATGCATTATTTTTTCAAATTTTTTACCTAAAACATTGTAAGCAATTGCAGCAGACTTTATCCGTTTGCAAAGAAACTTCTTAGCAATTTAGGAGTCATAAATGACATTGTAATAACATCACCCAAATGGTCCGTTACATGAAATGGTAGAGAGTGTCTTTTTAAATTTGAAGTCGAAGTAAGCTGTGGAAAGTCGATTGTGAACGGACCATAATTTCTTTGGCATACCAATTGTCAAAATTTGTGTCAAAACGCTGGCATTTGTTGATTATATTATTATTAGTTTAAATTCAAGTTGGTGTATAAATAAACGGTTACTCTGCTTTATTCTTAATTAATTTACTATCAGCCCAAAATGGTTTTGCTGCAAGAACATAAAATCTTCATTGAGTCGTACTTTCGTAACGGAGTAATGGAGATGAATGGCAGTATTCCATCTACGATTGTTTTGAAGAATTTCGCCAATAGTTTCCAAATTTGGTCATCCCTTATAATGTATTCAGCAGTTCGTTACGTCAGTGTGTTAAACGGTTTCGAAAGTGGTTCCAGTTCAGGTAAAAAAGGCAGCAGTCGTCCTACTAAAAGAACTGAACAAGTGATTGAAAATGCAAGACAAATTATGGAAGAAGCCCCTCAAACTTCTCTGCAGCGTATATCACAACAACTTCAATTATCTGTTAGCACCTGCCAGAAAGTCTTAAAAAAGAATATTCACTTGTATCCTTATCGTTTAACCTCTGTCCAACAATTGCATGAAGCTGATTATCCACAGCGAATAGAATACTGTCATTGGTTTCTGAATAATCTTAATGACGACTTTTTTGAGAAAATCTTTTTTACGGATGAAGCCTGGTTTTATTTACAAGGATATGTTAACTCACAAAATATGAGGCTGTGGTGTTCCGAGAAACCAAACTTTTTTGAAGAGAGACCACTGCATCCTCAAAAAGTAGGCGTGTGGGCAGCAATTTCGAGGCGCAGAATAGTTGGACCATATTTTTTCGAAGGCACGTTGACAGCAAGAAGGTATCGAGAGGAGATTCTATTGCGCTTTTTCGATGAGCTCCATGACGATGAACTAACACTTGGATGGAGCCACTATGCATACAACTCATGAGACCTTAAACTTAATTAGTAAATTTTTCGATCAGTTTTAACAAATCCTTATGTATTCAATTAGAAAATTTAGGAAATTTTTCTACTGCCGTCAAATGTATCTTGACGTTTCAGTTTTGACAGATGGTTAATTGTATCAGTTAAGCTAAGACTCTGATTTTATTTTTCATAACCTCCTCATATCTAAATAATTTTGGATCGCACGGTATAAAAGAACTAGCCACATTAATAAATCAACATTTTCAACATTCAGTTTAAGTTTTATTTTAAATGACAAAATCAAGCCTTCTTCTTCAAATCGATTTAAGTTTTTACAAGTCTAAGAGTTAGAAACTTCTTTCTGCGGTTGCTACAGAAATTACAAGTGTGCAAAGAATTTTTAATATTTTATATATATTTGGAAAATAAAGGGCATCACTGTTTTGAAGAACTTCAAGGACATTATTACCTGTATAAAGTCTTTGTCTGTACAATTGCACTTCACCCATTAATTGAACTACTGAGGGATTTCCCAAAAGAACTATTTTTTTTTATCTGTGGTGATTGCCCAACGGGGTCCTAAGTCGAAGACTTGTCAGGACCTCAGGAACGGGAGTGTATTTGAGTGTGTGTAAAGTGTTCCATGGCTTTGTTACTTCCAACCTTTTCGCCGTTTAAGGGGAAGCAGTGTCGAATTTTATCCCCAACACTAAAGGGTACCTGAAGTCGATACCGACCACCCCCGAGAAAAATCCCGAGTGCGGTTCGAACCGACGACCATGCGATTGCAAGGCCGGTCCTCTTACCACTGGACCGTTCAGGTGTTTGTAATTTTTTAATTGTAGTTGCTAAATTATTAATTAAAATTGGTGATTGTATTAAGTATGTTGGGAATTAT
Organism: Dorcus hopei; assembly: GCA_033060865.1. NCBI lineage: Eukaryota > Metazoa > Arthropoda > Insecta > Coleoptera > Lucanidae > Dorcus > Dorcus hopei. The sequence goes on from JAUPFK010000017.1 coordinate 695,134, forward strand.
AAGTGTTTCAACTGAAAGTTGACATATTTTTTTCATTAATGCGAGTTTTTAAATCAATTATTAAGTAATCTAAAATTGGAACTAATGTAACTCTTGTGGGCGACAGATTTTTATAATCTGAAAAAGTATCTTTCTTGGTTTGTCTACCACAGAGACGGGGAATTCTAAAATCTACTCCAACTTCTGTAAACATTTTTTGGGCCCCTTTTCAAATTATAGACGAAAAGTAGTTATCGGCATTTGATCTTTTTTGTTCTAAAAGTTGAATTACTTCTCTTACCTTTAACTGAATTTAACTCAATACTGGAATTTTGTAAATACTTGCTTAAGGGTAACGTGACACTAAATATATCCAACAAACAAAATATATTTACAGATTGTTCTTGTCCGATGAAATTTGTATCACAAAATATAGTTAATATAAACTCACAATCACAGATTGCTTTCAATAAAATGTTAGCTTTACTAGATGATGTGTTATTGTCCTATTGTGAAATTTCCGTCAAGGCTTCTGCAATAAGAGGTAAATCGGTGGTAAATTGCAAAATAGAGTCTCTAACCAACGTGTCTGGCAAGGCGATTTTAATTTACATTTAAGATATTTCTCAAACAGAAAGTTTCTTTTTGATGAGAGATGAAAAAAAGTCACAATTTCTTGTATAGTGCCAGTTGTGTTTTTAACAGCTTGTACCTTAAGCGATTGAGAGATAACTAAGTTTAAGCCGTGATTAAAACAAGGACAAATTTTAGAATATTTTGCCTCTTTTTGTATTTCTTGTGCTGCTCATTTTACCTCGGACATGTTAACTGAACAATTATCACATCCAATACCAACACATTTATCCAAATGTAATCCCAAAGATTTCATTTGTTTAATCACTGATTGTCCTAAAATAGTTCCTGTAATTTTTGGTTCAAGTATTGTGTCGGTACTGCTCCTCCTATCTGTTCCATAATTCAATTTGTGAAGATCAAAAAATCCAAAAAACTATTCCTCTACTTGATTATTACATTGTAACGTTTTTAAGGGTTCTATTAATTTTTGTGGCTTCTTTGATATTTAATAAAACGAAGTACCACTAAATATTATTTTATTCCATTAAATAATGATAAGATAATTTATTGTTGGATAAGCTGACCAGGAAGGAAGTTGGAAAAAATACTAATGTTATTAAAAATTGTTTTTTCGTTGTCAAGTTGTATATTTTATATGTATCTATGGTATTTATTAAGAATAAATATGTAATAAAAAAATGTAAGTATTCATATAAGAACCCGCTACATTCCCCCTTCCTAGTGAGCTTGTCGAATGATTTAAAACATTGTATCGTTCATAAAGAACAACAAAAATTGAATAAGAAAATTATATGTTTGAACTGTGGTTAACATATCACTTGCACATCACCTCACAAAACCTATCTGGAAATCGCACTTTTCTGCCGAATTTAGTTGTAGTATGTATCCTGTCTTCGTTATTACGATTTTCTGAACGTAACTGCTTACCATCGGTATTGCAGGTCACTTTCCCTTTGTTTTTGACACTTGATGTTAACTTGTGTGACAGTGACAAATCTGATGTTTCAATTTCTAAAAATGCAGGTATGCAACGATTTAAGGATACGTTTTCTTTTCTTCCTTTCTTCATTAATGTTAAATATTTGCTTGTTCTTTGTAGTACTTTGAAAGGGTCGTCGTAAGGATTTTGTAAACTTTTTCTTACTCCATCAACTCGTACAAACACAAACTTTGCTGTTAGTAAATCTTCAGGTATATACACTTGTTGTTCACCATGATACACAGTTTTGGTGTATTTTATTTGCTGCATTGTGTTTTTTAGCTTTGAAGCAAATGTGGCATCTACTTCTTGTTGAAGTATGTTCTCGTTGGGTTCCACTAAATCTGCTGGTAGTCGCAGTGTAGTGCCATACACTAATTCTGCTACTGTAGCTTCTACATTCTCCTTCACATCACTTCTTAGGCCAAGTAGGACTAATGGTAATGCTGATGTCCAAGAAGAATCGTGACTTCGTAGAGCTGCTTTCAAACGCCTGTGTAGCCTTTCTACTAAACCATTTGATGCAGGGTGATAAGCTGTTGTTCGAAGTCGATGTATACCCAAAATATCTCTCATTGAAGTTAATAAGGCTGATTCAAATTGCGTACCTCTGTCAGTTGTAATGTTTGCAGGAACTCCGAATCTGCAAATCCAATTGTCGATGAAAGCTCTAGCACATGTTTCTGCTGTTATGTCTTTAATCGGAATGGCTTCTGGCCATCTAGAAAAGCGATCTATGATTGTTAGTAGGTATTGAAAACCTTCGGAAGGTGGTAGTGGACCTACGATATCAATGTGTACATGTAGAAACCTTGCATCTGGATCATGAAATGTGCCTACTGGTGTTTTTGTGTGCCTGTGCACTTTGCTTTTCTGACACTTAATACAGGTTTTTACCCATTCAGATGAGTTTTTCTTCATGCTTGGCCAGAAGTATTTTTTGGTAAGCTGCTTTATGGTATTTTTTCTTCCTGGATGAGCCAGATTATGGACAAGGTGAAAGATGTTTCGTCTGTAAGACTGAGGTACGTATAATTTATTTCCGTGTGTTGTTTCATACCATAACGTTTTATTGGACATTGGAATTGGCATTTTCTTGAATTGGTATTTTCGATCTTCTTTTAACTGTTGTAGCTCTTCATCTTTTTCTTGTGCTTGTGAAAATGATTCGTACTCAAACTCACATTTTGTAATTGTTTCAATTCTTGACAAAGTATCTGCTGGTTCATTTTCTTCACCTTTTACGTGTTTGATGTCCGTAGTGAATTGTGAAATTAAATCTAATTACCTTATTTGTCTTGGACTACATTTTTCTGGGGTTTTTTGAAAGGCAAATATTAATGGCTTGTGATCAGTGTATATTATGAAATGTCGTCCTTCTAAAAAATGTCGAAAATGACAAATAGTTTTGTAGACGGCCAGTAGTTCTCGGTCGTATGTACTATAACGCCTTTCTGTTGGTGTAATTGTTTTCGAGAAGAAAGCTATCGGTTTCTGTTCTCCGGCTACTAGTTGTTACAGCACGCCTCCTATAGCTGCGTCAGAAGCATCTGTGGCTATACTCAATTGGTGTCTCATACTTGGATATGTTAGCCTTGCTGTATTACAGAGATCATATTTGTATTTATTGAAAGCTATGATTGCTTCCTCTGTAGGTTGAATAACTACTTCTTTTCTAGTGTGATTCTTTAAAAGCTCGTTCAGAGGTGTTTGTGTTTTAGCAGCCTGAGGTAACCATCTTCGGTAGTAGTTTACCATGCCTAAAAAGCGTTGTAGTTGCTTAGATGTCTTCGGGAACTGCATGTTGTTGATCGCACTAACTTTTTCTGACAACGGTTCAATACCTTTTTGGGACACTCTCACTCCAAGGAAATCGACTTTGTCTGCACCAAATAAACATTTTTTAGGGTTTATCACTACACCATGTTCATTGAGCCTTTGAAATAGTATGTCTAAATGTTTCCAATGTTCTTCTGGCGATGATGATGCGATTAGTATGTCATCGATGTAGGCATAAGTAAAATTCAACCCTTGTAGTACTTGGTCTATAAACCTTTGGAAAGTCTGGGCTGCATTACGAAGACCAAATGGTGTTCTCACAAATTCAAATAGTCCAAATGGTGTCGTGATTGCTGTCTTAGGTTGGTCTTCATGATGCACTGGTATTTGATAGTATGCCTTCACTAAATCAATAGTTGAAAAAATTGTTTTTCCATGTAGTTGATGACTAAAATCTTGGATGTGTGGTATTGGGTACCTGCCGGGAATTGTCCTGCTATTGAGACTTCGAAAGTCTCCACATGCTCTCCACATTTTATCCGTTTTTTGTACTAAATGTAAAGGACTGGCCCAAGGTGAGGATGAAGGTTTTATGATACCTGCATCTTGACCTGCTATTTTGAATTCGTCTGGTGCTAGTCTACGGGGTTTATGGTGTACCGGAGGACCTTTCGTTACTATGTGGTGTACAACATTATGTTTCGGATCTTGTAATTTGTTCGATGGCCTCAAAACATTTGGATACTTCCGCAATAGCTCTTGCATTCGATTGTCTGTGCCTTCAAACACTGCTTGAATGCCAACTTCTTTGGCAATTTTCGCTGGACACTGAACTTTAATTAATGTCAAAGGGTCTAAAATTTGTTGTCCATGAATGTCTACTATTAACTTATAATTATGTAAAAAGTCCGCTCCTAAAATAGCGTCTGTAACATTGGCCACTAAAAATGTCCACTGAAAATCACGTCTTAAACCTAAATTCACAGTCAATGTTCGCTCTCCATAAACTTTTATTGTTGAACCACTGGCAGACTGCAAGCTAAAACGTGGTTTGTAACGTTGTGCATTGTCTTTGAACTTTAATGGGAGAATACTGAGATCTGCGCCAGTATCTATTAAGAAGTGAATTTTTGATTTCTTATCTACTACGTACAGTCTGCGTTTCAATGTACGTAGGGCAGAAGTTGTATTTACTCCTGCCCGTCGTGCTCGTTTTTTGAAAATTCACAGGGCATGTTACATTTTTTGGCTTGATTACCAAAGGTTTTGTGATACCAACAGGCACCTCCATTTCTGGTATCCTGTAGGTTTTGGCTGTGGCTACGACTACGGCTCTGACTATTCCTTCTTGAAAAGCCTTTTGTGTTACGTATTTGTGGACGACTCCTCTGACAATTGTGGCTTCTCATTTTCTTTATCTCTAACTCCATGTTTTCTAATCTTCGCAATATCGTGTCTAATGGTGTACATTCTGTAGTACTAGTGTCCACACGTTCTATAGATTTTGCTGAACTGCTTGCAATAGAAGCCCCAGGTGAAGATTCCATAATTTTGTCAGCTACTTCTGTCATCTTCTCTAATTCTACATTGGTCAGCGACAAAAGAATTGGTTGAATAAGTGACGGCATTTGTTGCAGAAACAATTCTTGTAAAACTTGTTCGTTGACATATTGAGTTGTGCCTACCAGACTACGCATATGCCTTAACAACTGCGATGGCTTTCGTGATCCTAATTCTTGTCCAGAAAGTAATTGTTTCAGTCTCTGTGTTTCTGTTAGGCTTGTTCGGTTTATGATTTCGTTCTTTAATTTTGTGTATGGAGTTATCAAATCAGGTTTAATAATGACATCTGACACCTCACATGCTATTTCCGGTGGTAAAATTGACAGTACATGGCTAAATTTCGTCTCTTCGCGAATAATTCTTGGGGATGCTAAATTAAATTTGGCTTCCACCATTGCGAACCATAGTTCTATCTTATTTGTCCAGCACGGTGGTAAGGCGATATGAGCTGCTGTGACTTTTGAACGCTCCGTGGTCTCTTGTGAATCCATTGAATCTGCTGACGTTTGATCATTTGATGTAGCTGTAGTAGACATTCTCTTCTCCTAGACGTTTCCAATAAGCGAGTAGTGCTTTTTCTTTTTGAGATATTTAAAATTTCGGGAAAATCACGTCGGGGTCACCAATTGTGGCTTCTTTGATATTTAATAAAACGAAGTACCACTAAATATTATTTTATTCCATTAAATAATGATAAGATAATTTATTGTTGGATAAGCTGACCAGGATGGAAGTTGGAAAAAATACTAATGTTATTAAAAATTGTTTTTTCGTTGTCAAGTTGTATCTTTTATATGTATCTATGGTATTTATTAAGAATAAATATGTAATAAAAAAATGTAAGTATTCATATAAGAACCCGCTACATTTTGATTTTAAAACAAAACACGAAATAGTTAATAAACTAATTTATTTAAAAGCAAACTAATTAACACTTACAATAATTTATTTACAAGCTTATCGCTGGATTCCACAAACGTCACTTAACTTTAATCATTGATTAAGAATAATCAATCCTATACCTTCAACACATGTAACCATGGCAACGTTTACTTTTAACGGATGATTAAATTTAAGTAACGTTTGTGAAATCCGCCATATGTCTGATTTATTTTAACAATCTCACGCGAACTTTTAATGCCGGACTGTCGATGCCGAATTGCTTTCATTCACCGGGCGCGTGCTTTTATAGCCGGGGTTGTTTTTCTCGAATATTCGAGGAGGCGACGGACTGTCTGGTCTAGTTTATTCCGCCGTCAGAATTCTCTAGGCTGTCGCCTAAGGCGCGTCGACTAAACGGCTGTAACGCAAGAGACAATATGACGCCGGCTGGTGTCGACGAATCATTACACTGCCCCCTTTTTAAAAACGTTTCGTCTCGGAACGTTCCTCGTGACAGCCTTGAAGGAGGATGTCGAAAGCGGCATGCTGGACCCTTTTTACAACTTCCGGTCTGGAAGAAATAGCAGTCCACGGTTTTCTTACTGCCGACAGCTGCCTGTGGGTGGTGACTGCAGACTAGGACTTCAATTCTCGTTCCGTTGAAGATGACTTCTATCATGCTTCGTATGACCCTCCAGTCCAGTCCGTCTAGTCCGCAACCCAATTTAGGAATGGCTAATTTCGTCTCCTTGCCTTCTACCAGCTGTCTCCTCAGGCTCCATAAAGCTTTCCAAATGTTGCGATAGTCGGGATTACCGCTTGATGTTCTCTTGGTGACTAAGTAGTACACGTGTTGTCTTTGACCTATTTCCGTGTCGATGAACTGCAAGCTCTTGCCCACCATGGGATGCTGTCTTCGGAGTTCCTCGACCCGACCAAATTTCTTCCGGAAGACCTGGGCTATCCCCTTGGACATTCTTAGGTCTTCTGCCACACAGTGGGCCAGACTGTACTCCGGTGGTACTTGAAAAAGGTCTTGCTGCCTCTCTGTGGTTACTCCGAATCGTGCCTTACTTCCGGTAGCGTGATGAGACATAAAGTTTCGAAATTCACTTCGGAACCTTGCGCCCTTTGTACGGTCCCTTCATTTTCTTCTCCGTTGTAAGGGGCCATTCGGTTGAAGTGGATAACTTTGGGTTTGCCGTGCGGAATCTTTCTGATGCGGTAGATGACATCGTTGATTCGTTTCATCACACTATAAGGACCTTCCCACCTACCTGCCTGCAATTTTGAGGACAGACCTCGACGTCTTTGAGGATTGTAAAGCCAGACCAGTGCTCCAGGTTGGTATTCCCCATTCTGAGCATTGATGTCATAATGCTTTTTCATTCGGCCGCTGGCCGTCTGTATATTGTGACGCACTTGATTGTGAATGTCGTCTATTTTCCTGCGTAGACCGCTCACGTAGTCTTCATCGGCAGGGACCTCATCAGGCTTCACGCCGAACTTCAGGTCGCAGGGCAGTCTTGGCTCTCGCCCAAATACCACTTTTGCTGAAGTCTCTCCTGTGGTCTCATGAACAGACGAACGGTATGCCAGCAGAAAAAGGGGAATGCACATGTTCCAGTCTCTCTGGTGATCGAAGACGACCTTGGACAAATGTCGGTTGATGGTTCTGTTGAATCTTTCCACCATTCCGTCCGACTGCGGGTGAAGTGCAGTCGTTCTAGTTTTCCGAACGCTGAGCAGAGTACACACGTTCTTGAATAAAGCCGATTCAAAGTTCCTCCCTTGATCTGAATGCAGCTCCATGGGCGCACCATACCGACTGATCCATTCTCGGACAAGAACTTCAGCAATAGTTATTGCCTCTTGGTTTGGTAGAGCGTATGCTTCAACCCACTTGCTAAAGTAGTCCATTACTACGACGATGTACTTATTTCCACTATTCGTTTGTGGAAATGGGCCGGATACATCTATGGCAACTCTCTCAAAAGGGCTTTCCACGTTATACTGTTTCATGGGAGCCTTGCCTCGTTTGTGGGGGCCGTTACTGGCTGCGCAGACTACGCATTTCCTGCACCAGTCCTTTACGTCTTCCTTGCAGTTTACCCAGTAGAATCGCTCGCGCACCTTTTCCATAGTCTTCTTGATTCCCAAATGCCCTCCCGAAGTTCCATCATGAAGCTCCCTCAGAACTTCCGGCATCCTATTCTTGGGGATCAGTAACTGTGTCTTCTGTTTCGTGCCTTCCTGGTTCTCGATGATTCGTTTCAGAAGACCATGATTCAGCACTATGGAGTCCCACTGCGCCCAGTATGATTTTACGAATGGTGCACACTGTGCTATCTCTTCCCAAGTAGGCCTTGCCTCCCTACTTTTCCATTCCAGCACCAATTTCAAGTCCTGATCGTTCTCCTGGTCTCGTCGCAATTCTTCACCTTGCCATTTGTCGTCTACGACGGCCGTCCTCGCAGTCGTGGCTACTTTCTCCTTCAGACGACTACAGCGCTTACAGTCTTCGGCACAAGGTCTTCTTGATAAAGCATCGGCATTTCTATGGCTAGTTCCGGCCCGATGCTGCATTTCAAAATCGTATTCCTGAAGTCGTTCGATCCATCGTGCGACTTGTCCTTCAGGATTCTTGAATCGGAGGAGCCATTTTAAACGGCATGGTCCGTCCTCAGGAGGAAGTGTCTGCCATATAAGTACTTGTAGAAATGTTCTATAGACTTTACCACGGCTAGCAATTCCCTTCTAGTGACGCAATAATTTCGTTCCGGCTTTGACAGGACTTTACTAAAGTAGCCAATGACCTTCTCTTGCCCCTCTTCTTGTATCTAGGACAGTACGCCACCAATACCAACATTGCTAGCGTCAGTGTCCACAATGAACTTGCGTTCTGGGAGAGGATAACTCAGAATAAGAGCACTTATCAAGTACTGTTTTAGTTGTTCAAAACTAATTTGGCAATGTTGGTCCCATTCAAACGGACGACCTTCTTCGGTGAGTTTTGTCAACGGCTTAGCAATGTCCGCAAATCCGGGAACATAGCGACGATAGTAAGTGCATAGGCCTAGGAAACTCCTTATCTGGTGTTTATTCTTGGGAGTTGGCCAGTCCTTCACGACCTGAATCTTTACTGGGTCCACGGCGATTCCATTCCCATTAACAATATGGCCTAGATAATTCACTTCCTTCTGGAACAGGTGGCACTTCTTGAGACTAAGCTTTAGTCCAGCTCCGCGAAGAAGCTGGAACACTCCTTCCAGGTTCTTAAATGGTCGTCGAAAGTTTTCCCCACCACAATTATGTCGTCCAGGTATACCATGCACGTTGTCCAGGACAGACCCTTCAGAACCGTCTCCATTAACCTCTCGAATGTCGCTGGGGCATTACATAACCCGAACGGCATTACTGTGAATTGCCATAGACCCATACCAAGGGAAAACGCCGTCTTTTCTCGATCTTCGGGCGCTAGTTCCACTTGCCAATAACCACTCTTTAGATCCAAGGTCGAGAAGATCTTTGAACCAGCTAGGGTGTCCAGGGTGTCATCAATCCGTGGCAGAGGGTAGCTATCCTTTTTGGTGACGTTGTTGAGCAATCAATAGTCTACGCACAACCGTGTGGATCCATCCTTTTTCTTCACAAGCACCACCGGTGACGCCCATGGGCTGCTTGATGGCTCAATCACATTGTCTTTTTCCATCTCGCGAATAATGCGTTCTGCTTCAATGGTAACCTCCTGGGCGCTTGACGGATGGACCTTTCTTCTCCTGTCTCTATCTTGTGTTTGACGATGTCGGTTCTTCCCTTAGATCCATTTTCTACCTCGAACACGTCTTGATAGAGATATATCAGGTTCTTCGCTTTTGTCTTTTGTTCTGAAGTCAGTTCCTGAACTGTTGACATGACTATTTCCAACAACTTCTTCGGGACCTTCCTCTCTTGCACGTTTGCTTCTAGTTGGCGGGAGATGGAGGACACCATGGCACAGCTTCCCAAGATCGTACCCTTCTTGATGTTGACGGGGAAACAGTTCACATTCATTAGGCGGACTGGTATTTCCTTCCTTGCTGTCAACAACATTTATCCAATGAGAACTCCTTTTCCAATTTTCTGATCGTCAGTATTAGGTTCGACCATAATGACTTGCCCATCTTGGAAAGCGCTGTTCAGGTTTGCACCAACTATAATCTCGGTTCTGCTAGGCAATACGACATCTTCTGCGAGAACAACTCGAGCGGCCACGTCCTCTCGTTGATGTAGAACCAACTCCTCGTTGTTAACCGCCATCACGCCACGCTTCAGATCCAATTGGAACCCGTGGGCACACATGACGTCCATGCCCAGAATCGCCTCATCCTCTGTTTCTGCTACCAGCGCACGGTGTTTGATGGGGGTCGATCCAATGATAATGGTTACCTCTACTTCAGACAGTTGCTGATGTTCCGGTTGCTGTCCTCAGTCTCCATGTAGTCAGCTCGGTGCGTCTTGATGACTTGATAACGTCGGGCCTCAAGGTAGTCTTCGTCGCACCCGTATCCAATAACATGGTGTGAGGGATGTCATCAATGGTGGCATCCACGAAGACACTGCTGGTTAATCGCCGCAGGGCTATTACTTTTGTGGCTTTTGTCTTTGGGGGCCTTTGAATACGGGTCGACGTTTGCCCCTTTGCACCGACCCGGATTAGTTTCCCTGTGGCTTCCTTCGTGGAGGATCTTGCCTGGCCTTGGGACACCGCCTGCGAACATGTCCCTCTTCTTGGCAATTCCAACACACCAACGGATTCTTCTGCTTCAGGGGTTGTTCCACAATGTGGCGAACATCCTCCTCGGTGACACACTCCTTGTGCTGTTCTTCTGCAGCAGATCGCACCTTGACGCTGGCGGATTCCTCTTCTTGGGAGTCCATGGCAGCTCGTACCTTGACATGTCCTCTTGAGACTCGCTTCGCCGCCTCGTATTCCAAAGCGTAGGCCAATGCGTTCTTGGATGTCTTAGGGTGGGCCATTCTCAATGCCTGCTGGTTGTCCGGGTCACGGATTCCATCTACGAAGGTCTGCATCGTCAAACATTGCAGGAATTCATCAGGCGCTGTAGGATATGCCAACCGGGCTAAGCGCGCTACATCAGCCTCGAATTCCTGAAGACTCTCTCCGGATTTCTGGCAACAGTTTCTCAGCTGCGCATGGTACACGTCGGTCAGATACGTCTGGCCATAACGCATCTCCAGCCTGTTCACCAGCTTGTGGAAATCTTCTTGTTCCTCTGCCGGCATCATTTGTAGCACATCGCTAGCGTCCCCCCTCAAGGCCACAATTAACGAAGTGGCGAAGTGGCTTTTTCACTGACCGTCCATCCGTTTGCCTTTGCTGCCGCTTCGAACTGTTTGAAATAGTTAGGCCAAGATGATTTCCCATCGAACGTCGGTGGTTTTATTTTCAATTTAGAAATTTCCGCTGGTCCTACCACAGTTTGGGCCTCATTATTTTCTGGTATTTCTGCTGGTGACGGATTCCCGAACATTCGCAACCCTGCCATGATTTGCTCGAGATTCTTAATTTTGTTATCCTGCTGGAATAGTATTTCTTCAACATTTTCTTGCAGATTCCTTGTCTCTTCTGATATTTTTACAACTAGTTTATCTTCGAGTCCCTTTGATTGCTCTAGAAATTCATCCTTTAAATTATCAGACTGTTCTTGTAATTTAGTTTCCAAATTTTTCGACTGTTGTATCAATTTATTTTCTAAAATTTTCACATTTTCTTCCGTGTTTCTAGAGTATTCCATTAATTTATCCAGATCGTCTTTCAAATTTCCGGATTGTTCCAACAATTTATTTTGCAATTCCTCTTTGAAACTTCTCGATTGTTCCTTTAATTTAGTTTCTAAATTTCCAGATTGTTCTCGAAATTTCTCGTCTAAACTTCTGGATTGTTCCAGCAATTCATCTTTGAAATTTCCAGATTGTTCTCGAAATTACTCGTCCAAACTTCTGGATTGTTCCAGCAATTCATCTTTGAATATCTTACTTAAATCTGCAGGACCGCCCGAGATTTCAAAAAGAAAGGTTTCCGGATCCTCCCCTGCTTCTAGTATTGCTTGGTGTAGTCTCTCTTACAGAATCGATTTCTTTCCGGAAATTTCCAATTCGCGTTCTTCTAATTCGGCTTTCAAGTCGGTCACTTTTAAATCTTTCAATAGCACTTTGTAACCATTTTTTTACACTACACCTTGTTTATTAATTTATTTAAATTTAATTAAATTTAGTTGTTTATTTATTTTCACGAACCTCACACCTGGCACCAATGTAACGTTTTTAAGGGTTCTATTAATTTTTATTTTAAAACAAAACACGAAATAGTTAATAAACTAATTTATTTAAAAGCAAACTAATTAACACTTACAATAATTTATTTACAAGCTTATGTCTGATTTATTTTAACAATCTCACGCGAACTTTTAATGCCGGACTGTCGATGCCGAATTGCTTCCATTCACCGGCCGCGTGTTTTTATAGCCGGGGTTGTTTTTCTCGAATATTCGAGGAGGCGACGGACTGTCTGGTCTAGTTTATTCCGCCGTCAGAATTCTCTAGGCTGTCGCCTAAGGCGCGACGACTAGACGGCTGTGACGCAAGAGACAATATGACGCCGGCTGGTGTCGACAAATCATTACAACATACATATCTTGCTGACAAACTCAATTGCGAATATTTTGATATATCTGTTGTTTCATCAAAAATAATAGAGTAAAACTCAAACTCATGGATTTTGGAAACAATTTTGGATAATATTTCCTGTCCACAGCACTCTATTTCATTTGCAATATTTTTACTTATGTACGTTGCCCGTGCTCCAGTGTTTTTCAAATGCTCTTTTAGTCGTACATCTCCAGCATCAATTCGAAATCGAAGAAGTGCTCGAAAACAACCATAATTGTTTTCTACTAAATTAAACTCCCCGTCTTTCCCAACTAGTGGCCCGTCATCACGATGGCCTCTGAGTGGAATATTTTGTTGGCCATGTAAAACAATAGTTTTTAAAATGGGTTTCAATCTTTCTCGACAACTTGCTTTATTCTTTCTTCATTGAGCCTATTTCTAATTTCTATCTCAGGGTGTTCATAAGTAACAACAAACTCTTTTGCTAAAATTAAATTGATGCTTATATTAGATTAAAGAAACTCTTACGTTTTTGAAACTTACCTTTTTGAGTAATGAGGTCTCCGTCTTGGCCAGTAAATTTAGCGTAATTTGTCAGAGGAACTTCGACCAATTTTTGTGGCATAACAGTATGTGTATGCCGTATGTGTAAGCTTCAGATAAAAAGAGTGCACAGTACTTGCAAAATAATCCCATTTTTTTCTTTAGAAAAAACTGACCATTGGTGTTTTTCAAAATGTCTGTGATTAACCCGACGTCGCACTCCACGTCCTCTCTTTTTGTGAACAGAAAAAGGAAATTCAAAATATTTTTCGGGAACCCAATGATTATTTAGTATTTGATACCGAGTAGTATTGTCAATACTATTAATTGTCGATAAGTATAAACCAGTTTCGTAATTTGCAATATTATCAACGTCAATATTTTGGAGTTCATTATCTTTTCCCAAGTTTCCGGATTTTTCAGAGTCACATATCTTATCTTCTGATTCGTTTAATTATAAAGATTATTTGTGTTAGTGGATGCAGATCGCTTACGTTTTTGAGTTAGATCAGACATAATTAAATAAAGAACATACACTAAATAACAGTAAGTAACAGTTATTAGGTTTGTTCGTAGAACGGTTTCCAACGGTTACAACTATCAGACGCATGCGTATTATAGTTTTAGCGTTCGCAGACCAACAGTTAGTGGTTTCCAATTACAAATTGGACGTTCTTAGTAAAATGCAAACCAATTACAAATCGTTGGAACAATTTTTTGACTGCACGGAAATATTTGGTTGGAGTCATGCGCAATAGCAAATACCTATAAGTTTCGAGGTTAAGTTTATTGTTTACAAAGCGAAAGGTAGCTAATTCAATTATACACTTGGTTATTAAAACTTAAATAAGTATGAACGAAGAATTAGACGCAAGCTCTTCAGATTCAGCGATTAGTGAAATGTCTAGTGACAGTGATACCGATTTCGAAATTGTGGAACAATTAAGAAGAAAACCAAAAAACGAAAATTATATACATAGAAACAACAGTAGCTAGTTATAATTTTTTGAACATTTCCGCGTCAGCAGAGTAGTGGCTAACAATATATCACAGAGATTGTCTACGTCGAACTATTATTTTCAATTCGGGGAATATGGGAAAATCACAGCATTCGAGTACACTTTAATTTTTTTATGGTTTGCTGGACATGAAGCAGCAAGTTACAGGGATGTTGCCGATCGCTTTGATATAAGCCTAAGTACTCTACATAAAATCATACACAGAATGATTCTATTTCTAAGTAATTTGTCACCACAAATAATTACATGGCCAACCGATGTAGAAAAAGAAAATATTGAGACCTTCTTTCGTAATAATAACTTTCCTGGCGTACTTGGTGTAATCGATGGTACCCACGTTCGAATTGATAAACCAGATAACGATCCTGATTCGTATTACAACAGAAAACATTTCTTCTCAATTCAGATAAGACAATTGTAATTTTGGGTTTACAAGTAACTTACATATGATGTTGATATTATAGGCACAGATTTTGTGTAATCACTATCATAAAATACGAGACATTTTCGTTGGCTTTCCAGGCTCTGTACATGATAGCCGTGTTTTTCGTGCTTCGCCTTTATCACAAAGTTTGGCAGAAAAATGTGGTAATAGGTTTATTTTAGGAGATGGTGGTTATCCGTGCTTACCACAATTGATGACGCCTTATCGGGATCGTGGCCAATTAACTCGTACAGAAATTAATTAAAACTTGCAAGTAATCGATATGTGATTGAACATACCTTTGGAAATTTAAAACAAAAGTTTCGCCAATTGTTTCATTTAAAATTACGAAGGGTAGAAGATATGGTGCATTTTATAAGAGCTTGCTGTGTTATCCATAGTTTAGCAATAGAAGATGACTTCAACATTGACATAGATATTGATGAAGAGGAAAATAGGGTACATTTACAATATATTCATGATGATGAAGCAAATATTCAGGATGATAGAAATGGACTCTTGAGAAGAAATATTGTAGCTAGGACATTACCACATCAATTGTAGTATTTATTGTTTTGTTTTTTCAAATAAAGGATTTTTTTGAAATCGAAACATTTTATTACAAAATATATATAAAATAAAGTGAAATTCTTTTGAAATTGAAACATTTTATTACAAAACATATATAAAATAAAGCTGAATCCTTTTTAGTACTTAGTACTATTATTATTGAACATTAATAAGAAAATGGTAACAACCCTCAATAAAATTCTGAAGATATATTAGATTGTGATTCCAACAGTTGTTTCAGTAATGTATTCCTTTCTTCCACTAAATTATTTTTTCTTTTTCTTTCATCTAATTTTTGCTTTTCTATTTCCAGTTTTTCCTTTTCTATTTTTAATCGTGCTTCATAATATCTCTTTTTGTCATCTCTCATATTTTCGATTGCATCAAATTTTGTTTTATTTCTTCTTTTGATGCACTGTTTAAGTGATTTTTGTTTATTTTCCTCATTACTATCATGTGCTATTTTGGGTCCTTTAGAACCTTCAGTGTCAGTTACTTCTGTATTATGTATCGTATCAGAAGATAACAGTAATGCTGGACATACATTCTTTTTCCGTCCTAATATGTCATACATTTGCTCCCTATACTCGAAGTCTTTTCTTCCCTATTTTCACAGTTGCCAGCAGTTGCCTGTATTTTGTAACGTTTCAATATTTCGCTAGCTATAATTTCCCACAGTTTTTTAAAATTACGTATTTTCAATGTTCCAACATGGTCTTTGTATTCTTTGTACAGATCTAACAATAATCTTGTACTATTATGAGACCAAATATGATGATGTGTAGAATCCATTTCTTCCGCAGTTGCATCTGAAATCAGATATCAAAATTATATACATAAACGTATATAATTACTGTAATAACTTACAATCATGTTCTAAAGAAGTACTTGCGGATTCAAAATCCATCATGTATTTTTTTATATCTCACTTATTCTTTTCTTTGAGGTTACATGCGTGTTTAAATAGCGTCGTGACATCTACCGTCACCATTACTAACCAAGTCCTAATTTTTGCGTTCGCAGAATAAGTAAATCAGTAACAGTTATAAATCGCGCATGCGTAATAAAACTAGTTTGCAAACTGTCACTGATTTGTTCTACGAACAAACCTATTAACTGCTTGATGAATGGTAGTGAAATGCACGACAAATTCGAAAGTAGAAGACGGTGCGCGAGTAGCAAATGGCGTGACGTTAACCGTCATCGGAAAGCCGTAAAGCAACGAAAACAAACGATGATATTCACTCCTATTCCGTAACTTCAAATCAAATAGAAATCCCTTTTCCAGCCATAAGTAAGTTTTGCCGCGCTGCAAGTTAACAGCTAAAACAGAAATGCCTTCAAATGTGATATATTCAATTTAACATATTATTGAATTGTAATAGTTAGGTAAGAAATCTGATTGACGATTCAAATCGAGACCACTTAAAAATATTTAATTTTAAGGATCATTAAAAAAAGTTTTACAGTACTAGGGGGGGCCCTCTAAATCCACCACTGATCTATATAATGTTATAATTATAGCTTGTGAAGAATGTCAAAAACTTCAAGTAACATCATTCATTGAATAGAAACAATATATTCATAATAAATGTGACTTGGATCACTAAATAACAGATAAAAAGTTTAAAATTACTGAGCTAAAATACCAGATGAATAAAACAGTTAATAGGTATCCTGAAGAAGTTATCAAATGTACAACAACAAACGTCGACATTTATATCGATTTTACAGTGTCCATTTAATTGTGATTACATAATATTTAGTGCAGTGTTATTATTGAATATTATCAATAAAATACCTTTGAAAGTTCATAAACTATATCTTAATTATTATTTAATTATTTACATGTACCTGCATATGCGTGATCCAACAAAACACAGCCTGCCAATGAATTTATATATTGGTCCAGATCTAAGATTTCGGTTCTGCCTAAATTATAATGAATCATCGGTTTTAGTTTAAGCATGATTTCTTGTATATTAAACACTTTTTTTTTAAGGACTGAAATCATATCACAGCAAATATTTGCTTCTCTTCCATTTCTAGCCCTGTCCTGATAATCTGTAAACAAGAATTTATTATAAATTGAAACACTTTCATGTCCATAGAAAATGGTCGCAAAATTTGTAATTATAATTAAAGTAGATTCTTGTCCAATGAAAATTTGTATAACACATTCTTTTTAATCTTTTAATTTTAGTTTTTTGTAAAATCAAAATTGCTACGCGTCCCTGAAGGGTTTGCGCAACTACCACCTGTGCGTGGAGGGTAATACCCTAAGGGGAATTCGACCGAGCCGGTCGCACCTACCTGTGTGGCTCTCTTTTGGAAGGATTCGCTGCCGTCCCAGTAGCTCAGCGAAGACGGCCGTGCGATGCGATAATTAAAACGCACAAGTGTCAGCCCGTACAAAGGGAGAACGATCCCGAAGTTACTAACTATTAGGGCGCCACCTAGCCAAAATGCAGCGATTCTCAAGGTCATGAACCGACGCTAGGAGAAGGTTCAAAATAAAACACTGAGTAGAACTCCGACGCCAAATAACTCGCCAAAAGGGCAGAGCAAGAAGGAAACAACCCCAAAACCCCACCAAGGTGAAAGAAAACCCCAACCGTAAAAAGTTAACAACCGTATATTAAGGAAAAAAGAAAAGGACACGCAAAATGTGACTATATTAAAATTAATTACTTAAATAAGTAAAATGATTAAAGGTCGTAAAACCTAGAAAGCCTATAACTCACAGGCAAATACGTACAACACAATTAAATAAACAGGCGTTGAACAAACCGCACGCGTACGGGCCCATCCACGACGTTCACAAAATTACCCAAACGGGTAGTTATCCGTAATTAAAAATTAAATTTCAAAATTGACAACAAAAAAAAACTAGTAAAAGTAGTAATAACCAAATTGACACAAAGTAAAAGAGGTCACGCCACTTAAAAATTAAATAAATAATTTTAAATTGAGTTACACAAAAGAAGAGCGTGAATACAGTCGCGAACAGAAAAGAAAAACTAAAGCGGGCGGTTGCGATGCGCACACGCTCAGCGGGTCGCTGAGTCCGTAAGAAGTTACGTCGCCCCCAAGACGCAGACGGCGAAGTGATAAAGACCAAGAGAAAATATGAGTTTACCATACCAAACGTTCCTTTTCTCCTTTTGGTCAGGCGATCGACCAACCAGGAACAGTGTCACCAGGAGGGGGGGGGTCGAGTGTGGCTATCCAGTCCCAGGAATTGGTCCGATTCAAGCGGGGGACTCGTAAGAAAAGGGGGATCGGTAGCAAGCAGCCGTTCAGAGGCCCAAGGAGGTCCGCGTGGCGATTTAAAAATTCTCATCAACCACGTGTTTGGTGGAATGTGGCCTCCTACCACTTGCTGTTAAAAAGGAAAGAAAAATAACAACGCTAACACAAAATACCAAATCACGAACCCCGCAAAAGAAAAATAGACAACAACAACTTACCTCGTATTGCGAATACGAGCCGCAAAAATGAAGAGGGAGAAGCCTGTCTTCGGTGTGCCGAAAATTCGATGTTCGATGAAATCAAATCCGCATAAGCGAGGGGCTCATAACTGACAACAGCCCAGTCTCTATCCGTGGACAAAATCCTCTAACGAGACTCCAAGCGAAAAATATTCACATCATACAAAAGTAATCGTCCAACAGAAGTGAACACGCGAAGCACAATGAAATGGCCAACCACCAAAAATGTCTCCTCTAGCCGGCGACCGGAAATGTGACGTCAGAACGAATGTTCTAGAAAGAATCCGGCAACCAACCGAAAACCACATAACATAACTAAACTCACTACAAGGAAGCTGACAGAAAATCCGTTCCTAGGTGAGTAACGTCGGAAAAAAAACCGAACGGAAAACGCCTATGGTCAACACAATTGGCAACCCTACCTAACCTCGCGTTGTCAAAAACCAGAAATAAACAAACACCCGCTGAATACAAACGGACCCCCTAATGCCGCAAAGAAGCGAACGCAGCGACGCCGACGGGCAAAGTCCGCACAGCGATGCGTCGAGCGCACATACGATGACAAACAAAGGTAGGTGGACAAAATGCCGAAATACGTGGATCGTGAAACAACAATGGAGCTCCCAGCGAAATAAAGTACGGTAAATAATTTAAAAAAAGTAACAAAATATCAATGTACAGTTAAACGATGACATTAATATTAGGCACTTTCGATAATTCACCCGATTCATTGTCACAGATGGTGCTTTTTGGAAAAGTATTGAATATAAAGAACATTTCGAGTAGGCATTATGGCGGACTCACGCCGTTAATGTCGAGCAAGTATAAAAGTTTACAATAAACGTTTAACAAATGTTTTCAGTGTTTTTACTTAATAAAACATGACATGGCACAGTCTGAATAACCGCAGTTGAGGTTTTGAAGTAAGAAGCAGCCAGAATATAGCACGAGAAAATAATATACCACGTGGACCACAAGGCGCTCGTTCATTTCTTTCAACGATATACCGGGTGTTTCAGTGAAGATGCACCAAACTCGGTATGTTGGTAGATATCGTGAAAAGAAATAAAAGTTTCCTATAATATTTTTTTTTTAAATGAATAAGTTTTGAGATAATCGAAGGGAAAGGAGAATCGTATATTTTTAAAACGTACAATAGATGAGAGCGGCCCGAATTCTTAACCTACCTTAACGTTCGGTTTTTTACTTTATTACCCCATAAACTGTCGCGCCTCAGATGATATGATGAAACACATTTAGTTCGTTCACTCCGTTCGTTCACTAACGTTGTAGTGGCGAGTAATTAGTTGGTGCAGTTTATACTTTTCATTTTTAAGTTTATTATGTAAGTGTGTGTTGGTGGTGCGATGGGCAATTACACATTTCGAGAATACGCAGATTAATCGAACACATGTTGTAAGGTAATTGTCATTTGCGTAATTCGCCCGCTTCCGAAATTGTTTCTTCCTCATGTGATCAAGTTCAGTCTGATAGGCAAATAATTTAACAGACCGGCGTGGCGGAAGCAACAATTCTATTCAACAATTCCAATTTATTAATTGTACATAATTGTAGTAATTGTTGGATACAGAAACAAATAAATACGTTACAAGCGTTAATTATTTATCGTACATTATTAAGACTCGGCAAATTTGATGTAATTACGGTTTGCATAAATGTTAGTGCGATGAAAACGCAGGCTTTTTTCAAAGTGTTCGTCTTTAACACGTCTTCCGGTCAAGGCCAAACTTAAAAGCCTCTCATAAATTTTTTCGTTTACGATAGTTATTTACTGTCTTCTTGCAGGCGCGTGCCATTTATAAAACAATTTGAATCGCTCGTCTTGTTTCACGGCTGCAGAAATTTAAATCGCTACGGTATTTCTAAAAACATCGGCTCCAAATTATGCAAATTTCAAGTTGCACCGATTAAAAAATTTTATTAAGATATTTTGTTTGAAATAATGTCAGAAACGTGTCCCTTAAGTTTGGTGCATCTTCAATGAAACACCCTGTAGGTAAGTGCGTAGAAAATGGAAGGTCTAAAACCACCGAAACCGATGTAATTTGAAAGTAACATAGCGGAGAATTGGAAATCTTGGAAGCAACACTTTGAACTATACATGGAAGCTACAGGGTGGATAAAAAAGATGAGGGGGTTAAAGTTGCAGGTTGAAGGTTAACATTTACAAAAGAAGGGTTAAAACTTGATTTGAAAAAAATCCAAGCTATTGTAGACATGGAAAAACCAAAAAATGCAAAATGTCTAGAATAATTTTTAGGTATGATAACGTATGTATCGCGATTTGTACCGAATGTGTCACAAATGACTGCACTTCTGCGACAGTTAATTAGAAAAGATGTAGTATGGGATTGGGGTGAAGAACAAGATAAAGCTTTCAAAAAAACCAGTTTTACAATACTTCAACTCTTCCAAACTTATTACGCTATCAGTGGATGCCTCTAAGAACGGTTTGGGAGCGGTGTTACTGCAGAATAAGTTTCCTGTGGCATATGCATCGAAAGCATTAAACTTGACGCAGCAGGCGTATACACAGATTGAGAAAAAGATTTTAGCGATATTGTTTGGGTGTTAGCGATTCCACCAATATGTGTTTGGTCAAAGTTTTGTAGTAGAAACGGACTATAAGTCTTTAGAGGTTATTCTTAAGAAACCCCTATACGATTGTCCGGCACGTTTACAACGTATGAGGATAAGACTTTTACAATATGATGTTCAGATTAGGTACAAACCTGGGAAAGAATTATTGATAGCCGATGCTTTATCCAGAATCTACATGGATGATAAAGGAAATGATTTTGATTGATAGCCGATGCTTTATCCAGAATCAAAAACAAAAAAGAAAATTCCAAGAAGAAACAATACAGGAAATAATAAAACTTGTAAGAAATGGGTGGCCTGAGAAGAAATATCACGTTGAAGAATTAGCGAGACCATATTTTACATTTAGAGAGGAACTGTGAACTATGAAATTGATGAGTTACTATTTAAGGGAAACTGTTTAGTCGTTCCAAAAAGTTTAAAACCTGAGATGCTCGATCGTATACATTTTAATCATTGCGGAATTGAAAAATGTTATGAATGAATGAAAATTGTGTTACCAATTGTGAACCTTGTGCAAGATTTCAAAGATTGAGTAAAGATGAACCGTTCATAAAAAGAGATATACCAAAGAGTCAATGGGCGATATTAGGTAGTGATTTGATGCATTTAAATGGTAAAGATTATTTAATAATCATTGACTATTTTTCAAAGTTTGTAGAAATTGCGTTATTAAGTAATATGAACTCGGAATCAATTATTCAGAAGATGAAATCAGTCTTTGCCAGACATGGAATTCCTTTATGTTTATATACGGATAATGGACCTCAGTATGATTCGCAAAAAATGAAATAATTTTATCAAGAATGGAATTTCGAACATAGAACTTCGAGCCCGTTATATCCTCAATCAAATGACATGGTTGAGAGATACGTGGGAACGATAAAAAAGATGCTTAAGAAAGCAATTTACGACAATAAGGATCCGTACTTAAGTTTACTATAATACAAGAATACTCCAATTTCAAACATGTTAAGTAGTCCATCTGAATTATTATTCGGAAGAAAGACTCGAGGGTTATTACCTAATGCGGAACAATTAGTATAGTGCGTACAGGATCTCCTGACCCGCGAGCACATCCGCGTAGACGACAAAATCCCACCTGCTGGAGTCGGCCCACAAGTAAAACCCTATCTGAAATATACGACTACAACAGTTTGTAATTGTATCTATGTTTTCTGGTGTTGTACTTGTGGGCTGGCTCCAGCAGGTGGGATTTTGGCGTCTGCACGGATGTGCTCGCGGGTCAGGAGATCCTGTACGCACTCTACAGAAGACTCGATGCAAGGAAGTAGTTGAAAAATTGAAGGAAAGACAGACGTTACAAAAGCTTTACTATGATCGAGAAACCATAAACCGAAGACCACTGGAAGTAAATGATGATGTGTTTGTACAAAAAGGTAACAAAACGAGAGAATGGGGAAAAGTGGAGCGCTCCGTATTTTTGAATTGCCCGTTCAATTCTACATACATCAGGGCCAAAATATATTGTTAAGATGTTAATTTTTTTATAAAAATTTTGACGATTGCAGTGATTACAATAAATTGGAATATTTCTAAAACTAAAAAAGATAGAGTATTGTACTTTTCAATGTTTGATCACAAAGATGAAGTAATATTTTTCTGATAAAAGATAAATCGCATACTTTATATAGACCTTTCAGCGGATCTACAGAAGTTAATAGTTTTCAACAATGAATACAGGGGATGACGGGATTTTTCAATGTAATGTATTACAATACAACTTTCTTTTTCAATTTACAGCGAAAAACAAGCGCGCTTCGTGTGTAGGCTAATCGAAGTGCCCGCTGACAGTAGGTGCGTTCGGCTTTAAACTCCAAAACAGGAGTGGCGTTGGAGTGGAACTACGAAGGAGTACTCCACGAGTGCTCTTTAAAGTTTATCCCGAACGCGAAATGTCAAATCAGTCATTTGGGCATAACCTCAAAATTGTGCTTAAAAACAATTAACTTTACAAAATAATACAAATAGTTGTGTATATTAAAAGTAGTGGCTACAAACAATGAATAAACATTTGCCTGTGATTACACATGTTCGTGAAACATTTTTTGAAGGCAGCAGTTCAGATGAAGGAGATGAAGCAGGTGAACTTGTAAAAATTAGAAATTATTATGAGAGCATCGTGCCCATCATCAATTTAAGCAGCACTTTAGGATGACTAGAACCACTTTTGAAATATTGCTAAATAAAGCTGGACATGTTTACTATTCAGGTCATCGAAAGGCAAGTGGTTTTCCTGGGACCTGCTTAGAGAAAGAAATGTTAATAACTATTTGGTGTCTGGGTAACCTGGAATCATTTAGGTAATGGTATTTGTATTATTTATTTTAGCTGTTTAACTGTATACTTTTTTTTACTTTACAGATCAGTTGCTGACCGATCTGATGTCAGCAAATCAACATCTTGGCAAATTTTATGTAGAACATGTCGTTTATTACTCCAAGTCAATACTAGGTATAAAATTGTACGTTGGCCTGATGAGGAAAGACAAATCCAAATTTCCCAAAGTTTTTCTCGAAATAGTTTTACTGGTAATTTTACTTAAATGTGAATCAGAAATGATTTCATTTAATTAATTTACATATTTTAGGAGTCGTACGCTGTATTGATGGGTCCCATATTAAAATCACTTCTCCAAAACATAACAGAAATTCATACATTAATCGTAAAGGCCACCATTCTGTCTTGCTGCAAGCAATTTGTGATAATAAAATGGTTTTTTTGGATGTATACACTGGTGAAGTTGGTTCATTACATGACTACACTTTATTTCGACGATCAGCGTTTTAATAAAATATTGAATAAAATTCGAGTTAAAATAGAACATGACTGATACTGAAGTAAGTTCTTGTCATAAATTAACTAAATTACATCTTGAATGTACGGGCAGTCAGAGACAAAAAGTGTCCTTAGCTACACAACTTCTCTCCCATAATACCGCTATGGCATTGTTGCATTACCTTCCAGGGTCATGTAAAAAATCGGCTGTATTTTTAGGAGAATTTATTGAAAAAATAAATAGATGGTTCGATATTATGAATTCGTTCTCAACATCAGCTTCTGTAAAAACTAAATTACCATTCGGTTTAGATATTGACAATCAAAACACGGTGTTGGAGGAGGTGTATACAATTATTTAAAATATGAGATGTGTCAATAAAAAATCTCTGCAAGTTTTTCGAAAAGGAATTCTGACTTCTATTTCATCTCTAAAAAGCCTGTATGCAGACATGAAGGGTAAATTCGGTATTTCATATATTTTAATTCATAGGCTAAATCAAGATGCCCTTGAAAACTTCTTCTCTCAAATGAGAGGAAAAGGAGGATTTAACGATCATCCTTCTCCAATCGATGCTATTTATAGAATTAGAATGATTATTCTTGGTAAAAATCCAGATATTGTACAGAAAAATTTAAATACCAGTGAATATGATGGGGATGAATATATTGTAACTAAGGTTATGACAGAAGCAATTGCAGTCTCAACCCGACCCAAATCTTTTGAAGAAAGTGACTCTACGGATTCGATAAGTGTGTCAAGTGATTTAGAGTTATCAGAAAATGCATTATGTTCTACTTCAGTAGAAAATGTCAGAGAATGGGCAGAAAATGATGGTCTAGAATATTTAGCTGGTATTTAGTAGTAGGTTTTAAAGATAATGATCATTTAAATGATGTTCAAAAACGTTTTAATAAAATATTGAATAAAATTCGAGTTATAATAGAAAATGCGTTTGCTTTGTTAAAGTGTAGGTTCCGGAGGTGGAAGTACATGGAAACTGTACGCTTTGATATGACAGCTCTTCTAATTGTACGTGCACGTATTCTACATAATATTTGTATTTTTAATAATGATTTAGACTTAGTAGAAGCAGATGTGAATGAGGAATACCAATAGAGATATTAAATAATCCAAACAATATGTTGGATGTAGATGTAGATAATGTTCAGCAGGCAGTAATAAGAAAACGGAGTGATATACTCAATAATTTGTAAATAATAGATTAATAAATAGATTTTATTTATAAAACAATACACATTCTATTATAAAATAATCCTTTAATATTTATGAGGCAAATGAAATAAATGCATTCTTTAGAACATAACAACTAACTAGTTATGCCACGATGATAATTCTTGTATAAAATTTCTTAAAAAATTGAGAAAAAAGCAATGAATCAACCAATAAATATTCACTATGATAGTCTGTTTCTCTCACTTTGTAACAAATTTTACACAAAAATTAACATCGTATCAGAAAGACGTTAACAAAAAAATATTTTTCTAAATCTTTTAATATGCATTAATTACATTTTCTTTATCATTTCTTGAAATAAGTCATTGAAACGATCCATTCTTTGCATCTTTTCCTGATGTCTCCTTTCCTTCTCATCAATCCTTTGTTTTCGTGAAAGTATATTAACTTTCCCTATAGAGGTTGATGTTTCACAGTCTGAGGAATCTATTTCACTGTATAAAATAGTTATTAAAGTTTGATGTTTATAAAGTTATACACTGTGTCCACGGATTTTCTGTATAGAGGAAAACTTTTTTACTTTAGGTTTTAGGAAAAAAAGTTATTCTTTATAAAAGTTTTTGCTTGCATTAAAACCTACTATTTTTGATACTTAACAAAAAATGGGGGGGAAATTCTTTCAATAACAAAAATGATATAAAAATTCTCGAAATGCCTCGTTTAGGACATTAAATTTAAAAAAATATGCTTATTTATTCTCAAAAATTTGTCCAAGTTCAAATTACATTCAGAATGATCGCATTAGCAGGAATTGTCAAAGGGATTCATTAAACTTATTCCTTAAGTGCTTATCGGTAATTAATACTCTTAGTTAAAGCTACGATCAGGTTGTAGCTGCAGATTTATTTAATAAAATGTTACAGAACGGGAGAAACTACTTACCAAATGTTACAATTAATATGTTAAAAACATAGTCAAAAAATTTTACGAAACTGGTTCTGTATCGTGTACACGGAATTTAGAGATAAAGTAGAAAAGTACATAGAGGAGGTGGTCCTTCGTTACTACTACATGTAGCCACTGGTTCTGTTTCAGGGTTTTTGCACATGTAATCATTCATAATTGAAAAGTATTCCCAATGTCGCCTTTTTTGTCCAGAGGTATTATTCCGAATTTTAATTGATTTGTAAGTTCTGACTAAACTTTTCCATTTCGATATGCACATCTTGTCACTCATATTTTCCCCGTTTCTTTGAAGTTCAGTTGCAACTTTTTTCCAAACTAAATTTTTAACACCATTGCTGAACTCTTCGTCAAAGTCTTTTACTTTTTGTATCAGAAATAAAATGTTTTTCTTCGCCCATATTTTACTGGAACTTGTTTCTTCGTTTTCAATATTTTCTTCCTCGTGTTCACTATTCCTTGTATCTTGTTTTGGATTGTCAATTAATAAATGAAATTCATTAATAACCTCATTACATAAAGGTACGTAGATGCATTCTTTTGCTAAAAAAACGAAACAGGAGCAACAAATTTTACTATAAGTTTGATTTTAACTTACTCTGTATATTCTGCAACAATACCGAATTATCTTCACATATAACTGCTTCTCCTTTTTTCACAGGAGTGTAGTTTTTCAAAGTAATATCCATTTCGCGATAAACTTTATTAGATTACTGCAAAATTCACGTAACACGTAACCTAAAAATCACATGTTACATAGCGAGAATCACCGATTAACCCAACGGCCAACGAATGAGAACGGCGAGAATGCCCAATGGTCAATGCGCAAGCACACTCTCTTAACCAAGCTTAGGAAGGTAGGGCTTGAGGAGTGAGCTCTTTTTACTCCAGGATGCTAAAGCCGAACGGAGAAAGATAAACTCTTTTAACTCTAACAAGTTACCCGAACGAATTTGGAGTACTCGGAGTGTAAAGAGTTCGAAGCCGAACGCACCTAGTATCGAGATCAAAACTCAGGGGTGCGTTCGAAATAAAATGTATCGATTAGCATATAAAGAAGACAAGTAGACGATCAGCTGATTAAACCTTGTACATATTCGCGAGATGTATTAAAAACAAGCGTTCGTTACTGGAGTTACAAAAAAACACAATAATAAAAGTTTTGTCAAACTGGAAAATTCTCTTTAATTTTTCCAACTTTGAATATAACATTTTGGCGACGAGGATCAGAGAAGGAACGTTGTGAATGGCCAACGACTCACAGAACAAACCAGTGGTTGTTGCATCAACATCGTATATCCGCCCTTTCGATATTACGAGACCCACGGAATGGCCTCGTTGGCTGAAGCTTTTGAACTTCAATTTTACAGCAATGATGACAGAAGACGAGAATCTCAAACGTGCACATTTCTTTACTACATGTGGGGAACCGCTATACAACTTAACTTGCAATGTTTTACACCCACGACAAGTGGACGAAGTAAAATATGATGAAATTATTGAACACCTCACAGCACATTTTCGACCCCAAGTAAATGAAGTAGCAGCATACTACAGATTTCATCACTGTAATCAAAAAGTAGACCAATCAGTGAGTGAATTTGTAGCAGAACTACGTCGTCTTGCATCTGATTGCGGTTTTGGAGCAAGTTTAGACAATATGATCCGCAATCAACTGGTATGTGGCATGCGTGATGGAGGCGTTCGCACAAGGCTTCTTCAACGACAAGATCTCACACTACAAGAAGCTATAGAAACAGCTTCCAGAGCTGAAACAGCGGATTCAGCGGAGAACCCGAACGGAAATTATAATATTTTAATGAATTCTACGGTAACTTCAAGTACGTCGCAAGTGCCATCAGAATATTATCAATTAGGAACCAGTATTCCCACATATGATCAAAATTTGTTTAACATTGAAGCAAGAAATTACATGGGAATACATACTATTACAAGTGGAAGGTCAGTTAATTTAATTCCACCTTTTATGATTTCTGTACAGATAGACGGTAAGATGATACCCATGGAAGTAGATTCCGGAGCAACGGTTACTGTTATGCACAAGAAGTCATTTGAAGAATATTGGCCTTCTTCCTTAAATTTTCATAAATTAATGCCAACAAATGGATTGATTTTAGGAGACATTTATAACAAACACCTGGACATTGTTGGCAGAAAGAATGTTTTGGTCAAATATCACGACCGAGTTGCTACTTTACCCTTAATTGTGGTAGAAGGATGCAAAAATCATAACCTGCTAGGTCGGAACTGGTTTGCAGCACTAGGTATTTCTGTGCAGGGACTGCATGGAATTCAATCATTGATGCACACGCTCGTTAAATATACACCCAACTTTGAATATCCAGCATTACAAACTGAAGACGGTATATTAGGTAAGTACAACGGTCCCGTTGTCAGTCTGGATATTGATCGGAACGTTAATCCAATATATATGAGAAGTCGATCTGTTCCATACGCTTTGCAAGTTCGTGTTATTGAGGAAATTCAGCGTTTACAAGAAGCTGGAGTTTTAAAACCAGTACGTTTTTCTAGATGGGCCACACCTGTAGTTGTAGTTCCTAAGAAGGACGGCAGCATTAGGCTCTGTGGTGACTATAAAGCAACATTAAACAAAGCATTAAATCCTGATAAATATCCGTTGCCAACATTAGATGATTCTTTCGTGAAACTTTCTGGTGGATCAATTTTTTCCAAATTAGACTTAGATCAAGCTTTTACTCAATTGTCGGTGGATGATGACTCGGCACAATTATTGACCATCAACACAATTAAGGGTCTTTTCACTGTACATAGAATGCCGTTTGGTATTTCAGCAGCCCCAGGTATATTCCAAAGACTAATGGAGAACCTATTAGCGGACATTGAAGGCGTTGCTATCCTGTTAGATGATATCGTTGTCGCGGGCAAGACAGTAGAGGAACATGATTTTCGATTAAATGAAGTACTGGATAAATTGTACAAAAATGGATTGAAATTAAAAAAGAGCAAATGCACTTTTCGTGCTTCGTCAATTGAATTTCTGGGATTTCGTGTGGATTCACCCGCTTGAAGAGAAGATTGAAGCGATAAAGAAAGCCCCTTCTCCAAAAAGCAAGACTGAGCTACAAGCACTGTTAGGTATTATAAATTTCTACGATCGTTTCTTGAAACATCGTGCCACGTCATTTGAGCCTTTATACAGGCTACTCGATAAGAATACTCCTTGGAAGTGCACGGAAGATCAGGAAAATGCAGTAAAGTCAATTAAAGAATTATTGACGAGCGACCTTGTTCTCACACATTACAACGGATCTAAGCCTTTGGTCTTATCTTGTGATGCTTCACCTTATGGAATTTCTGCTGTTCTGTCGCAGGTGGATAATCAGGGCTCGGAACGACCGATAGCTTTCAAATCACGAACATTGACACAGACTGAAAGAAATTATTCACAAATAGATAAGGAGGCCTTGTCTTTCATTTTTGGAGCGACAAAATTTCATAAATATATTTTTGGACGTTCTAATGTAAAATTTGTTACAGATCATAAACCAGTTTTAGGTGTTTTTCGACGTGGAAAGCAAACACTTGATCACTTGTCACCCAGGATGTTGCGATGGTCTTTATTCTTGAAGGCTTATGATTATGAATTTGTTTACAGACCAGGTAAACATCATGGGAATGCAGACGCGCTTTCCAGGATGCCACTTCCTCACAATTCTAATGATGAATACCCAGAACCAGTTGGTATACATCTTCTAGAGATGAAGGAGGGTCCGGTCACTCATAGAGAAGTATTTTTAACCACAGACAAGGATCCCACCTTGAACACCGTTACAAGATACATACGCGAGGGTTGGCCGAAAACTTCACCATCGAAATTGAAGGTATTTTGGCAGTGTCGGAAAGAACTATCAGTTCAGTGTGGTTGTATTTTACACAAAGACCGAGTCCTGGTACCGGAGTGCTTACGCCAGCGAGTCCTTGATTCAATTCATGCTTCACATCACGGAATTGTAAGGACTAAGGCAGCTGCACGTGGATATGTTTGGTGGCCCGGTTTGAACAAAGATATTGAAACCTTAGTACGATGCTGTCAACATTGTCAAGTGCAACGGCATTATCCGCCGATGACTGAACCACTTCCGTGGCCAACAGCCACATACAGTTGGGAAAGAGTCCATTTCGACTATTTTGGACCAATTGAAGGTCAGACATTTCTAATATTGGTTGATGCATATTCGCGCTTTCCAGTGGTAATCCTAGTAGCATCTATGTCCGTTACTACATTAATTCAAAGAACACGAGAAATCTTTGCTGATTTTGGTGTTCCATCTCTGGTGGTCTCCGACAACGGTGCCCAATTTACATCAACGGAATTTCGTTCCTTCCTTACCAGAAATGGAGTGAAATACCTTAACTCGCCGCCATTTCATCCGTCGTCAAATAGATTAGTGGAGAGAGCAGTGGGTACGATTAAGGATCTTCTTCGCAAACACTTGGAAGGAAATTGGCACACCAGATTAGCTCGAGTACTTTTTGCAATGCGCACAGCCGTTTGCACAAGTACAAACGAAAGACCTGCAGATCGTTTCTATTCTAAGCTAAAAGTACGTACCCCCTTGGAAGTAATCCATCCTAAATTCAGATCAAATTCAATGAGCCTGGACTATAATGATAAGCATCACTTCAATTTAAATGACTTCGTATACTTCCGAGATTACTGTCAATCTAAACCAAAGTGGTCTCCTGGAATAATTCCCAGGTTGTGTCCTTTTGTTCTTTGAAAACCTCTTCCAATGAACGAAGCAATCTCTATCAGACAATTTATTACTTCTAGTGCATTGGTTGAATTCATTACGATACTGGTTATTATTGCGCCTGAAGTTTCAAATGTCCCTCTAAGATCATTGTATTTGAAATTGTATCTCATTGGGGTTGTGTGCATGTTAAGAGGATGTCCATCAATATTGTATATCTGCCAATACCTAGCTTTTACAATTGCAGGACATAAAGTGAGATCTCCAATCTGATGATCAGTAGTACTCCTTTTCCCTAGGATTGCAGAATAAAATAAATTTTCAAAGGTTCCTCCTATAGGGTTTGAAGTCATTGCGTCCAACAATGGTATTCCGTGTATGGTAGTTGTGATCACTATAGTAACCAAGTCTCCAGCTAATAAAGTAGTTCTTCTAGCTTCAAAAATCATGCACCTAATAAAATTTAATATAGTGCTTCTCATGCTGAAATGCTCCTCGCCTTTCTGTCTGGTATAATTTACTATGACATAGTTGCTATGACTGAGGGCGTGCTTTATTGGTGTGATGTCACAATCAGTATTCGGGGATATTGGTAAATACCTTTCTCTAGAGTCCATCTCGTTTAAAAGGATTCTTATTTGTCTTGATATAGATATTTTAGAATTGGTACTGAGGTTTGTTAGATTCCGTAGGGCATCAATGGTCGTATTAAAGATAGTTTTGCTCGGCAATGTGTATTCCCTGAATAATGTTTGACAGCTCTTTCTCTTTGTGATATTTTGGAATCTCTAATGATGGGTTCCTGGTTCTTGTTAGTTTTCTTTCTAATACCACTGGACCCCACTTGATTCGCGCTGGTGTCCAATTTATGGAGTAATACATTTCTGTTGCTTCCCTTGGCGCTTTATATAAAATGTCTATAACTTTAAGGGACTCTTGACTAGGAAGTTCACTCCTGGTTATCCACCACTCCACTGCCTCCTTTTTGCAGAGCACTCCATCGTGTTTATGCATGTCATCTTGATCCAGAGTGTTTGAGGGCATCATTGAGAGTGGAATTTTGTGTTTTGAAGCCAATTTCTTATCCACAGACAAAGGCAAAGGATATTTTGTGTTCATCATGCCCAATGTAGTGCTGAGCGGGTTTGGGTCTTTGACACATCTTGATGAACGCTCTATCAATCTAAACCAAAGTGGTCTCCTGGAATAATTGTGGCTAATCAGGGTAGGAAAATATATACTGTTCGTGACAGTGAAGGAAAAATGCATAGCACCCAAAAATAATATGTCTTTGCAGTATGAACCGTGAATTTAGGGAGCAAATCATTTTCCGGTTAGTCCCAATATTATTGAGAACCTTTTCAGACTGTAATTTATTACCTCTATATTGTGACGAATCGAAGGAGGAACAAGAGAATTTGGTAATGCTCCGGACTATCCCATTGGGGCTTACAAATTTTATGCAAATAAAATGCAAAATGAAACTGACAACGAGTTTCAAGCAGATTTTAGGATGACTAGAAGAACATTTGAACAACTGGTTCCTTTAGTAGAAGACATTATTTAAAAAAATCTCGGCATGGTAGTATGCAAATTGATACCCGTAAACAACTGTTAGGAGTTATTTAGTTGTTAGCAACTCCAGACAGTTACCGGTAAATTAATTTTATTAACTGAGCATTTAAAAGAGTTAGAATTGAGTTAGACCTAAAGTTAATGTTCACGATACACTATGATTCTATAACATAAAACTTAGAATATTATGGTCATATAGCAAAAGGTGAAGTCACTAAATTCAGTGGCCCATATTCTCATCCTTTGATTAACTTAAAAACGTGTTTATTTGCAACGCTCATCTTTCTTACTCATTAAACTGACATAAAACTAAATTGTTTTTTATTTATTTTAATCGCGACTAATCATGAAAATATAGAGCAGTATGGTTAAGACATATTGCACATCAACTGCAAGAGTGACACAGCTTAGAATGTTTGATAAATGTTAGCTCCCAAAAAAAATTATAAATACGAAATAAATCATATTAAAAACACCTTAATAAATATGCCGGATTATCTTGAAGATTTAATTTATTATATTTTTGTGGTTCTATTGGTAAAACATTCAATATGGGAAAAGCTTCTTTGTCAGACTATTTTTTCCACTTAATCAATTAGCACCTAGGATTATTAAATGGCCTGACAATATAGAAGAAGTATCTAATCAGTTATCTCGAATAGCAGGAGTAGAAAGTGTCATCGGAGCCATTGATGCTACCTATATTTTAATAAAAGCACCAAAGAACATCCAGAGTCGTACGTAACTCGGAAAATGGATTACGCAATTACTCTACAAGCAATATGTGATGCTAGGTTGAAGTTTACTGACTGTTTTGTTGGATATCCTGGATCTGTATCAGATACCAGAATATTCCGAAACTCAGGCTCGTATTCATAAACAAAACTTAGGCTATCCGCTCGATAATAATTCGCTAGTAATTCATGAACTGTACGCATTTCAACGTGTTGCGGACGCACAACCAATATGGGTTTAAGTACAGTTTATCAATTACTTTCCATAAAAGAAATCTTTGCAGTACATAATTAGATATTCGCAATGTTTTAATGAACGCATAACATAAGTTTTGTTTATGAATACGGACCTTAGACATTTTGCAAAATGTAAATAGAGACATACAAAGATTTTTCTATATAATATAATTCTTAGGTAAAATCTTTTAGCTTTTATGTCTGTCCGGTACAATTCTACAAGCATATCGTGTAAATCAACTCCTCCCATCGATCTTTTACAATCGCTGGACGGTCAATTTCTAGGTACTTCTTAGTTTTTGAACACCAGCGTTTCACCTTTTCAATAGGGAATTTTCCTTTATAAGTTGAAACTAAAGTGACGAACTTATTGTCGTACCATTTTACAGCAGAGATGTTCCTAGACGTGTCGGTTCGTACGTCACAAGTACCTCTCCCATTCTTCATAAGATTTTTTTCATTTTCAAAACAACAACCCGGTAAGCGAGTGTTTCGCACAGTTCCTGTAGCTAAAAACCCTTTATCTTGTAGAGTACACAATAAGTTATATGACGTGAACTAATTATCACTAAATATTTTAAAATTTTTGTTGGGATGTATATCTTGGACCAAACGTAACACAATTTCGCCACTAATGCCAAGACCTATTCCTTCCGGGACAGTCCCTTTTCCAACATATATTTCAAAATCATAAAGTATACCACTTCCGCCCGCTCTTGCGAATACTTTTATTCCCCACTTATGAGGTTTGTTTTTTATGTATTGTTTCAAACTTAAATGACCTTTGAATGGGATTATCAGCTCGTCTACGCTGTTGTATTCTTCAGGTTGAATTTTTTTCATGTTATTTTTTATGGCATCTTATATAATTTATCGTAGTGTGCATCTTCTTTAAGCAGGGAATACACGATCCAACATGTCTTAACACATGTACGCGCGTACATGTTCGCCGAACATCAACGTCAAATAGTACCATACTACACACGATCGAACATGTCTTAAGACATCATAGTCCAGTTAGCAACCAGGACGATGTCCGAAGAGTTATGTTTGGTTGCAGTGGCGTGCACCTAATAATAGGCGTCAGCTATCTGAAAGTGATAAAGCTGTAGTAAATCCCCAGTTTAATAGTTCCAATTGCAGGATCTGCCACCACACATTGCCGGAAAGTTATTTATTAAAAATCATAAATTGGCTGTTTTGAGGTGCTGTGGAAAAGCTTATGCACGACGCCGACGTACTGCATTGAATAAGTCCGTGGCGAACATGTGCGTTTGGCAACCACACGGTCGAACATGTACGTGCAAACATCAACGCACGCACTTGTTTTCAGGAAAACCAGAAAACAAGTTCGACGGACTTTTTGTATGTGCGTACATGTTCGAAGTGTTTTTCGGGCCAACACACGCACGTTGATGTTCGGCGAACATGTACGCACGTACATGTGTTAAGACATGTGGGATCGTGTATTTCCTGCTTATGGAAGAAGAGCCTTTGAATTATCATTCACATGCAAATACGATCGAAGTTTATCAAAACGATTCCGAGACATTACATCAGCAACCATATTATATCTTGTTTCTTGGGACCAGTACATCCTATAACTGGGAACTCTTACAATACCACTCAAGATATGTATTCCAAAAAAATGCTCGATTTCTCCAGAATTTGTATCCAAACAATTTCCTGTTTTTTGAGTTGAATACAGATTAGTCTGGTATACAATATTTTTTAAAATTTCATCATCCACAAATATTTTAAAATATTTTAAAGGAGTGTACGTTGTATTCGGCTGTGTAAATGTTTCAGAAAATGTAATTTCTATATACTTTGAATCCTCTTCTTGCCAAGTTGGAAGCGCTAATTTGTTTTTCTTTTGCCCTTTTGTTTCTGCTTTTGCGTTTTCGTTAACTTCTGCTTCCTCTACGTTGTCTCTTTCTTCCTCTATATTTTCAATAATTATGAATTCTTCATCCTGTTGTGCAAGAAGTATCCGATCCAAAATCTCTTCTTCTGGTTCCTCCTCCCCTACCTGACATAAACGTTCGGGCGGCAATATTTTTTCGTTTTCTTCCTCATCGTCTTCTGAAAAATTTATTTCAACATCTGACTCCTCAAGCAATGCAAGTAGATCAACATCAGTCAACTTCTCGACATCTATAATTTGTTTTCGCCTGGATAGCATCTGGAGAGGGTTTTCATGTATTTGTAAGTATCGATTGTAACGAGTGATCAAAATCTTTTCTAATCAAGTGACCTGTGCAAATAAAATCGTATGTCTTTGATTGATTATTTTTTCAAATGTCATATGAAGAATTTATTTGACATTTGATTCAAATCAATCAATCAAAGACATACGATTTTATTTGCACAGGTCACTTGATTAGATAAGATTTTGATCACTCGTTATAAAAAAAAATCACCTCGAGTTAGTCTTGGAAACAAAAGTTTCATATAATCTTCCATATGAACTTTTGTTTCCAAGACTGACTTGAGAATTTTTTTTTACCCTCGATATATCTAAAGGTATGTATGTACATTATAAGCAGACCACAGGAAGTTCGTACAAAATCTCACAAGTAACTGTAACAGAACAGATCTAAAATAACCTGCAGTTACATGCACTTACTAAATTTCTTTGGAATAGGTTGCAGTTATAGTAAAAATAATTGCATTCGAGAAGTTACTCGTCGAATAAGTTTAATAGGAGGTAGAAAGATTCAGGCTAAACTATAAATTTGTATCTGCAAATAAGATCAATATAATTACAAATAATCCCAATGATTCCAAATGGACTTACTTGTTGTGACCAATGATTCCGGTTGGAATCATTTGAATATTTCTAGTTATTACAAATGTTTTTAGAAAATTCAAATAAATAATATGATTTACAGAAGCTAAACAAAACAATAAAGCGGTACAATTTTTTCTAGAAGCAGTAAGGTAGCAAAACTTACCTTATTTTTGGTTGTCTTCGCAGATCAAACGCCAAAACGTCACCAATAGCTAATGTTGAATACAACCGTTCCTTCAAATAAATTTTACCCATAAAACCTTATAAGAAGTTAGCACCATCTAGCAGCATTAAATGCAATCAGATTACTACATTCAAAAAGAAAATTATATTATATTTAGAAAAAAATACAGTAATCTATGAAATGATTCCAAATGTAATCATTTGACTGGAAAGGGTTAACTAATTTCCCCCGTTTTCGAACGCACTTCAGTCGTCGCGTATCGCGTATTTTTAACGCGGGGTTAGTATGTGCGTAGTAAAGAACATGGATAAATTCGTGGTGCGATTTAAAAAAAAATAACGAGACGAGGATAGCATACATGATGCTGTCGGGCAGCACTGTCAACAGAGTGTCAGTGAGGTCAAAAATCCGCAAGTCGTATGTGTAGGTAAAATGAAAAATTTGAAAATTGAACTTCGAAAATGAAACATTGAGAATGTAATTCTAAAAATCAAACGTTAATATGAGAAATAAAATACATAAAAATATCTAGAAATATAGGGTAATTTTTTTCCTAGAACCAGCTGCAAAAAATTCTTCGAAACCTTCAATTTTTGAACGCTGGAAAGCGTATAATCCGTGGCTTCAATTCAACAACAACAGTCAAGGAATTTGCACTGTACTGAAGCGTGCCAACAAATTAGAGCAAGCTTGGGTTGACGAGGAATTTTCAAACTGGAAGCATGGAGCAGAGCGGATAAAAACTCATTCGACGAGTTCTCTACACTTAGATTACGCCGAAGCATTAGTCGGCTTTCACACCAAAGTAGCAAGCTGCATGCTTCTTGCATCTTTTGAGAAGTTGCGTGCCGCGCAGGCGCGCAGGGCATTTTAAAAGGCAGAACGCATGAATGCTACGCTACACCGGTGTGAATATTATCAATTGTTTACATAGGTTCTAAAATTAGTGGGATACAGCTTGCATCCAGGATGCAAGCAGCATGCAGCTTGCTACTTTGGTGTGAAAGCCGACTTAGGGGCATTTAGATGAACAGCATTCGCGAATGATCTAGCAAATGCTAGTTCCAATCGCGCGTGATATATTGTCTGTGTAAATGCAACTAACAGCAAGGGTTTGGACGCAGCAGTCAGTATTTTACCGGGGAATTTACCAAGCGATATCTGGTGCGTTTACTTTTGCGTACAACAGACAGTGATGCGTGACTGAATTTCTTAATTCACATGCTTGTTCTAAGATTAAAAGCATAAATATCGGCATATTGAAGTTCTAAAATGAGTGAAATTAGACACTGGAGTAAAGAATTTTTAACAGACTTCATTGACGAATACAAACGTCATCCATGCTTATGGAAAATAAAAGCGCGTGAATAGGTACGCCAACAGAAATTTGAAAAGCGCTGCTTATGTAAAACTCGTGGAATTGTCAAAAAAAATGCTATTTAGAAGCAAACAGAGAATGGGTAGTATCGAGAATTCAGAGTTTAAGAGGATCATTCAGAAGAGAATTTAAAAAAATTCAGGATTCTAAACGAAGTGACGAGCAGCAGACGAGGTTCATATTCCATCTCTGTGGTGTTACGACTTACTATTATTCACGTTGGACCAAGAACAGCCCGAAGACAGCGTTTCTAATATATTAATTTCTGTAGATCCGAGGCCACATCGCCTCTTGCAGATGATTCCGTCCAAGGAGAAGAAACATCAATAGAATCTCAAGTAAGTATTGATATTTTCGATTTGGGTGATAACTAGACCCCGTCTCATGAAATCTAGTAGATCGTGTTTATTAACATCAATTCACGATGTTTGTAGATAAGGGTTGACTATGATGATTTGGTAATTTTCCTGGTAACAACCACATAATTAGTAAATAAATGTCCGTAATATTTTTTATGTCATGCTAGGTTGTCTTGAATTTTATGTTATGGTTTGCTGTGAACACGCCTAAAATATGTCACTGAAAAAAATAGGCTAATCAATAATATTATCAAACGTGACAAAAATAAATCACTGCCAACCCGTATCTAAAAACCGGAAATGGATAACAGGTGATAAATAAAAGTCATTAACCATTTTCTTTCCCTTTTTATTAAATGACGTGTCTGCATATCCATTGTCATATAAAATTTAAAATTCAATACATCAAGCTTTCCCTTTTCTTACCATTTCGTCTTGCCATTCAACTTTTCCATTGGAATTGAAATAATGCATGTAATCATCTCTATTCTTTTTTGCATCAGTTGACATGTACGTTTGATGGGAAGATTCGAGTCCTGTAAGTTCTACAGTATCACCAGTATTTCGCCAATTTCCATTAATAATTTCATGGTGGTCATTCTCTCTATCAAATGTATTGAGATAAACATAAGAACTGCGTTTTCTTAAATAATTATGCAATGTGCAAATTGCTAATACAATATTATTAACTTTTTCTGGTGAAGCATTGATAGCAGTGTGTAAAACTCTAAATCGACTTGTTATCAGGCCAAACGTATTTTCGACTACATTGGCATCTTGACAATCTATAATTGAAAATACGTTTTTCATAATTTAAATCTCTTGTAGAAAAAGGCTTCAAAATATTTTGATGTGAGAAAGTATCGTCAGCTACGAACATAAAATTTAAATTTTCTTCTGTTACTCCGTTTATTGGTAATTTCAAAGTTCCGTTTATAAGTTTTTCATGGAAATCAGTATATTGAATAACCCAGTCTGCCATTTTTTCCTACATCTATATATACAAATTGGTAATTTGCGTTCACAATGGCCATTAATACAATACTGTAGAAGTGCTTGTAGTTGAAATAATGAGCTCCAGAATGAGGCGGTGGGATAATTCTAATATGCTTGCCGTCTATAGCTCCTTCACAATTTATTATTTGCTACCGCTTCTTAAATTGTTTACTAATTGCAAGCCATTCTCCAATACTTGACGAAAACTAAATATAGGAAAAATTATTATTTTTCATTAACAGAAACTTATGTTTTAGGTGGTCGAAACTCCAACAAAGCTGCCCAATCGCAAACGTAAAGCAGTGGCAAAAGACGAACGTGAGATATTTATGAGGACCATAAACGACACAATAACTCAAAACAAGGAACGTGATGAATATGGAATCGTTGGAGCAAACGTGACGGCTAAACTGAGAAAAATGGATAACGTCCAAAAAATTTATACTGAATCACTGATTCATCAATACTAACAAAAGGCTTATTAAATTGTTTAACACCTAAACACTGAAATAAAGGAAAAACACAATGCTTTCCAAGCAATTTTGCTACTAGCTATCCTACGAGGAGCAGCTCTGTTGTAATAGAAACTCGACCGACTACTTCATTTACTAATCATGACATTACTGACGACTCTTCTCTGTCAATTTATTATGAAGAATCACCAGTAACTTTGTTAAGTTAACGTTATTTCAATAAAATATTTGTTAAACAATGTTTTATTTACTTACCTTCATATATTGTTTTGCCAGGATTTCAAATATAATTCTGCTCGTGTCAGGCATTATCATTGAATTTAAACCTACTCTAGAACGGCAACGCAATACTTAAAACTGGCAGCCTAAAATTGGAGGTTCACGCGGTCAACTGATGGAGGTTGACGCTAAATAATTTGGTTGTTCATAGAGGGCAGGATAATTTCCAAAGACGTAAAGTCCCTAGATTACTAAAGTACGGCAATACACAGTTTAGGACCAAATTTTAAAACCTAGCCAGAACATGGCGTCTGTGTCACGTGACAAAAACAGACTTGTGTATTTGAGTTGAATAAACAAATATTTGTCATGGAAACGAAGAAGTTTTAGATTTTTTGGCAGTTGATAAATGTCAGCTCCCAAAAGGAATTAGAAATACGAAATAAATCATATTAAAAACACCTTAATAAATAAGCCGTATTAATCTAAAGACGTTGAAGATATGTTTATTAAAACGCTTTTGCTTAAAATTTTCA
Organism: Dorcus hopei; assembly: GCA_033060865.1. Taxonomy (NCBI): domain Eukaryota; kingdom Metazoa; phylum Arthropoda; class Insecta; order Coleoptera; family Lucanidae; genus Dorcus; species Dorcus hopei. Next base: position 735,456 of record JAUPFK010000017.1, read on the forward strand.
ATTTTGATAGAAAAAACATGGAGTAGTTTTTGCAGGTAACGGAAATATTGCAGTTTTGAGGTATGTGTAAAATATTTGTGCTTGCTCGAAACTCGAAGGTGCTCGTCCGTGCCCCGTGGTGCTCCTGGTTTGTTCATTTGTGGTTTGTGACGGTTATTGGATTTTGTTTATTTTTATCGATTTACAATGGTTAATCATGATAAAGGGTTGTAAGGACGTTATTACAGTTTATTATGGGACAATTTTACTAGTCGACAAACAGTACAGTTTACATGCTCAGATTTGCGCAGTAAGGCTCTAAAAAATTGACATTTACGTTCATTTTCCGTTGACATGAAAATCAACCAAAATTTTCATTTTAAAATTCCCGCGCATAATGGGCCAGAAAATGGCTTCCCTATTGCCGTACTTTATACTATCTAGGGACTTTACAAAGACGGTGACTATAAATGGTTTGCATATTCGATAACGCCAATGACAGTGAGATTAGTCTTCCACTATTACTCAATTCTATATTATATTTTCATAGTTACTTTTTATCCGCCACTATAATATAGTAATCAAATAAACTAAATTAGTTATGGCTGGAAATCGTTGCGAATATTTCAACTGTGGAAAGACGGCAAGAAAATTCCCTGGAATAAATATGTATTTATTTCCAAAAGACGAGGAGCGACAATTTTAAATTCTGGTAGCTACAAAAATTTAGAAAAAATAGTAGTTTTGTAATTTTGTTGTGAATTTGTGTTTTGTAATTTCTAATAAGTTTAATAAATCGTCTAACGATTGTCATTAATCGTTAGGGGTGCGCGATATCATATTTTCAATATCGGTTATCGATAATATAAAAATATCGATATTTATCGATATATCGATAACTGAAAATGGAAATATCGTTATTCGATGATTATTATCGATAAATTATGTATCGATAAATTTTCACAACCCTAATAAGAATTATTTGCCGTAACAATGAAATCATTTCACTAGTATTTCAATGAAATTCATTTTCGGACAGCTTTAGTGCGAATCGGACGAATTCATTTCAATGCCACGGTCACTGTATCCGATGTAAGACATGTATTGATGTTATTGATATTATCGACATTTTCGATATTATCGACGTTATCGACACTATCGATGTTATCAATGTTATCGATATTATCGATAACTGAAAATGAAAATATCGTTATTCGATAATTATCAATATTATCGATAATATCGATATATCGATAAATTTTTGCAGCCCTACTAATCGTTTACAATTTATCTGTTAATTTGAAATTTCAGGTCCTTGTTTGTTTATTTAAATTTATTTGGTTTAGATTGTCACGAATCGTTTGCAAAAGTATTCATTAATTGAATATTATTTATTTATTATGTGTTGATAGTGTCAACATTTTAATTGTCAAACATTGGTCTTTTTCAGTAATCTATAATTTGAAAAATTACTTGCTGTGACATTTTCCTTTCGTTACTCCTTTTCTTGTAATAGAAAATGAAAAAGATAATAAAGTTTAAAAATTTATTTTATCTTCAAATTGAATTGTAAAAACTGAACTGTTAAGAACTATACAGGCACTTCTTTTATTAGTGACCGCCAAAAAGTTTGCTTCAAGTGCTTCACTTTGTACAAATCTAACATATTCTATTAAAATTTTACAAAAATGTCAACTAATTTTAAATTACGTTAATTTTTCAATTCTCCTTTTTTAGAAAGATGCAATTTTTTGTCACACTAAAAATCGCTTGCCAGATTTATCTGGCGTAAAGAACATGTAAAAATTATTGTCGCAAAAGGATTTTCAGAAGATCAAAAATTATTTTTTTTTAAAATTATTTGTCTATTAATATACCTACGAAAACAAATATTTTTCAGGAAACGCCCAACTTGCTCAATTATCACCGAAAACATTAAGGAAAAGATTTCTTTGTCGAGAACATTTTGAAGACTCTGCTTTTTCTTTGCCTACTAAGAAAAGATTACGATCAGATGCAATTCCTATTTCTTATGCAAAACAATTATTCTCGCCTGAATTAAAAGTGCATACACCAACCAAAACTTATTCTGCTGTGACTAGAAACAAGCCATCCACTAGTACTAATAGTAGTCCAGATAGTGTACCAAGTCCGTCTACTTCAAAATGGCTATCTGATATTTCCGATTTACCATTGATCCCTTCAAAACCAGGATACAAAAGTAAAAGAAAACTTTTCGTTGAAGAAGAAGAAGACGATACACCACGAAAAAAGATCCTTAAAGAATCTCTTAAGAAAATGAGGAAAAATGCAAAAAGTCGCTCTGCCTATATATCCAAATTAAAAAAAAAAATTATTCGACATAAACATTTAACGTCTAAATGGGATTCCGTAGCGTATACATCTTCACAATCGAAAACTCTAGTTAATATGCAGATCAAACATAAAAATAGACAGCAATGGCATAAAGACGAAAAACAATTGTCACTTGCATTATATTATAAATCGCCCAGTGCATACAAATTTTTAAGAAAACAAAAGGTCGTATTACCTTCAGTTAGAACCATTCGAAATTGGATTGGGGTATCAACATTTTCTCCTGGTTATACAAGTAATTTTTTTAGACAGCTTACCATTAAAGTAAGTACCATGTTAAACCACGAAAAAACATGCGTTTTGTGTTTTGACGAAATGTCGATAAAACAACATTTGCAATATTCGCAAGCGATGGATTTAATTGAAGGTTTTGAAGATCTTGGTCCATTGGGCAGAAAACCAGTTTTTGCAAAACACGGTTTAGTATTTCTAATTAGAGGACTGTATGCAAAATGGAAATTGCCAGTAGCGTATTTTGTTTCCGAAAATGGGATCAAAGCTGCAGACTTAACAAAACTAATTTTCGAAACGATAACAAAGATTTCAGATGCAGGACTGTTTATTAAAGCAATTGTTTGCGACCAAAGCTCAAGTAACAGAAAAGCTTTACAAGATTTAGGTGCATCAGCAATGAAACCTTTCTTTTATATTAATAACAAAAAAGTATATACAATTTTCGATGCACCTCATTTATTTAAATCCATAAGAAATAATTTGTTAAGCGGAAACTTTATTTTAGATGATAAAACAATAACATTTAAAGATATTAGAAATACATACACAATTGATCGACAAAGTTTATCTGCGCGGGCTTTGGTAAAATTAACTGAAGCTCATATCAATCCCAATGCTTTTCAGAAAATGTCTTGCAAATTGGCACTGCAAATTCTGAGTCATTCCGTTGCTGCAGCAATCAGAACTGTAAAGTGATGTTTTTAATTCAGTATTTTAAATACGCTTTAAATTTTTTAACCCAATAGAATGAAATACATTTTAAAAAATCGCGTTTGCACAGTGTTCGCAGCCGTCTGAAGGTATAAAGCCACTAATATGCCGCTCGTGTTAACTAATGTTTTAGGACTCCAAAATCAAATCTACCTCATTTTCTTTCATATGCAATCCGCATTTAATTTGATTTTTGCTCCATAGGTGGATACCACATAAATAATAATACTATTCCAGATTTCTTATTATAATGTGTAATAGACGATTTAAATCAAGAGATGGCAGCAGTTCCTAACAGAAAGAAGCGGCTGCCAGTTCATTCATTTACGTTGCCGTTCTAGAGTAGGTTTAAATTCAATGGTATTATATTACACAAGCTTGATGTCGATATCTCTGTACTAAATTTGAGATCCTCATAAGATCTACCAGTACCAAAAATCTTAACCTAGCAATCAGTCGTTCTTCCGCAGAAATGGATTTCCTCATAACGGTGTCTTGTTTAGTTAAATGGGGTTTTACTAAACTTAGCAAACGTTTCACCATCCATCCGTAAATAATTCTTATAATCTTCAGGGCTATTTTCCCGTAATTCACGGATAAGTGGTAAATGACCCTGTTTGTTCTCCATTCCTTCACCCAAATGGAACGTTTTCTTCTCTTAGGTTCACTAGTAAAAATGTAAGCAGCTGCACAAGCCAAAGCGTAATTTCTTTGTTTAGCAGACATAATTCTAAAGGAAACTAATATACCAGAAATGCTCACAAGTCCACATCAACCGACAAATCCACGACAGTGCATGAAATGCAGTGCGGTGAAATGATACAATTTTTGCATTTAGACGTAGGCGATTATCATTTCCCATTTCAACACGCGTGCAGTCACTTGCATTAATCATTAGTAAAAATTTTGTACATATTTCGAATGTCTCACTCCAAATACACGAGACATTGCGCACTACTGGAACGCACACTCCAGTCTTGTGTTATGGAGTATACGTCTAAAGGCACCTATTAAGAAACGTTGCTAAAATTAACGTGGTACAAATAATATCGACGGCTCACTCAAAACAGATGGATAATCGAACGGCGTTTGAAGATATTCAGCACACTAAAAGCATTGGCAAGACAGGGTCTGCCTATACGAAGACATGGAAACGACAGCAACGAGAATTCCAATTCCAATTTCATGACGTTTTTAAAGGCTCGCGCAGAAGATGTGGCTGCAAAGAGATGTTCAAAGATGGCTTCATCACGATAGTCAAAATGAAATTCTCAAGCTAATGGCCACTACAGTCATATTGGAAATCACGGACGAGATAAGAAAAGGTAAATATTTTTCGATTTCATTAGATGAAACTGCCGACGTGTCCCGAACTGAGCAAGTCTCTGTTTGCCTCAGAATCGTTTCCGAAAATTTAAACGCAAAAGTAGTATATTGTAGACCGAGGCGATAAAGTGCTTGTTTTCCAGGTCGAGAGAAGATATGGCCACTTCTCGAGACCTCGAAAACTGCTTTACCGCCATGGTTTACACATTATTTTTTTTCCTACACAACATTTTAATTAATTTTGTTAATATCACACAAACATTCTTTTTCTCGAAGTAAAAATATTAAATTGAGTTACTTTTAAAATTATTATAGATGTTTTAAAACACGGTGTTCTATAATACTAGCGTGGCCGAGCGGTCAAGATGGTGGCGGTGGTTTAATAGACCAGTCTCTTCGGAGGCATGGGTTCGAATCCCACCGCTGCCGAGTTGTTTTTTTTTTTCTTGATAATTTTAATCCTTTTTAAAACCAAATACCAGCGGCATTAAATAAAAAAAAACTTACGTTTGTTAATTTTTTGATGTCGATGAGAATGCATTCCAGAAATTATTGTCGCGCCACCTAGTGGTAAAGCCTCGTAAATTATTTTCTCGGCTAGGCATTTATGTTCCTTTTGCCGGGCTAGCCGTGGAAACGTCTGTTTTCTCCTCTCTGATGAGCTGGTAAAGTTAAATTTTCTATTAGTGTAGGAAAAAAAAAGATATTTCACTAGTTCTTCTTTCAAATCGCATTTCTCAATTTGAGCAATTTTCAATCTCTTTAGGATACTACGATTTTATCGCTCAATTTCTCAATTTGCTCTCAGCCACGCTGGAGCAACATGTGCTACCTCTATGCCATTTTGACTCGCCCATTCATACATTTTCGCATTCGCCATGTTGGTTCCATTGTCGCTTACGATGATATTCGGTATACCGTGTCTCGCAAAAATTTCATCGAGCCTACGAATGATTATATCCATTGTTGTACTTCTCAAGATCTCTACCTCATAAAAACGACTATAATAATCTATAATCACAGATTATCACCTGATGGTAATGGTCCCAACAAGTCCATTGCTAAAACACGCCATGGTTTATCTGGCAATTTATTACGATTCAATGGTGCTGTGAGAATCACTTTTTGCACTATTTGACAACTTTCGCATTTTTTAACGAAGTTTTCTGTGTCCTTATCCATACCAGGCCACCAAACCTTAGTCCTCAATCTGTTCTTCATGGCTACAATACTAGGGTGTCCCTCATGAGCAATTTGCATAACTCTCCCTTTCAGATTTTCGGGTATTAGTAATCTTGTTCCGCGTAATACAATGTTACGATTAATACATAATTCATCTTTGATCATTCTAAATTTCGAACTTGACATTGTGTCCCAATTTTCTAACTTCTCCAACTCCTTTTAATAATTCATCTTTCTCCGATTTTCTATCTATTTCAGGTAAAGAAAGCGCTTTCGGTACTGCCATATTCGTAATCCAGTTAATGTAACGTCGATCTTTCCCGTTTGCAGTATGATGTTTCGATACTGGTAGGAGACGGGACAACGGATCCGCAATGTTAGTTTTTCCTTTTTCATAAACTACATTATATTTAACCTGGAATCGTAAGACCCAACGCTCTAATCTCGCATTTGGTTTTCAAGCTGGTTTGAAAAGATATTCTAGGGCTTTGTGATCTGTAACCAGGTCAAATTCTCTTCCGTACAAATAGATATGAAAACGTTCACATACGAAGACCAACGCGAGGGCTTCTTTTTCAGTTTGTGAATATTTACGTTCACATGTCATCAAACTCCGATTTGCATAACTGACCACTTTCCAAACCCCATCCATCTTCTGCGTTAATATACACCTTAATCCAACTGGACTAGCGTCTGCTATCACCCTGATTTGCGCATTTGCTTCATACAGACTCAACGTTTCAGCACTAACTAACTTTTCTTTTAATGTCTTAAAAACTTCTTTTTGTCCTTTGTTCCAAACAAACGACGTTCCTTTCCGCGTTAATCTCCGCAATGGTTCATTCACAGTTGACAAATTCGGTATGAAAGCAGCGCAGAAATTCACTAAACCCAAAAAACTCCTAACTTCTTCCGAGTTCCTTGGCACTTGGAAATTCTCTACTGCTTCAATTTTTTGACTTCGTTGGACGGTAACCCGATTTGTCTATTTGAAATCCTAAGAAGCTAACCTCTGTTTTTGCAAAACTACACTTATCTATATTTAATGTTAAACCTTTTTCACACAACGTTGCACAGACTTTTCGTAACCTCGCATCATGTTCCTGTTTTGTTCTTCCATAAACGAGGAGATCGTCCAAAAAATTTAGTGTTCCTTCACAGTCTCGAATTACAGTTTTTAGTATTCGTTGAAAAATTTCCGGAGCACACGAAATCCCGAACAACAGTCTCTTGTACCGATAGAGTCCACTGTCAGTTACGAACGTCGTTATAGCACGTGATTCTTCATCCAGTTCTACCTGATGATACGCGTTTTTCATGTCAAGTGTAGTGAACCACTGGCTACCCGTTATTTGTATTAATATTTCTTCTAGAACCGGGAGTGGGTGCCTTTCTCGAATAAAATCGCTTGGTTCATATCTATACAAAGCCGAACCTCTCCATTCCTTTTCCTTACAGGCACTACTAGCGATAAAAACGACTTCGGACCCTCGACACGTTCTATAATGTCTTGTTCAATAAGTTTATCTATCTCTTTCTGAATTTGATCCCTAACTTGATATGGAACCCGACGTAAGGGCTGTGCCACAGGAGTACGTGTTTTATCAATAGGAAGTTTTAATTGAAAATTTTTTAGTTTACCTATTCCTTAGAATAGCATAGTTCTCGCGTTATTATTCCAGATTCTAACTCACTGACTTGTAGTTCCGTTCCTATTTTTAAAATTTGCAAGCTTTCCGCGGTCTGGTACCCTAGTATCGATTTTCCGTTTCCTTTAATCACTACAAACTTCACGCATGTTTCTTTTGTTCCTATCGCTACGGTGAAGTCAAATATAATTTAATTGTTTGGTCTAGTAAAGATACAATATTTTTTATTGTAATGAGCTTAAATCAATGACTTTATACATAAGTTAGTATGAGATATTATGGTTTATTGTTTATAGGTAGGGCTGAGGCAGTTTTGGACAACATTTGTGGGGCATATTAGGACATGTCCTAATGCGCCCCGTAATTGCTGCCTATAACAATTCTAGAATTACTTGTTAGAATTATGTCTAGTTATTTATTTTAGGTCAACAATGGTGCGAAATTATAAAAAAAAGAAGGAAACATCTATAAACGAAGGCGATTTAGAAAAAGCTATGCAGCATGTTATGAATAAATCTATGACACTTAGAAAAGCTGCAAGTATTTTCGGAATAACAAAGAGTACATTAAGCTACCGGTTGCAAATGAAAAAGAACAACAAAATATCTAAAAGTGAACACTTTTCTTCAAAACATTCTGTTTCGCAAGTATTTACAAATTTAGAAGAAAAAATGCTGGAAGGTTATTTACTGAAATCTAGTAAAATAAACTATGGTTTATCATAACGCCAAGCTAGAACATTAGCATATGAATATGCTAAGGCTTTAAAGAAATGCCCTGAATTATGGGAACAAAACCAAATCGCCGGCATTGAATGGATGAAGTGTTTTATGAAAAGGCACAATAATCTTTCATTGCGCAAACCTGAAAATACTAGCTTGTCAAGAGCGACCAGTTTCAACAAGCATAACATAACTCAATTAAACAATAATTTAGAAAAGGCTCTTCAAAAAGCATCATTTACAGCAGATCAAGTATTTAATTTAGACGAAACCAACATTATGACTATTGTACAGGCACCTAATATAATAGCTAAATGTGGACAAAAACAAGTTGTCTTAATTTTTCCAAGGGGAAGATTTCATGACCATATGCTCACAGGAGGTCCAAACGGTTGTGTTAGGTTCGCCAATAGCCCTACGAGCGGATGAATGACAAGCACATTATTTATAAAAGTCCTAAAACATCTTCAAAAATTCACAAGGTGTAGTAAAGACGATATGATTCTATTACTTCTTGATAACCACGAGAGTCACTGCACTATAGATGCCATTAACTACTGTAGAGATAATGGAATTGTTTTGGTGACTTTCCCACCCTACTGCACACACAGATTGCAACCTCTCGACATCTCAGTCTTGGGATCTTTTAAACAAAGACTTGCCATCTCTCAAAATGATTGGCTTCTTAATCATCCAGGAAAGACCATAACTATTCACGATTTAGCTACAATAGTATCACCTGCATATAATCACTCCTTCACTCCCAATAACATTATCTCAGGGTTCACAACGCCTGGTATCTTTCCCTATTCAAGAAATGCCTTTAGGGATGACGATGTTGAATGCTCTGAAGTAACTAATCGCACCCTCAAATTCAACTTCATCAGAAGCTATTGTTACAGTTGCACATCAGATAACAATGAACGGAATGCCAGTGAGCAGATCTCAATCACGAACAATAATTCAGTGGTGGAAAATCACTAGAGGCTTTTGAGGCTGAGATTAATGATGAGGAGCAATTTGCTATAACTAGGAGTGGTACTGAACAACTACCAGGATCAAATAAAAAAGTTGTGTTACTTGAAGAAATTATGTCACCGGAAATAATAAAACCATTCCCTAAAGCACCTCCACGAAAGGAAGGATGTAGAGGAAGAAAAAGGGGAAAATCACGAATTTTGACGGATACCCCGGAAAAGTATAAATTGAAACTGCATTCCTAGAAAGGCAGATGAAATTGGAAAAGTCAAGACTTAGAAAAAGAAAGACAAAGCAGCAAAAACTGAAATCAAAAAGATTTAAGAGAGATTCTAGTTCAAACACAGAAGAAAATTGTTCTTACCATGACGATACAGATTCAGACTTAGTAAGTGTTGATGAATTAATGAACGAAGAAGATTATTTTAATGTCTTAACTTTAAATCCTGGAGACTTTTGTATAGTAAAATGTTCCGTTGAAAGATCGCAGGATAGCAGTCAAATTTTTGACTGCTATCCTGCTAGATCTTTCAACTTTTCCTTAAGTTCGCAGTCGCGATCAGAAGCCGTTTTATTAGTAAAATGTTTATCTGGAACTAATAAATTGTCATTAAATTTTGTTGGTAAAATACTAAGAAAAAATAAAAACCATTTTACTATTAGTTTCTTTAGAAAGAAACCAGGATTTAACATTTTTTCTTTCCTAAGAAGGAGGATAGACGGTCAGTATCCACTTTAGATATCTTAACCAAACTCCTACCACCAAACGACATGGGTAGTACCTCACGTACTGCCGGAATGTTTACTTTCAGCGTTGATTTTTCTGGATATAAACTTGGTTAAGTAATTTTTAAGTTTATTATGTCATGTCTTGTTTGTTGAATAATAAATATTAAATATTTTCCTTAAATAAAGTAAGAATAGTTAATCTATTAAGCTTTTTATTGCCAAGTCCTAAATTGTCCCAGTGGTGTCCTAGTCTACCTCCTAAGGAGGCAGTTTAGGACAAAACGACGATTGAAATCAAAGTTAAGTATGGCTCATTTAAGTTATTTACTATCTTTTCCTGTGCATTAATTTTGATCGTCATTTATCAAATTTACTTATAAATTAATTATCGAATAATTTTTTTTTAATTAAAGCAAACTGAAAGTGTTTCTACAAAAACTGTCCTAGGGTGCCCCCCTCTCCCCTACTTTTATTTGTCGTTTTCCTTGTTTCACAATCGATGCTTTGCTTTTTACAAAATTGCCACGTTTTTCCATCGATTACATTGCAGGCAGCGCGGCGGCGAAATCGACTAAGAAATTTAATTCTACCCCTCCTACCTTGCATTGTATACTTGTACCAATGATTGCGTTGATATGACCGTGATCATGCAAACCAAAAGAATAAATCCTTTGCGTCGGCTCGTCCACCTAATGAACTCGTTCACTGCCCTGTTTAGACTGTTGACCTCTTTTTGATGAACTTTTACCAGACTTGCACATCTTTGCGAAATGATTTCCTTTATTACACTTCGCACACTTTTTTCCTTTCGCTGGACATTTTGAATCCGAACTTTTGTGTCCTTCATATCCACAACGAAAACACACAACTGCCGTACTCTTTTGGTCTGTTTGGTTGCCGCCATGTCTCTTTTTTTAATCCGTCAAAATTGTCTTCGTATATTCAAACGCGTCCCTATCTTCAGGCACAGTTTCTGCTTTTGAAATTGCATAAAATATGTCCTGAAGGTCGAAATCACCATAATGCGAAACATAGCTTTTTAGGCCCTGTCACAGTAGTGTTAATGGTAATGTTAGTTAGGTAATGGTGGTGTTAGTAGTTGCACTGTTCCCGCAACAAAGCTACCGATGTTAATTATTTTAAAATGTAGTAAGAGTAATACTTCCCAAGTTTCTCTCGATATTTTATTATGACGACCGGTTTCGGTTAAATAACCATCATCAGGTCTACAACAAATAGGATAAAAGAAAATTTTTAACAATAAATCTTATACCTAATGACATTTTTTATATTTGTAAAATGTGACAGGCTGTTTTATGTTGTTGTAATGTTTGGAAAGTATGATATTCACGGACATAAAAAGAACTATTTAAACTTACCGACAACGTCAAATATGAAAATTAATTGTAAACTGCATAAAACTAATGGTGAAGAGGAGAAGAAATAATTAACGTGCAATTTGCTTGGAAATGCTGTCAAACTTGATGTGAAGTTAGGTAAGAAGCGTAAACGAATAGAAATGACATGAAGTTGGTTAATTGTTTAAGTAAGTATAGATAGGTTTAAAATTAAGAAAGATTTGATCATTTATGCAATTGATGTAAATAAACAATATGCAATTGGTGTAAATAAACTGCATCATTCTACCGTACATATGCATATGTTATTTTGAATCTAGAAGTTTATGTACAATGTTTTAATGTAATGTCAAGAAGTTAGTTTACATAAAACAGTTTGTTCGACGAGTTTTTTTTTGCCAATTTCTTTCAACAACCACGCTCTGCTACCACTTTGCCAATTCCCTTTAACAATCACAGGTTATGGGCCCAGTACGATTTTAATCTGCATTCGAGTGAATTAATTGGCACCGTTCGACGATGTTGGCAGAGTTACTTCAAATATTCGGAAATTGGCCAACGAAGCTCAGTGGGAGACATGGAAGTGGCAAATAGAACTGTGTTTGAAAGAACAATGTCTCTACTCAGTGATCGATGGAACACGTTTGTGTCCGGCACCGCCAAAGGACAATGACGAGCCGTCCGATGCGTACAAACGCTGGCAACGCGACAATGCGCGAGCCGCACGTATAATAGGCATGGCTCTTGATGAGGAACCTGCCATCCATGTTCGTAGGAAGACGGAAGCAAAGGACATTTGGGACACACTAGTATCGGTGTTTGAACAATCATCTTTACAACGACTTTACACATTGTTTGACAGTTTCTTCGAAACGTCAAAAGATTATATTACTTCAGTCACAAAACATACTTCTCGGTTAGCGAATCTATTTGATGATATGTGTACCGAATTGCAGAAAAGTAATCCGCATGCTTCGCTTCCGCTCTCGCTGCTTCACCACCGTATTTTCAGAACACTTGGTCCCGAATACCAGTATTATCGTTCAACCTGGTATCGCGTCCCTGAGACCGAACAGACAACAAAACTTCTCATCGAGAATTTGCGTTCCATTGAAAATTCGTTAGCAACAAATGGAGCTCCTCAGAGTGTCGGCGCTTTCTATGCAAAGCCGAAATTAAATGAAAAGCAGCAAAATCGAAACAAGACATTGACAGATTCAGCTTCGACGTCTAAGAAAAAGGAAACTCGTTCTTGCTTATATTGCAAGAAGACACATCATAGCAAATTGTCGAAAGCGTATCGCCGCAGAACAAAAGAAGACTACAACCGGTAATATTAGGTCTTTTCGCGGAGACGTTCCGAACTAGTTCGGAACCTTAAAATCCATGCACCTATGAAAGTTATACACTTGAAAGCGTGTTAAAATCGTTCATTATTTCGATGGGCATTTGATTTTAACCGTTCCGAACTAGTTCGGAACGTCTCCGCGAAAAGACCTAATATATCAGATTCCAGTTCAAAGAAAAATAGTAAATCAAGCTCGTTCTTCGCTGTTGGCTTGGCAGCTACCACAGATTTCATCACTACTGATTTTTGCATATCGGATTCCGGTACGACGCATCACATATCAGCCAACAAGCAACATTTCGCCACATTCGAAAAGTTCCCAATACCGCAACGCATCCAGACTGCTGGCAACGAATATATGCTCGCGTATGGATCCGGTAGTGTTCATATCGAAGTGAGCATGAATAATAACTGGTCGTCTGCCCTTTTGAATGAAGTTTGGTACGTGCCAGATGCCCGTCACCAACTCTTTTCCATTCGTCAGGCTGCTCAACGTGGCAATGTCATCACCTTCGACAAGAATGGTGTCTGCATTCGACATAACGGAGAAGTCGTCGCGACCGGCAAACTCATTGAATCAGTGTATGTCATGGATATACGTGTTTGTATTCCGGATTCACAATTAGAAATAAATTTAGCCACCACAGAAGAAATACTGCAGGGATGGCACGAGCGACTCGGTCATCAAGACAAACGTCATGTACGTGACGTGCTCTCTCGTTTCGGTATAGCAGTTAAGTGTTCGGATACCACATCATTCTGCGACGGATGTGTTCTTGGCAAATCACATCGCAAAGCTTTTCGTGCTCGTAAGGATCGTCCAAAAGCAGTTGGTGAACTGATCAATGCTGACGTCAATGGACCAATGTCCATCAACTCAATTAATGGTTTCCGTTACTATGTAGTTTTCAAAGACGATTATTCACGTTTCGTTCGCATATTTTTTATGAAACACAAATCAGAAGTGGCTGAAAATTTGAAGACATTTTTAAAAGAGTGTGACACTGCTGGTCATAAGGTGAAAGTCTTTCGTTCTGATGGTGGTGGCGAGTTCGACTGTGCTTCAGTGTTGAAGATACTGCGTGATCGTGGCATCGAGTTTCGTCCAAAGTGTCCGGATACGCCTGAGCAAAACGGCGTCGCGGAACAATCAAACCGACACGTGGTCGAGTTAGCTCGTTCGATGTTTTCGATTAGCAAGTTGTCGAAATCATTTTGGGCTCATGCTTGCGACACAGCTTCATTTTTGATAAATCGATCTGGAAAATCAAGCATTCAACATAAAACCCCTTTCGAATTAAGGCATGACAGAGTTTTTGACAGCTTCAACTATTTACGCATTTTTGCTTCAGAGTGCTACGTGAACGTACCAAGGAAATTTCGCTCTAAATTTGATGATAAAGCGTTTTTTGGTTATTTCGTTGGTTATGTCAACGACAAAGACGGTTATAAAGTATGGGTGCCATCAAAGCATCGCGTACTAAAATCTCGTAACGTCGACTTTCGTCCAGAAAAATTATGCACAACGAACAATTTAATTGAATTCGAATTTGGTCGTGTCCCCGAGGAAACGGAAAGAGATTGCAAACCAAACAAAGATCGCTCAGAAAATAACGACTTAGAATCAGACGTCAATGAAGATAATGATGACGGCCCAGATGACTCCAGTGAAGTTCAAATTCAGAGTTCAGATCGTCAAATTCGTCCACCAAGACAATTTAATGACTACCAAATAGGATATCAAGCTCATCGCTCGCAAGCTAACAGCGCGCTCGCATGTATGTCAGACGCTGTGCGTGAAGAATTTGCGCCGACCAACTTCAATGATGCTATGAAATGTCGTGATTCAGACAAATGGTTGAGTGCAATGAAAGAGGAAATGAACGCCTTCGAAGAAAATGAAACTTGGGATTTAGTAACGTTGCAGCCAGGTAAACGCGTTATCGATAATCGTTGGGTGCCTCGTATAAAATTTAAACCCGATGGTTCTGTTGATCGGTATCGTGCTCGCTTGGTTGTGCGAGGAATATTCCAACGAGCTGGACTTGATTATGATGAGACTTTTAGTCCGGTTGCTCGATATGACGCGATTCGTGCCTTAATCGCGACTGCAGCTGAAGAAAATTTGGTGCTCGGCCAGTTTGATGTAAAAACTGCATTCTTGTATGGTGACATTGACGCGGAGATTTATATGACCCAACCGCAAGGTTTCGATGACGGGTCAGGCCGTGTTTGTCGTCTGAAGAAATCATTATATGGATTAAAACAATCACCTCGTTGCTGGAACAACAAATTCCATTCGTTTATGGAAAGAAATGGATTCATTCGTTCGACCGCAGATCCATGCATTTACATTCGACAGAGTAAGGAAGAAAAACTGTTGGTCGCAATTTATGTTGACGACGGCCTCATTGCAGGTTCAACAAAAAGTGCAGTTGATTCGTTTTTAAAATTATTGACGACTGCATTCAAAATCACTGTTGGTTCACTCGATTCATTTTTGGGCATACAAATCGAGCAACGTGAATCTGGTATATTTGTCTCTCAACGAACTTATGTTGAGAAACTTCTACAACGCTTCGACATGGCCGACTCCAAACCGACAAAGACACCTGTCGATAGTCCACAGCCGGATGAAGCATCCAACGGTGCTCTCGATAGCTCCGTTCCGTACCGCTCGGCAGTGGGTTCCTTGATGTACTTGGCCTGTGCTACTCGTCCAGATCTTGCATATGCCGTTTCTAAAGTTGCTCGATCTATGGCTGAACCAACTCTATTTAACTGGGCTTCTGTTAAACGCATTTTTAGGTACCTACGTGGTACAACTAATTTCGGGCTGCTGTACAGTTCAAGTAATAGCAAATTATGTGCCTACTCCGATGCTGATTTTGCAGGGGACACCACGACTCGGCGTTCGACCAATGGATTCGTCTCACTAGTTGGTGGTACTGCTGTCTCTTGGACTTCACAATTACAGAAGTCTGTTGCATTATCAACTACTGAAGCAGAGTTCGTCGCTGCCAGTGAAGGGGCAAAGGAATTAGTGTGGCTTAATCGATTATTGTTCGAAATTAATAAAAAGAAGCATGTGCCTGTGTTGTTCGTCGATAACGCGAGTGCAATTAAGTTAGTAAAGAATCACGAGTTTCACAAACGCTCTAAACACATTGAAGTACGATACTATTTTGTTCGTGAGCTTTATAATAAAGGCGATATCAACGTCGAGTATGTACGTTCTGAAGATCAGCTGGGCGACATGTTTACCAAACCACTCAACTCAATTAGTTTTAAATTAATGTGCAACAAAATAGGACTTCGTGAATAGTTCTATTACGATATAATGATTCAGTTTACGGGGTCGTGTTAAGGTGTAAATAAACTGCATCATTCTACCGTACATATGCATATGTTATTTTGAATCTAGAAGTTTATGTACAATGTTTTAATGTAATGTCAAGAAGTTAGTTTACATAAAACAGTTTGTTCGACGAGTTTTTTTTGCCAATTTCAACAACCACGCTCTGCTACCACTTTGCCAATTCCCTTTAACAATCACAAGGATTGTTTTTTAGTTTATGTATTTCATAGGCTTCAAGTAAATTTAGTTTATAACTTTTTTCGTGTTGATATAATAATTTAGTTTTATTGATGTCTATTGTATGACCTGTTTCTAGTAAGTGTTTCCCTACATTCGATGTAGTTTTTTTTTCGAGTGTTTGTAGAAAAAAATGGTGTATACAAAATAACATGCAACAATTGTAATGCCACATACATAGGAGAAACTGGTAGAAATTTAAATACAAGAATAAAAGAACATATACGTAACAAAACTACATCGAATGTAGGGAAACACTTACTAGAAACAGGTCATACAATAGACATCAATAAAACTAAATTATTACATCAACACGAAAAAAGTTATAAACTAAATTTACTTGAAGCCTATGAAATACATAAACTAAAAAACAATCCTAACATCAATTGCATAAATGATCAAATCTTTCTTAATTTTAAACCTATCTATACTTACTTAAACAATTAACCAACTTCATGTCATTTCTATTCGTTTACGCTTCTTACCTAACTTCACATCAAGTTTGACAGCATTTCCAAGCAAATTGCACGTTAATTATTTCTTCTCCTCTTCACCATTAGTTTTATGCAGTTTACAATTAATTTTCATATTTGACGTTGTCGGTAAGTTTAAATAGTTCTTTTTATGTCCGTGAATATCATACTTTCCAAACATTACAACAACATAAAACAGCCTGTCACATTTTACAAATATAAAAAATGTCATTAGGTATAAGATTTATTGTTAAAAATTCTCTTTTATCCTATTTGTTGTAGACCTGATGATGGTTATTTAACCGAAACCGGTCGTCATAATAAAATATCGAGAGAAACTTGGGAAGTATTACTCTTACTACATTTCATCATATCATCCAACTTTTGGATATGACACATTAATTATTTTAAATTTCCCGCCCGCAGGGAGCGGAGACTGAGCGTCGAACTCAACATTGTTATTGTTTATCCTCGTCGCCAATTGTACCATTTACTCTTTGTAAAATAAATAACACGTGATTAAACACCTTTTACACTTTTATTCCACCGTATCTAACCTGCCCTGGGATTTTAAATACTCGACTCGATGCGAGTCATACTCGCTGTTATATCCGATACCAAATTCGATATCGAGAAGCCATAGGGTTATCGTTATCATAGATCGGGCCTTAAAGATCTTAATTTTATTTGCAATGATCTGGGAATACCTGTTTTTTTCAAACTTCTTCTCTCTAGTTGCTCTGATCCTGATTGCGTGGCTCTCTCAGAAATAAACGTCTCTTTTTGACTACCTGCCCATTTCTAGTAACAATCACTTGAGAATTGATGCCGGCGACATTCAATATTGAAAAGAATATGACCATGGGCCACCGCTTTGTATTCCGAGCAACATTGTAGGATTCACACATTTTGTCAACAACGTCGACCCCCAATTTAGTCGAGTTGTAAAATGTTATTATTTTGGGTTTATATTTATTTCCACTATTTTCCTATTAGCATTATCATTATGTAAACTTGAAATCAACGTGACATTCTTGTACCTTTTGGGCACATATGATACTAGGGTGGCATCATTTGAAAAAGCAAACAAACTGCTCATTCCTAGCCTTTTCTTCGTAGCTACAAATTCAACAGGAAGTTGTTTTTTTTTGTTTATAGTGCCCACAAAAGATATTTTTTTTTCTATTAGATACGATGTTAATTCAATATCTGTGAACCAACTGTCAGCTGTGATATTCCTTCCAGTGTTATGTATTGGCGTTACCAGTCGTTTTACAACATCTATAGGCTTGTTGCTAATATTGTATTCTCCTTCCGGCTGTTTTCCATATTGTAAGTGTAAAATTGGCATGCATCTACTAGTACATACATTTTGATACCGTACTTTGTTGGCTTTGATGGAATATATTGCCTGAAACGGCAACTACCACGGAAAGCCTCCAATTTTTCATCGATGGTTTACATTTTGTCCATGGCAATAATCGTGTTTACAATTTTCTACAAACGTTGTAAAGAGTTTCCGAACCAGAGCAAGATTATCGCACATCCTTCTTTCTGTGCGAGTATCTTGGTCGTCAAATCTCATACATCTCATCAGAAATTTAAACCTCTTTATTGACATAACGAGTCTGAATAATTCTATGCCTTGTCCATCCGTTGACCAAATCTCTTCTAATGATAACCTGTTGCTATGTAATACACCGGCAAGATATAATAGGCCCACAAACGCTTTTATTTCAACCTTATCTGTTATTTTTGCATCTGAGATATTGATTCTATTTTTTGATTGGTCCAAGTAACAACTGAATTAATGGAGGTTTTCTTAAATGAAATCTCGATCTATTTGTTGATTATAATTTATTTATAACGTTTTCGGGCCCGGGCGGGGTCCGTCTTCAGTAATAACCCTTTCACCACGGAAATGTTTTTTTTTATTATGAGTTTGTATTTTTGGTCAGAAATGATTTTGTAGGTACTAAAGACACCAATTTTAGAAATAAATATAATTTGAACTTTTATCTAGGGATTAAAAGGACTGGACATATATGTCCCAGTCGTGATGTTTCTTGGGATACATATGTCCCAACAGTAACGAAATCAAACACGTTAGTAAATGTACATAAGTATATTGCTTTATGAAACAGTAAATATTATTATGCATGGTAAGGTAAAAAACACATTTTGCATAAGGCTACCCTGCAAGCAGTGCAGGTAGTGCGAGTTTCTTTTTTGGCTTGGCTACATCTTTGACATCTTCTTCTTGTTGAACCTTCAATAGGCATATGATCACCAACATTTATCATTTTCTTCTGTTTCTTAAAATATCTACCAGATCTTCCACTTATTCGCCTCTTCACCTTTGAATTCTTTCTACCTTCTTCAATTAGTTGTTCGGATAGAGGTACCAGGTAATTGAGAAGAGATATCTTTCGTTGGCGAATTTCTTCGAAGCAAATCCAAGCGTTTGTAACAGCCGACATCAAAAATTTATAGAATACTTTGCGCCACCATTTCGTTGATTTTCTGTCCATATCGTAAGTTCCTACCTTTTGGTCAGCTAAATCTACACCACTCATGTAGTTATTATAAAAAATAATACAATCTGGACAAGATGTATCTACTCTAGTGCCATCTTTTAGTTTTCTCTTTACGGAACCAACTGAATTTGTATGGCAATTTGTCAGTACTAGCACATCCTTCGTATCTTTCCACTTTACCGCTAATATTCCAGTATGAGTTGCAACAAACTGGGCATCACCTCTCTCTAGTTTTTGGGTTTCAAAATTAGGCACATGCTTTCGATTACTAATACAAGTGCCAACGCATGCAAAAGGCAGTGTATTCATCAAGTTTACGCTAGTAAAAAATCTGTCGAATGTGAAACAAATGTTTGGGTTTTGCACTGTACTTGTTAGTTTTCGCACAACTCTTTCTCCTGATGTACCTTCCTCCACTGTAGTTTCTTTTCCCTGGTAAATGTTGAAGTCGTATATAGAGCCTGTTTTCGATTCGCATCTTTGCCATAATTTTATCCCCCTTTTTATAGGCTTCAGCGGAAGATACTGCTTCAGTGCAGACCTACCTTTGAACTTTGTCATTGTTTCATCAATAGACTGATGAGATCCGTCTGTGCGTGCTTTTGAAATATGTACTTCAGACAGGGAACTACCTCATCTAAATAGTAGGATCTTGAACAATGTGTAGGCTTTTCGGGGTCATTATAATACATTTTGGATAGCAATAGGGTACATCTATCTCTACTTATTGCTCGTTTTATTACATTACAAAGAGATTCATTAGAAGACCAGTAGTTATAAACGTTTGGAACCTTATTATAAGACATAATGAGCATACAGCCTAACACATAATTTCATACATATCTGTTTCCGGTATGATCGTTTTACTTTTTATTGTCCGAAGTCGTTTGTTGGTGCACTCAGCAATGAAAAGTAGAAGACTCCTAGGAAAGAGCTTGAGAAAAACGTCCAGTTCACAAGAAGCTCTACTCAAATTCAAAATAGCAACTCCCTTTTTTTCTAGAGGTATAGTTTTTCGTGGATTGAAATTAGCGTCAACTTGCTTCCAAGTAATATCACTGCAGACAATTTGGTCGATGTTATTATCTTCTACATCCTCTTCGGACTCAGATTCGGATGACTGTTCGCATTCAATATTTTCCGGTGGAACATCATCAAACTCTTCTTTATTTGGCGAATAATCAGATTCTATATCATCAGTTTCATCCTCAGATGATAGTATGAAATCACTATCATCGTCAGACCATGCATATGGATCGTTTTCTGAGGAAACATCGCTCAAATGTGCTGCAATCTCTTCTAATTCTTGCGCATTCAACGGACGTTTTCTGAAAAATACAATACTGTTGGGATACATATGTCCCACTAATAAACTACATGGTAATTATAAAACTAAAACTAAAATTATAAATAAACCATAAGTACCTGCGATCCATTAGGTAAGATTGCTTCTTGGAAAACTTCACAAGTAAAAAAATTCACACTGTTGCACGTAAAACTTATGTAAAAACTTATGAACGTAGGTTGTGTGTCGTTTTCGGCCGATAAAGTCGCAATTTATATCGACATTTTATCTGTGCATCATACAAAATAATTAAAAAAACACTGAATGCGCAAATTTAAACGGCCATTAGGGATATATTTGAACCGTACGTATTTTTAAAGATCACTGGGACATATATGTCCCCACAGTGGCGAAAGGGATAAATGAGGAGTCCCTCCGCCTTACGAGAAATCAGGAATAAGTGAATCTAACATTTCTTCTGTTATAAAGCAGCTCCAGGCCTCTCTAGCTATACCTTTTACTCCTTCTAGCTGGGTAACAATGTTATGAGCACGAACTTTAGAAATTTTGAAACGCTTTGCCCATTTGGTAACTTTATCTTTGCCAATAAAAATGTCCTGTTGTCCGTCCTCTTCGTTGGAAGTCTCGATTGTTCAGATTCGGAGTTTCAATTTCATTTTCTTGAGGTTCAAATTCACTATCTGATTCTGACAATTCAACTCCTTGGGCGCACTGATCTAATAGATCGTTTTTTCGTAGGTTGCTACAACGTGTGCGTAATGAAGTCACATTATACACTGATCTACTGCGCATATGGAAGTGGTAGCATACCTAGAAGGGGAAGTCTCAAACGTGGCGCAATTTTCAAATAATTTCAAAATAGTCAGAGTTGTGCCTCTCAGATCAGATGCGCCCGACGGAAGGTTAAGCGATGTCGTGTATGCTATCGTCGTAGCAGACGTAGCGCGGATGTCTGCATAGTTATTTACGGGAATCTTTGAATTATGAAATTGGCAAATGTTGAAAAGAAAGTACAAACGTTTTGTTTAATGGTTTGAACAACTACTTATGAATGAAATAATCTATGTATTTATTTCATTTTGGATTTGGAAGTCAGTAACTGTTTCGTTTTTTTTTTTTTTAGTTTTAAGAAAGTAATTATGCCATTTTGCAAATTTTGAAAATATGTACTTCAAAATTGAATGTTTTGGATTTTGTTTTATATATTTATACATTTGCATAAATAAATAACAGAAAAGAGTTTTGTTAATTAAATTAATAAATGCAGGTCAGAAGTTTACACCTGGAGATCAATTATGCTGCCAATTTTGGATTTTTACGTTAGACAACAAAATAACCGGAATGAAAATGACCCTCAACACTAGGGCTACAGCGCCGTGTACTGAGGAATACAAGTGACCCGTTTGCATTGCCTGAAAATAGATTTATGAAACTTTTTCGATTAAATAAACTTCTTGTGAGAAATTTAATTATAAATTTAAGATCACATCTAAATCTGCTAAGGTATCGATCTGGTTTAGGTATTGATACTAAAGTGCTCACAGCTCTACGGTTTTATGCAACAGGTTGTTATCAAAGAGCTGTGGGCGAGGACTACCATTTAGGCCTAAGTCAAACTTCTGTGCATAGGTGAGTACTTTACGTTACTGCTGTTTTTCATTTTTGTCTAACTAATTTATTTTTAGATGCATTCATGAGGTGACGGAGTGTATTGATATACATTTATCAGAGCAACGCATTCATTTTCCAACTACAATGAGAGAATTTAATACAAATAAAGAGACATTTATGCGACAATTTCATTTTCCAGGAGTCATCGGAGCTATCGATTGTACCCACATTGCTATTTTAAAACCTGCAGTTGAAGAACATAACTTTATTAATCGTAAAGGCTTTCATTCCTTGAATGTACAGTTAATATGCAATAGCAATCTAAAAATATTAAATAATAATAATAATAATAGGCCTTTATTTGATTAAAATTAAATGAGATTACATTTTTTTTTTACAAACAATCTGTAAGGGCGAAGTTCAGATTGGCGGTTCACTAAAGATCCGCCTTCTGCTCTTCCACTTAACCCTAATGGAACATTGAGTTTTTTTAAAAAAAGAGATATTGTACATGTGTGCAGAGATTATGAATATAATAATGAATGTGATGAATCGCTACCTTTTTGCGCATTAAAATAAATAAATGAATGATTGCTCAATTTAGTTGTTTGAAAGATATTGACGAAAACGGCGACGGAATGATGAGACAGGTAATAGTTTCAAATTATCAGGAAGATTATTAATGACATAAGTTATCTGATGTGAGAAAGACCTTTTAAACATTTCAGTTTTATGCAGCGGTGGAGTGAGTAGACCCTTGAACCTCAAATTTAAATTATGCACATCTGTCAGAAAACTTATCTTACTGTACAAGTAGGGTGGAGATTTTTCGTTTATTATCTTATGAAAAAGACAAGCAGCATGAAGATAACGCCTTTGTTTCATATTTAGCCAATTAGCATCTATTAATTTATGAGATATTCGCTGAAATTTACGTAAGCCAAATATTAATCTTAAGCAAGAGTTTTGAAGTTTTTGAATTTTATTTACGTCAATCAGATTTAAACAAGAATCATATACTGTATCACAATAATTCAAGCGTGACAACACCAAACTATCACACAGTAAAATTTTTTGCTTTAGATTTAGCGCGTGTCTGTTACTGTAGATCTCTCGAAGATAGGCATATGAAGTTTGTAAACATTTGGATACGTCGATAATTACACCTAAATTTTTAATTTCATTTACAAAGGGTATTTTTTTATCATTTATAGCTAAATTAAACTGATTCAAAGCTGTTTGTCTATAAATTTTGCCTCCGAACAAAATCGCATTCGATTTGCTAGGGTTCAAAACCAAATGATGTTGACTTGATATATCTGCTAAGTGTTTCAAATCTTCATTTATACGTCTCGAAGCGGTATTAACGTCCTGAGGAAAAAAGGAAGCAAAAACTTGGGTATCATCAGCGTAAAAGTAAGGCGTCGATGTTTTAAAAATTTTTTCAAAGTCTGCAATATATATAGAGAACAGTAATGGGCCTAAAATAGAGCCTTGTGGAACTCCAAATTGAAGACTTCGAAAAGTAGATATTTGGTCATTAAGTTTTACAGCTTGGCTCCTTCCACTGAGAAAATTCGAGAGCAACCGAACAGCATCCGAATTAAGGCCAATGTAATGAAATATAGATTTCATAATTTTATGATTAAGTGTATCAAACGCTTTTGTGTAGTCTAAAAGTACTAAAATAGACAATTTGCCGCAATCGCATGCTCTAAGAATTTCATCGACTATTGCAAGCAGACTAGTGTTGCAACTGTATCCTGATCTGAAGCCTGATTGATTCCTAGGCAATATATCATTTGTTTTAAGATGATCACGAAGTTGATTTGTCAAAACAGATTCTAGAATTTTTGACATAATCGGTAAAATACTGATAGGACGCAAATCTTTCAAATCGTGTGGTTGGCTTTTCTTTGGCAAGGGCACAACAAGAGCTTTTTTCCAAGAATTAGGAAAACAAGAAAATTTGATACAATGGTTAATTATATGGGTAATAAAAGGTAATAGAAACGGGATACACAAACGTAAAACGAAAGCGCTGATGTCGTCATGACCAACAGCGGTAGTTTTAATTTTTAGTAAAATACTGAAGACTTCATCTTCTTCAACAATCTTAAAGTTAAAAAATTCCTTGACCGACTGCTTAACATGTGCAGTATAAAAATTTATTGTGGTGTCCTCATTACAATTTAAAGTCGGAATGGAGTCAAGAAAGTAATTATTAATTTGTTCAGCATCCCTTAGATATGCAGGTATGTCTCTGGATTTCATAAGATTAGTTATACTTGAAAGTTTTAAGTGTTGCCACAGCTTATCCGTCGATAGACTGTTAAAATATGCCTTTTTTTCATTCCTAATAGCCGTTGTTGTTAAATTACGCAGGGCTTTATACTCATTCCAATGTTCTAATACTTTCGTTCGTTTAAATTTCGATAAAGCACGGTCCCGTAGAGTCATCATCTCATGTATATTAAAAGTAAGCCACGGAGCTGAAGGTTTAGAAATTTTTTTTGTTGTGTATGGGGCGTGAATATTTAATAACGCAATAATATTATCATTAAAAAAGGTAACTTTTTCATCGATATCGCTGAGATCATAGATATTTCTCCAAGGTATAGATCGCAAATGTGAATCAAAATCATAATAATTGAAATTTCGAAAATCGCGAAATGTTTTAATAGATGTGACCGGTAAAGGGACAGCGATATTGACAACACAATAGATCAGATGATGATCTGATATGTCTGGGATATTTAAAACTTCTGTACGTACCACAGAGATTTCATTTGAAAGAAACATTAAATCAATAAGCGATGATGTAGTACGCGTAACACGCGTTGGTGCGTTAATAATTTGCACTAAACCCATACAATTCATTACATGACATAAATCCGTAGATTCTTGGGAGTTGAGATTTAACAAATCGATGTTAAAATCGCCCATACAGATAACGTCGTTACAAGAAGGAATGATAAATGATAAATTAGTTTCCAAAATATTTAAAAATACTGCAGTCGACTCTTGTGGCGGTTTATAAATTACTCCGATTCCATGTTTTATGTTATCTAACGTTACAACGATCCATAATTGCTCTATATCAGCATCAGTATTCAATATTTTACTGCATAAAAATGACTTTACGTAGATACCCACTCCACCACCGCGTGAATTGCGATCGCGACGATAAAAGTTATATCCTTCTATACTTACAGATTCGGTAGGAATGAAGCTATGAAGCCACGTCTCTGTCACTCCGAAGACGTCATAATTACCACGCAAAATTTCTGTTTTAAAAAGGTCAAAATTTACTTGAAGCGATCTAACGTTCATGTGAGCACATTTCAGATTCATTTCAATGTCTAAATTTTCACAGCATCAGCCCAAAAAGGTAAGTTTTATTTTAATATTTGACAGTATACCATTCATATTATACTTAAAAAATAATAAGGTTAATCATCTCTTGAACAAGTTAAATAAATTCATTCATGAAATCTAATAACCAACAATGAAATTGAAATTAATCAAAAATTCAGTCTTAAACCTACTAATCAAATTCACAAGATTGAATCAATTAGGTAAACACCGAAATTTTCAGAAGTGGTAAATTAACAATCTCGCAAAATAAATAACGAGTAAAGAAAAGATATATTCCCAATCGCGTAACAATAAATTCCCAAACGGTTAAATTAGTTATATTTTTAATATATAAATTCTAATTCTAAAATTATTTAAGAAAGGCAAAGAAAATATATACCTATTTAGAGTTTGTAATAATTAACAAAGTAATGATCCACAAAGAATACAAAGTGTGGTATAAGTAAATAAGAAAAACTGCTAATCACAATCAGTAGATTTTTATGTATTTTGCAGTTATAACGTAATGTGTCTGACAACCCGTTTAATAAATGAATTTCGTAAACGCTTTAGATTACATTAGTTTAGAGTTTTTGTAAACCATCAACATCTATTAACGAGCTTACAGTAGTAACAGAGTTACCTTGCTTTATGTAAACAATACCGTCACGTGTCCATATATTTTTCCGGCCGAACTTCGCGCTTGCAGCTTGAATTATTCGGA
The DNA here is from genome assembly GCA_033060865.1 of Dorcus hopei. Classification (NCBI taxonomy): domain Eukaryota; kingdom Metazoa; phylum Arthropoda; class Insecta; order Coleoptera; family Lucanidae; genus Dorcus; species Dorcus hopei. The sequence continues at coordinate 761,651 of JAUPFK010000017.1, forward strand.
CACGAGTAGGAGTGAGATCCTCCATGACGGTGATCCTTGATCCCTTCAGCATCTTTTTATTCCGGAATACCATTTCACGATATTTATAACTAGTGAATTTCACAATTACAGGTCTTACTTTGTGCCCCAATTTGCCAATTCTATGACAACGGTCGATGTAATCGTCCAATATGTGCACTTTAAACTTTTCTTTAAAAAGATTTACAACTTTCTCAAGATAATTCTCATTTTCCTCTTCAATTATGCCAAACAAACGTAAGCAGTTTCTTCTGGAGTATTGTTCTAATTGGTCATTTTTTATAACCAAATCGTAACCAATGTCAATGCTAATTTTCCTGGGTCATCACATGACTCTTTTATTCTCAGTCTCAGTTTATACTCAGTCTCAGATAAGAGAGCGACTGCAGCAGTTTTATCAAAATGGAACTCGTGGTTACTGGTTAATTGGATTCTGGATACCCACTAGAACCATTCTTGATGACACCAACCCTCAGGAAGATTCACCTGAAACCAGATATAATTTCAGACACGCTAGTGCTCGAAACTGCATTGAAAGATGCATTAGTTTACTGAAAACACGGTTTCGATGCGTTTTAAAGGAACGCACAGCAAGATACTCACCACAGTTTGTGGGCTCACTTGTAAATACATGTGCAACATTACACAATATTTGCACAGACAATAATGTACCAGTTATTGCTGAAATAGAAGGGCCTCGAGAAGAAGTAGCTGTTATTCAAAACAATTTAATAAATAATAAAATGGGTGTATTACATGAAGGACGTAATGTAAGACAAACAATTGTAAATAGACATTTTAACTGAAAGTAATTTATGAATATTGTGTTTCAATATTCCTTTATGAACGGTTGTCCCCGGAAAAAAACTGGGACAACACAGTTGTAATATAAAAGTATTTTCTTTAGTTTTCATTAATATGTAGAAAGAGATGTGTTACCTGATGAGGTAGGAAAATTAGAAAACAATTAATTTTCGAATGGTTAACAGAAAACCTGAATGATCAATTGAAAATATAAAATTTCATGGATTATATTTTATGAATTTTAAATCTTGTACCAGTTTTTTTCGGCAGTACCCGTACATAAATTCTAGTTACATATTGTAGATGTTGCTGTTTGTTACCAAAAGTATTTTTAATCTTAATATTAAAAGTAAGTAATGATTGAATATTTCATAGACTGCACAGTGTTCAAATAAGGATCACCACTGTATGCCTAAAGTTTCTATTTTATATTATATAGGTACATAAAACTCTAAGTTACATATTATGTTGTTTGTTTTAAAGGTATCATAATTTTAATATTAAAAATAAACATTTAACATTTAAACATTTCGTATATTGCACAGTATTAAAAAAGTCTACGTAAAACTACTTTAATGAATTTACAGATTGGGCAGATATTACGTTAACCAATTTTAAAATGCTACTATTTACATCTGAAAGTCTGTTATCTATAGAATTTCCAATTTTTATCGTGCTGTTAGCAATTGCTATACCGGGTGTTTCAGTGAAGATGCACCAAACTCGGTATGTTGGTAGATATCGTGAAAAGAAATAAAAGTTTCCTATAATTTTTTTTTTAAATGAATAAGTTTTGAGATAATCGAAGGGAAAGGAGAATCGTATATTTTTAAAACGTACAATAGATGAGAGCGGCCGAATTCTTAACCTGCCTTAACGTTCGTGTAATTGCTTTATTACCCCATAAACTGTCGCGCCTCAGATGATTTGATGAAACACATTTAGTTCGTTCACTCCGTTCTGGTTAACGTTGTAGTGACGAGTAATTAGTTTATACTTTTCATTTTTTAATTTATTATGTAAGTGTGTGTGTGAGTGTGTTGGTGTGTGCGATGGGCGATTACACGTTTCGAGAATACCCAAATTATTCGAACACATGTTGTAAGGTAATTGCCGCTTTCGTAATTCGCCCGCTTCCGAATTTGTTTCTACCTCATGTGATCAAGTTCAGTCTGATAGGCAAATAATAATTTGGCAGACCGGCGCGGCGGAAGCAATAATTCAAGTTACTAATTTTCCCGATTTTAGTCAACTGTTCAATTACTTAGTTGTCGTTGGCTTAATTTCAAAACCTTGTAAGTCCGAAAATTGACAAAATTGAGTTATGAGAATGTTATTGTTATGGTGATTCAAGGCTACAGTATGTTAAAATTTCGTAAGTTGTCTTCGATCGTAGCAACATCTGTAAGACTTTAATCAAAACTCGTAAGTCGGCAATTTATTGGAAAATGAGATGGTTTTTATGCTCCCCTGTAAAATGCCTTTACATGACTTACGAGATTTTAAAATTAGGCCGACGCGACGTTGTGTACATCATATTATGTACATGTTGGATACAGGAATAACTAAAAGCCCGTAACAAGCGTTAATTATCGTACCTACATTATTAAGACTCGGCAAATTTGATGTAATTACGGTTTGCATAAATGTTAGTGCGACGAAAACGCACGCCAAATGCACATTCTTTCACGTGTTCACCTTTAACACGAATTGTGGCTTATTAAAAATTTTCGGGGAAGGGAATATACAAAAATTCTGAAAATTAGTAAACTGCACTAACGGAAAACGATCTTTCAGACTAAAATATTTTTACTTGTATATCACTTCCGGTTATACCGGAAGTCGCCGTTAACTTTCTTATTTTCAATGGAATGCAATACTTTTTATTACAAATTCTGATTCCGCACAGTATTTTAAATAAAATATGTTAAGGCTTCCATATATATACCTAAATGTAACCGATTTTGAGATATCTTCAAATTTATTTAATGTAATATTTTTCACTTCTGACGAAGCTGTCGAACGACTGCGAAACGTTAAGTGTACAGTGCGCGATTTAGTGTCCGCTTAAAAGATTTTGTGATACAAATTTCATCGGACAAGAACCAACTGTAAAAAACTATTTCTTTTAGTTTCCTTGTTATCAATAATAGTTTATTATAACGGCATGTTTTACTAGAACTATCGAAATTTTTCGCATGGCGACAAAATAATTATTGAGTTATACTTGTTGGAATGAAGGCTCTCCCGAGTAGGTTGAACTACGAACAACGAGTTTGGTTCAAAATGTATTCTTAGAAATTATATACAAAATGACTAAATTTAATTGTGTCATACATGAACTTATATTTTTAGTCAACAACTATTGTTTTTTATATGTACGCAGTAGGCGCTGTTGGACGACCATAACTCGCAACAATCTTCATTCTAACAATACTATTAACAGATAAGTAGAAATAAATAAGTTTCGACGAATGCTAATATAGAAATTTTATTTGCTTCATTGCCAGTTACAGGAGCAAAAGAAGTTTTCTTTAGTCAAACGGCGCAACTTCTTAAAAAATACGTTCAAATCTCCTATATTTTCTTTTTCTGTTATTGGCAGTAACTGAGGATACATTTCATTAAATTTTCTGCCAGTTCTCGTAAACATTTTATTGCACTCTCCTTGAATGTAAAATAAATTTAACAATCATTCGTTAGAATAAATAAAATTATTCATTATTATTTTTGCCACTTTACCAATTGTTAGTTTTACTTTTGTTGTTTAATAAAAACATTAAATTGACAAAGAAAATTGTTTTTCAAAGCATGCTTAATTTTTAAAGACGCTCGTTTATGAAAATGGTAAACTTACGTTAGGTATTTAACTATTAGCTTTATTCTATGATGTACGTCAAAATTATGTTATTATTAATGTTAATTATTTATTTCTTAAAAAGTAACAGTTCAATATCTGCTCTTTTTTTCAAAGCTTGCTACGGATAACTGCATTCATTCCATTAATTAACAGAATAAAATAAACAATCATTGATAACAAGAAAACTAAAAGAAATAGGTATAGGGAATGCTAATACCAATCGATATAGAATTTGATTCTGTATCTCATGATGTAAAAATGTACGGGGTGTTCCATTTAAGAAAATTGAGTTTTGGGCAGTTAAACATAATGACATTGGAGACCATATTGTAACCAGCCTGTGATTTTTTTTTGGATAACTACGCTATGATTTGAAAGCCTGAAGATTGTACTTTCAAACGATATGCGACTTGAATCTTGAAATTTGAAAGTGTCATAGATACAATTTTTTAAAGGGAAGGTTACCCAAACTTTTTTTAAAGAAATTTAAAGATATCTCAAAATCTGTTACATTTAGGCATAGAGAAGTCTTAACATTTTTTATTTAGAATAATGTACAGAATCAGAATTTGTAATAAAAAATGTATCATTCCATTTAAAATAAGAAAGTTAATGGCTATTTCCGGTATAACCGGAAGTAATGTAAGAGTGAAAATATTTACGCGAATAGATCACTATGTCTTAGGGCAGTGTACCAACTTTCAGAATTTTTGTATGTTTCCTTCCCTATAATATTTTAATAGGTCATTCTATTTGGGAGACCCTGTATATGTGTTCTTACACCACGTTCAGAAGTACCGCAGCCTTGATAAAATGTGTTCCCCAGGATTGACAGTACTCGTATCTCTACTTGTGTTAATTTTCTTTCAGTTTCTGGTCCACCCCCAGTAGCCTCTTCTAGCTTTTTAATCTCACAAACCTTTTTTTTTTAAGGCACACTTATAATCTGTCCAACTCCGTAAATATTTTTATCATTTTTAAAGCTTGGTAAATGTACGTTTATACCTTCTGTCATTTTTCAACAGGTATTGACCAAAATCCGGCACTATTTAATTTTAGAATCAACTCTGCCCATAATTTTTTATAATTTTCTTTGCCAGATTGATTGTCCATTCTCCCTACTGCAAAATCTTTATGATTTTCCATAGAATCAATTAATATCTCCCAATGTTCAGGTTTTATTTTAAAAGCCCTAAAATTTAAATATAATACAAGGTTTCTATAAATGATTCTAACATCGCATTACCTCTGATAAACAAATGAACATGTGGCACTAACCACCGATACTGAACACAGTCATTGGTAACGTCATCGGTTTTAATTCTTAAATAATCAAACATCTTTTTCAGAAGCTTATTTGGTGCAACATCATCAATTTAAGGAATAAGTTGTAAACTCAAATTGAAACATTTGAAACTGATGTTGTGTTTTAGCAATAATGGTTTATTTAAAAGTTTCAAGTTTATGACAGTGGTGACACTGACATTTCCACTATAGTAGAATACACATTCAAAAGGAGGTGGAATATCCAACGCAATATGCAATGCCTACTTAAATGAAACGCTGTATAACCCTCTAAGGTTTCAAGAGCTCAAATAATTAAATTTTAAGTGTAAATATTTGTACTTTTCATTTCATTTAAAAGAAGGCAATATGATTAAAAAAACAAATTTTAAAAAACATATGTAAAATGTTATCTTCAGCACATCTAATTTTGTATGGGTATTATAATAATTTCAATACGAAATTATTATAATAATTTCAATACGAAATTATTATAATTAAATTATTACTTATATGTTTTTATTCAGCTGCTCGTGTATAAAAATAATGTCTTCTCGGAAATTCTTATTCGAGAAGTTGGAGAGGTTAAATACGAATTCCACCGTTTTACAGGAGATGAGTGAGAAACATTATATATGAGAGTGAGGTACACATATATAACTCGAATAACTCGACACCTTAAAGGTACGCGTCCATTTGAGAGAAATACTGTCGAGAGCAGCTCTCGAGAGCATATATCCCCAGTGGACACATCTCTGAGAGTAACTATCGGAGAGCGCCCACCAGCTGTCGAGAGTGAGCACGTTGAGACTTGCTCTCAAGTGGACACGCTATTAATTGCTTGTTTGGATAGTAACTCGCAGAATACGAACCGGTTTCGAAGTACTGAGAGTGTTGCTGAGAGTTCATATGTAGAAATGGCATGTAAAAAAGAGTGGTTAAAAGATGAAACAATAGAATTGATTGTTATGTATGAGGAAAACTCTGTTTTATGGAATTCCAAATGTAAAGAGTACCAAACTGGGGAAAAGAAGGATAAAGTATTGAAAAAGATATTGTTAAAATTTAATTGTACTGTAGAGGAAATACAACGAAAATTACATAATTTTAGAAACCAGGTAAGCATACCTATACATATTTATCTATACTTTATTTTTATTTAATTTTATCAAATTATTAAAATGAAAACCAGTACTGTTATTAAAACATTTCTAGGCTAAATATGAATTTAAAAATATACAGTGTCCCCAGATGGACTGAAAAAGAAGAAAAGAGGAAAAAACTTTTTTATTTTCAACTTTAGAGAAAAATATTATTCTTTATAAAAGTATTTACTTGTTCGAAAATCATTAATTTTCTAAAAAAAAAATCCAGACATTGTTTTTCTTAAAATAAAAAATTAAAATAATGGAAAAATATTTATTTTATTCGAGTTGTAACCCCTCAATTGCAACACTTTTTCAGCCCTGTTTATAAACATTATTAACAACGTTGTTCTTGATACAATTCACCCCTTTCGTTTTGATATTTTCTTATTTTATTGGTTTTCGAACAAGTAAAAACTTTAATAAAGAATTACATTTTTCTCTAAAGTAGAAACTAAAAAAAAATTCCTGTTTTTCAGTCCAAATTTTATTTACTATTTTATAAAAAGACAAAACTAAACATCAACAGTGGACACAGTTCTGAGAGAACTGTCTGATAGTAAGCTCTCCGATAGTCTGATAGCAAGCTCTCCGATAGTCAAATACTCTCAAATGGACAAACACTTGACAGTACCTATCGAGAGTAACTCTCGCGAGTTTCTCTCAAATGGACACCTACCTTAAGAGATATCGAGTAAAAGTGACGGTTATATTCGATATCGTTTCTATTCGATATTGCTTCAGAATCACAAAAATGGCATACTCGCAATCGACTCGAGCATTCAGAATCCCAGGCAGGGCCTCCGCGAGATTAAAAGCCGCCCGCGTGCAACTCCATAGTTTGGCGCCCTCTGACGAATGAGTTAGGGCATTATTATTAATATTAGAAAAACGAAACAAAATCACAAAAGCAAAAGGAACTTAAAAATTTCTAAAAACTTAAAAAATAAACTTGCGTTACTAAGGCCCAGTTTTACAATCGTGGAATAAGCTCTATTCGTCGAATAATAACTATTCGCCGAATATCCTTTAACATTCTTCCATATCTATGTCACGTTATTCCAAGAATGCTGTTATACGATGTAAAATGGGGCCTAAATTAAGTAGGATAAGTAGGTCGGTATGTACAGCCTCAATCAAAAGTAATGAAACGTTCAAAACCGAGACGCTGTAGTCAGAGAGAGAAGATACCCAGTGAGATGAAGCCTTATGGCTAAGGAATGTTTCCGAAGTTCTTCGGAAACCCACAACACGTTGCATTCTCTCTGACTCGGCACCGTTGCACTCTGACTACAGCGTTTCGATTTTGAACGTTTCATTACTTTTGATTGAGGTTGTAACTAACTATACAGATATGTAATTTGTTTGCGGTACATACGAACAAATTGCCAATTCCAATTTAATGCAATGACTTTTATTGGCTTGCATATTTGCAAGAATCGACAGGAAAATTCAACATAAATCGACAGGAAAAGAGACCGACGCGATGGGACGCAAGTTCTTGCTTTGAATTGTTACGCTTTTACCGAGTAAAAAAAAAACGCAAACAGCGTACCTACCGAACTTATCTATACTAAGTTGGGGGCCAGCTACAGTGGAGTAGGGATGGCAACGATATATCGATATACTAGAAATATCGATATATTCATGGAAAATATCGATATATATTATATCGATATTATAATTCAATATATTGGTAAAAATATCGATATATTTTGCAAATAACGTTTCGATATATTTTTTAGCTTGTGCAGTTTTAAAGAACAATGAAATCTGTTACCGGTATCTTTATAGTGATGATACAGAAAACTACTTGAAATATTTTTAAATTTCTTTCATTTTACGCCTGCTCTGCCTAAAGAAAATAAGTTACGTTGAACTTTTGCAGAAACCCACAATCATGCATCCCCATAAAATGTATTTTTAAAGATTAGCTATGTAAATCCCCGAACAAATTATATTATTGCACAGATTACGCAGATACGAAGGTTCGAGGCGGTGCCTTTGATGTCGGCATGGCAAAATTCCGTGACCTTCTGCCATTTTTTAGGTGGTACAGAAGGCGCAAAATTTGAAATCTACGGCGTGTTGCATTATTCGATTTCTACATACCGCTTCAAGTGGTCTATAGATTATAGGTAAAGCCAAATTCAATTTACCTATGCTCTTGCATCAAATACGAAATAAATAAATTATTATTATAAGGCGCGAAATTAAAACCACGTGTATGATGACGGCTGCCTCAATTTATTAAAGAATGCATTTCTTAATTTTCCATGTTGGTCCGTTTCAAAGAATTTGTGATACAATTTTCATCGGACAAGAACCTGCTTTAATTATTATAAAATCATTTACAATAAGTTTCAGCAAGCTAAAGTTTTGTAAGTAGGTGTTGGCAATTATTACTCCTTTTACTGCTTTAGAAATAAATTAATTCTCAATGCCGACAAAACAAAACAAAAGAAATGCAAACGTATTGTATGAAAATTCATAAAATTCAGAATGAAGTAAAAAAAATTAATTCAACCTATATATGTATGTTTTATTTCATATTATATTACAAAAACGAGAAAAAATAAAACATTTATACATTTATATGTGTGACAAAATGCTAATTTTTCTGTTTCTCCTTTGGGCAGTGGACTTCATTTGTCTATTACAATATTTTAAACTATAAAAAAGTCTTAATCTAATAAAAAGTTTTAAAAGATATTGCAGAGGAAAGCGGCTACAAATATTAGGAAAAGGTATTTCTTGCATAATATGAAAGTATGTATAAGAAATTCGTTTACCTGCACATAATTCATAAGAAACTGTTCCCCAGGCATCTTCAAGCTACCATACAAACTTTCGTCATTATCAAAAGATTTGAAATGTGAAAACAGTCTTGAAAAATCTAAATTCTCAATTTCATTAGCAAATTTCTTACAAGTTTCGCATGTGTGTTTATCTAAACATTTTTTCATTAAATAGCCACAGACATAAGTAAAAGCATTCTGGGTGGGTAAATCTTCTTGTCTATAATCATAGTCATCTAATCGTAATCCTGGATGAATATCTTCAATATTTACAAACACAGAAGTGGTGTGGGTTTTATCAGATGTCTTTAAACTTGTTAATAATTCATCAATATCGTTTCTGCAGTTCATGCCTTCAGTGTATAAATAATTTTGGGTGAAAAGTTTCTTGAAAGCCCTTTCAAACTGAATGGAAGTGGGATTTGAACAATTCCCTCCTTGCTGCCGTACACTGCCAAAAAAGTTTTCAATGCAGTCCTGATTTAGACGACGGGTTTTTAAATATTCAAAACCATAAACATTCAATTTATCCCACAGACACAGAACTTCATTTATTGTTATAATCCAACAATTTTTGAATTTAGAATTATTAGTGACGTCATTGCCTTTTTCGTTGAAAATTTTTAAAGCTTTTAAAAAATCCACCGTTTCATTTAAAAACTTTACCTGGTACGATTCTCCCTCAAACACCTTTTTATATTTATTTGAGCTGTTCCGGACCGATGAATTTAAAATATCAAATAATTTATTAAAGCGATCAATCAAATCAATTGTTCCTTGGGCATCTGCAGTCAAGGCACCTAAACTAACGTAAGTATTAATCCCACTAGCGACTGTATGACTAAGAACTTGTGTTGCAAGTTTAACTTTCATTTTTTGAAAATTATTGGGATATAAAAAGTGAGCAAATAAAAATCAGATTAGAGTAGGCGGTGCAAAGAAAATGCATGTCTGTGATTACTGAATTAATTAATGTAATACATTCACGGACTGTCAAATTTATTGACTTTATTTAATCACAGACATACATTTTCTTTGCACCGCCTGCTCTAATCTGATTTTTATTTGCTCACAGGTTATATGTACACTTGTTAGTTTAGGCGCTAATCTGTACGTATGTTTCTGGTCGGAGTTATAGAAGAATTCAATGAACGACCAAGAAGTTGTTTTATTTCCAAAACAAAAAACGTTTGTAATAAGATTATTTCTTGTTGCTTTGATTAAATGACACGGATCAAACATGTAAACGATTTCCCAGGTTCCTATTTGGAAGACAGAATTTTCTGGTGTTACTGAAAACAATCGAGCTAATTCTATAAAATTTGATCCCATATCAGTTACTAATGTATCCACAGAGAAATCAATTGCTGCTAATTTCAATATGCAATCTTCAACAATAGGCCGTAATTGCCGAGCCTGCATTTGAGAATTTACAAAAAATAAGCAATAGGCTGTTTATAATTGGAATAAATTCCCCGAATCATAAAAACACATACATGTTGTGCTGCCAAAAGTTCGCCTACGGTTTGTACATCTCTGTTACCAATATTCTCCAAACCAATTATTTCATCTCTGCTAGAATCGTAGTAAAGGAAGGATTTGAGAGACATTTCGTCAATACAAAGAGTACAATGCTTCTCGATATCGTCCATATTCTGCCCTTCGAGTTCTAATGCTTGAAATATTGCATCATTATCAAGTCCAGGTTTGATACATATTTTTGATGTTATGTGCTCTAAAGTTCTTTTTGTTGGTAAACACAAGATACTGCTTAAGAAATCATAAACTCTTGGTCCAAGGAAATATATTGTTATATTAAATTCTGATTTATAGCGTCTTGAGTACGGACTTTGACCTCTCATTCTAGCCTCTGATTTTACAATATCAGCAAAGTTCTTTGATAAATATGTATCACACATTTTGTCATTGTCTAAATTAAATGCACTCTCATCATTTGTTTCTTGTTTCTTTGATGTCAATTTGCGTTTGAGATTCTTCACCTGATGTCGCAACTTTTCTTGGCGAGTTGTATGACAAGGAGGGTACATTTCCCAGGTTGTTAATAAGGTGCGACTTGTTTTCACAAATAATATTCATTACCTTATTTGATATTACAGAAAGGTAAGATACTGAAAGCCCAAAAATTCTTTCAAGATCTACATAACGGTTTGGATAAGCAAGACGTCTAAAATATATACATAATCCTTCAATGTTGCTTGTACATCTTTGTTCCGTTTGCACATGATCGGGAATGCCGATAGTCAGGGTCCACTATGCTTTGCACTGTTTGGTTGTTTGTTTCTGGTGATTGCATCTGTAATACAATTCAAAAGTTAATCTTTGTACAATGTAATTATTTTATTATTCTTACTATATTTATATTTTCCTTTTCAAGGGGCCGATTCATCTGTTTCCATGTAAATAAATAATTAAAGAAATCATTTTAATTACTATAATTCTGGTTTTTAAGTTACCGTTTCACTTAATAAAACTTTTTTGATGTTGATGGTTCACAGCCGACGTTTAAATATTGTATTTGTAATAAATAATTTGAAAGGTACCTATGTGTATTTTATTTTTTTATATAATTTAGATTAACTTACACCCAATTCCTTTACACCACATCCGTCATTAAAATGAATTTCTCAACATGGCTAACATTTTTTTTTCCACAGATGTAAATGTTTTATCAATTCCTGGACCGCCTCCCGTTGCAAGCTGAGATTTTTTTATTTATGCAGCTTTTTTTCTTGAGGGAGCATTTGAAATCACTCCATGTCTAAAAATTAAACACTACTTGGAAAAAGATTGGTTTATATGGCTGCAAGTTGATTTAAATATATATAACATTCACACATATAACATTCACATCTCTTCACTTGAACGAGTACAACGTAGATTCTTAAAAGTAGCTGCATTTCTAATTGATGGCACATATCCTGCTAAAGGTTATCCTCAGGAATTTCTTCTTCAGAGGTTTAATCTTACATCATTAGCCTCAAGGCGTGTTGAACATTCCATAATTTTCTTGTTCAAAATACTGCATAATATATACGATTGCCCTGCTCTTCTCTCCAGGATTAGTCTTAGAGTCGGTGGGTCTAACTCTAGGTTGAGGAATGTATTCTATGCATTAAATGTTAGAAGCGATATAGGGGTGAGTTCTCCAGTTGTACAAATGATCCAAAATTATAACGGAGTTGAGCAATTATTAGATATTTTCATGTCATGAGTGAAAAAGTTTGAAGAAACTGGTTCCACCTTAAACTTAAAGCATAGAGGAGCAACAAGGTCTGTAAGAACAGAGGAAAACATCGAAGGATTCGAGTAGCATTGACGCGTAGTCCACAACGTTCTGCAATGAAACATGCATCCGCACTGAACATTAGTGACACATCAGTACGACTATTTTGCATAAAGACTTGTCTTTCCACCCACCCTTACAAAATTCGATATGCTGGCTCGCAGGATTTTCAGCGAAGAAATATTGCGATGAAAGGTGAGTCACTAGATGCGTATTTTCATGAAAAGGTTAGATTATGTAAAGAATTATGATTAGATTTAAAAAAACTAAAAGAGCAAGTTTTGAATGGACTATGGTCAAAATCACTGTGTGACTCTATGTTTGCTCTACACCCACGGAATGAAGATGAACTTCTGTATAATCTGTGCGAATATCAGAATATTAAACAGAAAAGGATGGAAAGAATTCAGATACCAAAGAATAAACAAGTTTTCCAAAAGAAAGAGATTGTACAGGAAGAAGTGACAGATAAGAAAGAAGTGACATCGCCAAAAAAGATGGGTCCAGTAATGCGAAAACGAAGTCAGCTGTATAAATTGTGCGAACATGTTCCGAGTGTAGATCATGGCGTGTGTCGCTCGCATCTAAATCTCAATTTTAAGTGTTAAGGGTTTGTGCTACAAATTTCAAACTTGCTGAGAAGTATCATAATATAGCGTGCTTCTGCTGTAAATAATTAAAGTAAAATGTCTACATACACTAGAGAGCAATTCTCGGAAATAAAATCGATGATTAAGGAAACTATTAGTGAAATATTGCTGGACGACGTTTACTTATCAAGGCTCGCTGAAAAAGTTGTTCAGAAAAGTGGTCTCGATATCCTACAAGAAAACAAATATGAGGACAATTTACATCGATTGGAAATAGAAATTAACACTTTGAAAACTGCAATAGATGAACAGGCGCAGTATTCCCGCCCTAATTGTATTCGTATTTTTGGTATTACACAAAAACCTGAAGAAAACTTAGAGGAGAAGCTCCGTAATATCTTGCAAAATAAAATGAGGCTCCCTTGGAAACCTAACGCCATTGACCGATTTCATCGTAGTGAAAAGTCTATTTGGGGTAATCAACCGGTTATAGTCAAATTTGTTAGATATGTCTACAAAGAGGAGGTTTTGAAAAATAGAACATTTTTGAAGAAATCTGGTGTTATTATTACGGAAGATTTGACGAGAACAAGGCATGAATTACTAAGAAAATGCTGGCAGAAGCTAGGGCGTCACAATGCTTGGTCTGTAGGAGGAAAAATTCAAGTAAAATCTACTGATAATGTTACCGGGGCTACCGCGAGAAAAGTCATCAAGAGTGTTGACGATTTGAATTTAATTATTATTTCATAGTCTAATTCATCATGGATGCGAATATCTTTCATAATCGTAAGCTCTTTTTAATTTTTAACCTTTTAGTATTGTAATTTAATTTTTACTATTTAGTATTGTTATGTTATTAACACTTATTTTGAAATAATTTTGCTAAAACTATTACTACTATAGTTTTTTTCTTTTTTTTCATTTTTTCTGTTAATTTAACAAAATTGTATGAGTATTGAAATATATTACCAAAATGTCAGGGGATTACGCACAAAAAGTTTAAATTTCAGTGAAAATGTTTCGAATAATTCTTATACATACTTGTATTAACTGAAACGTGGTTTAAAGCGGCCCCTAGACTGTCAATAATATTGCACAATATTTCATATTGCGCAATATTATTGATAGTCTGTGGATGATATTGAAACATTGTACAATATATTGAGGATATCAACAATAGTTTGATTTTTATTGTGCAATCTGAAAAAGAATTGCAGTCTGTGCTTAATATTGCACAATAATTAATCAGTTTTGTCTCCATCGTCGTAGAGTAAACTGTGGTAATTGTGTTTGAAATTCGTGAAATGGCTACCAAAGAAGAGGAAAGGAAGTTTATTTTGGAGTGTATAGAAGTGTATAAAAATTTGCCAGCCTTGTGGAATGTGAAATCTAGGGATTATAGTAACCGAATAAAGAAAAATGAGCAGTACGAGCAGTTACTTCGCAAATACAGAGAAAAATACCCTCAAGCCGATAGAGGTGAATTAATCAAAAAATTTAATTCATTGCGTACCAACTTCAGGAAAGAGTTGAAATGAATAAGGAATTTTCAAAAGAGTGATACCGGGGCCGATGATATAGCTGAGACCACGTTATTTCGAGGAAATGCGTTTCCTCGAAGGTCTGGAGGTGCCAAGTAAGTCACAAAGCTCAATGCAGATAGGTGATGGGGAAGAGATACAAGTAGAAGAGGATGCTGAGGGGTCTGATATGGCTGATATAGCTGATCAAAACAATGTAAGTAATTTATTTATTTCCCTTTATAAATCTAGTTGTTTTATTACACAGCACACATTATTGAATTTTACTATAGTTCATCCAGCGGTTCTTTGCCGACCTAACCTAGAAACAAAATGCAAGTTCAAACGCACATATATTCTTTTTTTTTTCTATAATACCTGTCAGTGTCAAAATTCTAGGGTTTCTGTTAAAACCCTGCTTTTATATCATTCAGGTAAAGGTACCAACCTCAGAAACATGTGACAGGTATTATAGAAAAGAAACGGAGTATATGTTGACAAACTATCATAATCTGCCATTACAGAAATGGAAACACAAAGCATAAAAACGCGCGTCTTCATTGGCAATTGTTTCAAGGTCAACTGCACAAAGAGAAAGAACCTCTAGATACACTGTACATTAACCATAACTAACAACACACAAATTTTCTGAACCTGGACCACAGAGTGTGTGACATTTCGTTCTAATTTATACAAACTTCCTTTGCCGTAAAACCTGACCTTCGTTGTTAAAAAAATTACAATAACTGTCTCTGATAGCTTTTGCACTTGTGGGTGCATTTCTGGTTTATGAAGTTTGCAATCCTGTTGCACTCCCACTCGTTCTCCAAGATTCTTCTATGACCGTACCAGAAGCCAAGTCTTCAGTATCTACAGAACTTCGACAAATAAATATATGCTGCTGATTTCTCCTCAGAAAATTATGCAAATAGCAACATGCTAATACAATGATTTGAGCTTTGTGAGGAGATAGATTAATGGGTGTCTGAAATACACCAAATCTAGAAACCAAAATTCCAAATGCATTTTCATTCAATGCGTCGTGCACGACTAAGTCGATAATTAAAAATTCGCTGTTCTGTTGTTAGTCCAGTTTGACTGTAAGGTTTCATAAAATTGTCTGTCATTGCAAATGCATCATCCCCCACAAAGACAAATGGTAGTTTCTTTTCACTATTTGGTAGTAGACATGGTTCTGGGATTTGTAGTAATTTGTTAGATAGTGCTTTTCAAAATTCAGTATAGCTCAAAACACCTCCGTCTGATATCCTTCCATGTAGTCCAGCAACCACCATAATAAATTCATATTTCGAATTTACAACGGCCATCAGTACAATACTAAAAAAATTTTTATAATTGTAATAGTATGACCCTGAGTTGGGAGGTTTTTTGATTGCTACATGTTTCCCGTCCACTGCCCCTAAACAGTGTAGAAAATTCCATTGATCATTAAATCCTTTCGCAATAACTTCCCATTCAGCTTTTGTTTTTGCATATTAGAATGAATGACATTATAAATTTATTGTTTTTCTACAAAAGAAAGATGACCCACCGAGAAAGAAGTTCAAGAAAAAAGACGATTCACAAAAGTTAATATCGCTGGCATGCCAACGGCTTCAGCAGCCGGAAAGTGGGTACCAAAAACTCGCTCTTGCTTGGGTTATTGAACTTGAGACAATGCAACCTTTGCAACAACTGTTTGCAAAAAAAGCAATAAACGACATTTTGTTTGAGGGCCAAATGGGAACTCTACATAGGGATTCTGTTCAAATTAAGAAGAATTCTTATTTAACTCCCTCTCGTACATCTACTCCATTCAGTGTTCCATCGCTAAGCCCCATTATTTATCACTAATTTACAAACGCTGAAATGGAGGAATAGCGGCTCACAAATGGGTGTTCTTTTTCTCAATAGCAGGGGTTACCATTTTTAACAGCTCGTTAAATGTCAGAGCGTCCATTCGCAGAAAGTTGTTAAAATCATTTGGTTCGCTTATTTTAAGGTCACTTAACAAATGTTCATGAGTGTACCTATCTCTTTTTTTATACCACTCTTTCATCCATCTGCGCTTTTTTGTTGTTTTTCCGCAAGCACAAAGACAGTGCGATGGCAACACAATTTGCTTCTACATCACTTAGCATGTTCGCTGATCAGAAGTAAACAGAGAACTAAAGATTACACAATTTCATTCTGCTGTCTAGGGCAAGTCGCAATTTTTTGCGGAATATTATTGCGCAATAATATTGACAGTCTAGGGGCCGCTTAATACTAACTTTATGGACGCCGAATTTTTAGATAATCGGTATGCAGTATATAGAAAGGACAGATCTGTTTCACGCAGAGGAGGTGAAGTTCTCATTGCAGTAAACAATAAATTTACCTCATCCCTTATCAACGTTGATTCGGAAATTGAAATGCTATTTGTAAAGATTGTTATTAAAGGTATGTAGTTACTACCTCCTTAGTGCAGTATATTTTCCACCAAGTTCAACTTTGGAAACTTATATACACTACATTGATAATTTTGAAAACATTATTACGAGTCTGACTAACCATAGCGCATTAATTCTGGGAGATTTTTCGCAAATGGTGGGTTGCTAACTCGAACAATCTCGGAATTTATAAATTTAAACAATTTACAATCATACAATAATCCCCCCTATTCTGTAACTCAAATCGAATCGAAATCACTGAATTTGACAGATCGGATCGTAATGTTGTTGAATTAGTATGCCGTAATTCTGCTCGATTTCTATATTACAATGTTTTACAGAATGTTAAATAGCTGATGCGTTCTAGTTTCTTTACAGAATATCACAGACCATACCCAAAAAATATAATAGAGACTGAATATTTTGATTTGAAAACATTCCGATTCTTGTCATATATTTCGATTCGATCCGAAAAAAGTTACAGAATAGGCCTGAATATAACAAATTCTAGTGGCAGAACTTTAGATTTAGTTTTCTCTTCAGTAATTTTATCCATAGAGCGATCTGTAGAACTGTTAGTAGATGAAAATATTCATCATCCAGCTTTAAGTGTAAAGATGTTAGAGACTCATTTCACTATAAACAGTGTTACTCACAATTTTTTTCCTAAAACATATAATTATAAACGTGCGGACTGTTTTATCATCTACTTAGCAGATATGATTGGTCAATACTTGGTTCTAGTCATTTTGTAGATGAGGCTGAACTTCTTTTTTATAATGTAATATATAACATTTTGGATCAAAGTGTACCAAAATTTACACGAAGAATCACCAATAACAATAATTACCCTCCTTGGTTTGATGAGGATATAATTTCCTGTCTTTGTTTTAAGGAGTTTTTTCGAAAAAGAAAGCACCTAAATACATATATGATGTCCCAGTACAGAAATTTTAGGACCATTAAAAAATAAAATTCAAAAGGCGTATCAACAATATTTAAAAAATGTACAAAGTGCGATTACCTCTAATGAGTTTTGGACCTATGTAAAGTCAAGGAAACGATCATTAACGCCTAAAGGCACTTTTTTTGACAATGTTACAGGAATTATTAAGAACGATGAAATTTCATATGGATTTGCAGATTACTTCAGCAGTGTCCACGGTGAATTGAATATTAACGGTGGCAGCATTCAAGGGAGATAGAGAGCCGTTACGTCATCGCATACCCGCTTCTCCCTCTAATACAACTGTCAACCGTGACAGTTAATATTGCTTAATAATTGTGTAAAAGGAGGAGCAGGTATGCGGTGACGTAACGGTTCGCTATCTCGCTTGCCGAAATGCTGCCACCGTTAGTATTCAATTCACCGTGAGCAGTGTCTACTCTTGAATAATATCTCGACATATGACGTAACCGCTATTCCTTGTAATATAAAGTGACCATTCGTCCCCGATTTTCGGGGACAGTCCCCGAAACGACACTCATGTCCCCGATTACATTTGTCCCCGATTTTCGCGGACAGTCCCTGAAACAAGACTCAAGTCCCCGCTTATTTTTGTTTCTTGTGCGGATTGGCAACAACGCATTGACAGTAGGCGCTTTCGTTTCTGATGGATAACGCGTTTAGATCAGCAATTGTGTTTTTTTGTGAAAATGATTCAACCCTTCCACTAATAGTTTTGGATCATGATTCGATTTTCGGAAACACGTGTTTATGTTTTGCTTGTTCGGATCAGGATTAGAGTAAAATTTAAACTGAAATTTAGTTTTGAGATTACAGGATATTAGATAGAAATTGCGTTCATCTGTAATCTGATATGTTTGATACATTTGACACTTCGTTTTGACAGTTTACGAAGGAATGTTCCAAATACGATTCAAAGTAGTGTTCTTTTCTAACAAGAATAAACGAATCATGATTCTCTAAACATGTTCAAATCAGATCAGGATCATTTCAGAAACGAAAGCGCTTAGTAAAGAAGAAATCGAATTAGTAAGCATCGTAAGTTGCTACGTAATTTCGCATAATGACATCGAAAGTGTCGCATGTGAACAGCATTTGCTGTCATCTGATCCGATTTTCTGGAGAGGATTTCCTTTCCGGAAAATCGGATCAGATGACAGTAGAAACAATACGAACTATTGTAGGAGTTAAAATAAATTCTGATCTATCATGTGAAATTCTCAGTGAGAAACTCTCAAGTAACTCCGATATGTTGGAGAAAATTCATTCTTCCCAAAAATATATTTCATAACTGTAGAGTACATTGATAAAGTTATGGTTTATAATTGTATTGTAGTTATATTTAATAATAATAATCTCTTTATTTCCCTTAACATCATCATTAGCGTGAAATAATCAAAATAATCAGAAATATCAAAATATCAAAAATAATCAAAAAACAAAAAAAAACATTACTTGATCAATAGTAATATTATAGTAGGTAATCTTATATTAATATACAAATGAAAGGGAAACCCTAAGGCTAGGTTCACACATGTGATCTTCCACCTGAGCCTTCTGAATTCAAGCTATACAGTTGTATATTAACGCCTAGTTATAACTTAACCTACATTCTGTGTGCTCTAAAAAAAGTAATTCGAAATAGAAGAAAACAAAAAAAATAAAAAGAAAGATAATATCACTTTTAGTTGCCAAGTCCTTCCAACTTAAATTAATATACATATACTGAGTGTAAACAATGATCAGCCACCCCCCGATTGCCACACAAGCAATAATTGTTTAAGCTGACTCTTGAAACCACCAAGACCAAGCTTCTTTATTTCATCTGGCACACTGTTGTAAACTTTGACAACACTATAGGTAAAGGAATGTTGAAAGAGTGCAGTACGGTGCAGAGGCGGAGTTAAGGTTCCTTTATTACGGATGTTGATGTTGTGAACATCAGTGCGAAAAGTTAATTTTCTATGCAGATAACTAGGTTCTTTAGATAGAATAATTTTATGATAGAGGCAGGCAGTCTGTAAAAAGCGACGATTTTTCATGTTAAGCCACATCAGATTATCAAGTTTATGAGAAATATGTTCAAATTTGCGTATACCGAAAATGTATCTCATACACGCATTTTGTATTTTTTGTTTACGATATTCAGTCAATGAATCTAGGCAGCTGTCGAAAAGAGGAACACAATAAGAAAAATTTGTGAGGATAAGAGATTCACATAAAGTAGTTTTTGTTTTTATGTTAAATATCTTACGGTGAGGCTATAACATCCTCAGAGTTGAATAAGATAATTTTATGCGTGAGGATATATGTTCACGAAATCTGAGGGTATTATCTAAAATTAATCCAAGGTTTCTAACTCTATGAACTATAGGAATATCGACATTATTTAATGAGATTTTGATTTTATCTTGTAGATCAGTATACAGTCTATTGTAACCAAAGATTATGGCAGAAGACTTACTTGGATTAATTACTAAAGAATGCTGTTCAGAAAAACTGGCAAGTCGTTCTAAGTCAGAATTAATAGTAGAAACAGCATGATATCACATACTTTGAAGTTAAAAATTAATTTTCTATCATCCGCATACATATGCAAATTACAATGTTCAACGACGTTACAAAGCTTACTTGTATTTATGGAAAACAGTAACGGTCCAAGAATGGAACCTTGGGGCACTCCAGATGTAAGATTGAGGGAGTCCGATTTGACATGATCAATCCTGACACTTTGGGTACGACCGCATAAATAACTTTTTATTAGATTAACAGCATCACATCCAAAACCATAGTTTTGAAGAATAACAAGAAGAACCTCATGATTGACGGTATCGAATGCTTTGCTGTAATCCAGTAGTACAAGAACACTTAGGTTACCACTATCCGAGGCTCGCAGAATGTCGTCAACAACATTAATCAGGGCCGTGGACGAGCTGTGATTTTTTCTGAAGCCCGATTGTAACACTGGAAGAACTACATATTTATTGACGTATTCGTGGATTTGTGAATACATAATTTTTTCAAGAATTTTAGATAGTATGGATAATATACTGATCAGTTGTAAATCATTCAAAGTGTTCGGTTTTTTTAATTTTTTGAGTAGGTGTAACCAGAGCTGACACCAGACATCAGGAAAGATACTTTCCATCAAACAACAATTAATAATGTGTGTTAAATAAGGCAATATGCCAGGACAACATATACACATCATTTCAGCACTAATATCATCACAACCCACAGATTTAGTTCTCAACCGAAGAATTATATTACCCACACTCATCTACAGTTTTGAATTTAAAACCATTGTCATATTGCTGCGCCTGATTATTATAAAATGAAATGATATCTGTGTAGGAAGTATTCGTTTGTGGTACAGAATTAACAAAAAAAATTGTTAATTTCATTCACATCAGCTAACCCAGCGAAAACACGTACGTTTAAAATACGTTGTAAAATAACATGTAACCAAACGTTGAATTCGTGTGTTATGGTTACGTTGAAACAACGAAAAAATGTCGCGGCAATGTCCACGTGTAACGTTGAATCAGACAATTACGACGTGTATTAAAGCTGGGTCTGAATCATTAGACTGAACAAACATACATGGCTAATGGTGGAATTCGAACCCACGCCACGCCGCCGAGTGACACGACTTTCCAAGTCGGCTAGGCTAGACGCCACTTGAACACCTCATTTCCATGACTGATTCGTAAAGCGGGCAGAGGCAGTGGTAATAAAGCCGAACCGGGGACTTTAACTTACAATAGCTACGCGCCGCCCTCACTCGTTCAATTTCCGAACTCTTTACTACCTACAGTTTCCTTCTAACATCCATATTATCAAAACATCATTAAATCAATTTTTCTAATTATTACAATCCTAAGCTTATTTTCTTTGTATATACATTTCAAAAATTCTAAATAATTTATTTATAACAAACATGTAATTCTAAATCGCCTATTTCTAAAAATATTTACACTAACTTAAAATATTCGACAAAACACATTTAATACAGTACTCTCAATTTACTTTATTATTTACAAAATTATTTCTATTATTATTATTTTAATTATGAAAATTAAAAAAAAATTACATGCTGCTCATAAACACCGCAATATTGTCACGCTCTCTTCGCGCTTGCAATAAATTCAGCTGTTGGGGTAAACGTAGCTCTCGGTAGATAGTTCCGTCCAGGTATGGGCTAAAGGCACTTGGGGGTAGTTTACCCGAATAACAAAGACTTGCTTACTTTGTCCCGGTTCTCGGCTCTAAAAAGGAAGGCCCTCTTCAGAAAAACCACCGCACCACTTTTAGGCTTTATTGAGCACCCTTCGCTATTGGGCCACCTTCCCGCTCGGTCCCCAATCGACTGTCCCGCGCAATTAATCCATTATCCGTAGTTCAGCAAAGTGACCCCGTTAACAATTATACAGAGTGGAAAGTTTAACTGGAATAAATTCTGTAACTTAGAAAATTGCCATTTGTAGCAAAATTCTTGGAACAGGTCAATTTTTATTTTTATGGCGCATATTATAAATGGATTTCTTTAACTTTTCAATTATTTGGAAGGATGAAACAACCCCTAACTATTTTTTTTTTAATGGAAGGGTATGTTGAGTAATTTTTTTTCTTAAAGCTTGTTCAATTGGGAATACAGCTACGTTTTTATTTTTTAATTTTTCTTAAACAGTAAAAGGCGAAAAAATAAAAAATAAATTTTTGACTAGAACGATTTTAACGCATTAGATGTTCAAAATGCTCGCCACCTCTCACTTGACAACACCCTAATCGATTATAAATCCCATCCCTAACAGTTTGTAATATTTCCGGCGTTACTCTCCTAATTTCATGCAGAATTTGAAGTTCTGAAGTTCTGCTATGTCGTTTGGTTTAGTCACATAAACTTTGCTTTTTAAATACCCCCATAAAAAAGTCTAAAGGGGTGAGATCTGGAGATCTTGTTGGCCACTCAATCGGTCATCGGTCCTCTTCTTCCTATCCACCTATTGGGAAAAACTTCAGTGAGGTAATTACGTACAATTAAAAATTTAGCGCATTGGCAGCGCCATCTATTGGCTGCACGCAACAATACGATACCATATGGAATGCTTATTTCTTCTTATCAAATAATAAAAAATGGAGTTTCTGAATTTTTGGCATTAAAAACGGTTTTAGTAAAAAAAAATCTTTTTTTTGTTTTTTACCTTTTACTGCTAAAGAAAAATAAAAAAATAAAACGTAGCTGTATTCCCAGTTTTTTCAACATATCCTTCCAATAAAAAAAACATAGTTAGGGGTCGTTTCACCCCTCCAAATAATTGAAAAGTTAAAAAAGTTCCTTTGTAATATGCGCCATTAAAAAAAAATTGACCTGTTCCAAGAATTTTTTTACAAATCGTAATCTTCTAAGTTACAGAATTTATTCCAGTTAAACTTTCCACTCTGTATACAGCTGTCCCCAATGAGTATTCGTGACAATATACCGGGTGTCCGGAAAAGAATGGGCCATACTTCAAGGGTGGCTTTTTTGGGTCAAAACAAATCGATATAGACCAATTTATCTTAGTACAATTTTGCTTCATTAAAAAGTTATGGCCTTTCAAAGATAATTTTTTTATTTCAATATTTTAGCAAAATTCGTTCATTTTTGGAGATATTTAATTGTAATTTGGTATTTAAAGGTTTCTTGTACTGCTGAATCTGAATATCTTCCTATTTTTAACGTAACATATAGGGGGCGCTCTCGAGATCCTGATATTCCTTTGTTTATTGCTGTACTATTTTTTAACGTGAATATTTTTTAAATTATATTCATTTTCTTGAAAGAACTTTTAATTTACTTTAAAAAAGGTATACTTGTTACATGTCGCTAAAGTATACCAGTTCTGAGAAAAATGGCTTTGAATATGATAATGCTGAATATTACTGTTTTAGGTCTACATTGAATCAGGCACATAGACCCGTTTTTCAGTTACAGTTTAATTTTAATCTTCACTTTATTTCCATGGCAACAACTGTTTTTATAATTTTTACTATGGGAGTAATCTGGAGTTGAAAATTAAACTATGAGTGAAATACGCGGCCATAGCAAACATAATAAGATTTTTTTACGTAATGAATCGTTGATTTAAATGTGGAATTGTAAATTTTTTTCAATTTTAAGTAAATTACGAAGGAGTGCAACTTTAGGTAATTGTCTTTTCATCCTCAAGTAGCGTTACTGGTGTAGTAAGTATTCAACATTTTCACATTCAAAGCCATTTTTCTCAAAACTGGTGTACTTTAGCGACATGTGACAAGTATGCCTTTTTTAAAGTAAATTAAATGTCGTTTCAAGAAAACGAAACATATTTTAAAAATATTCACGTAAAAAAAAGTACGACAATAAACAAGAGAATGTTAGGATCTCTAGAGCGCCCTCTATACGTTACGTTAAAGATAAGCAGATATTCAGATTCAGCAGTACAAGAAACCTCTAAATACCAAATTACAATTAAATGTCTCCAAAAATGAGCGAGTTTTGCTAAAATATTGATATAAAAAAATTATCTTTGAAAGGCCATAACTTTTTAATGAAGCAAAATTGTACTAAGATAAATTGATCTAAATCGATTTATTTTGATCCAAAGAAGCTACCCTTGAAGTATGGCCCATTCTTTACCGGACACCCAGTATATGTATAATTGATTGACTATTGCGTTCTTTAGTATTTTTAATCACAGACTTTGGGCATCAAATTCAAACTTAAAAAGAGGTTATGGTTGACTCGTATGTGCAAATTAGCAGTACTTTTCATACCTGTTTCGTTTCATTTCAAAGCTGCCAAGCATGGAGAAGAACTTCATATTTCATAGATTTTTAGTAAAATTAAAATTCAAAGGTGTGAAACACGATAGACAGTCACTGTAAAATTAAGTGTTTTCTAACGTCAACATCACGTTTTGTAACGTATATTTATTCGGTATACGTTAAAATAACGTTATAAAACGTGGGTTAATAATTTAGTTGTAAATTATGATTTATCTAACGTATTAGTTTCGTTAATTTTTTTCTCATTTATTACGTAGAATAGTAGATGTTGAATTAACGTTGAAAAGATATGGTAATCAACGTACGGTAGATACATCGCATTTACTCATAGTATAAATCATGTCGTAAAAAGACAAAATTATTACATATTTATTTCATGTTATAATTACGTTCATAGTAAACTGATCGTTAAAAAACACGTCATGCAAACGTGATATAATTATGGTTGCTAATTCAACCAAAAAACAACGTTGCATTTTTCAACGAATAACGTTATTTCCACCATAACAACGGGAAATTAACGTTGAATAAACGTACATGTTTTCGCTGAGAAGTCAGGAGGAATAATAGTCTTATTCGAATTCTTCATCTCTTTCCAAAATTTTTTATTGGACTGACTTAAACTCTCATAATACGCTGTCTTTTCAAGTTTTACTGTTAAGTTCGTTAAATTCCTGAGCGATTTATAGTAATTATAATGAGACACTAGGCCTGTTTTCCTGAATCTTGTTTTTGCTTTGTCGCGAAGATTCATCAATATTATTAAGTTATCAGTTAACCATTCCGCATGCCTCTTACCTTTTACCCTCACAATCCTAATTGGTGCATGAAATCAAAAAGTTGCAAGATAGAAGAATTAAGAAACATTATTTTATCATTAATGTTGGAAATGTGGTAGATCATGGTGAAAGGCATAGTGCTAAAATCCGGCTCAAATTTGTCCATATCAATGTCTCTGTAATTACGAAATTTAGGAACAGATTCAGGTTTTACACAATTGACTATGCATTGAACTAGATCATGATCCGAGATATCACACCCAATAACTTCAAGATAAAAGACTCGTCAGAGACAATGATAATATCGATTAACGTTTGCAAGATTTAATGATTTTAACATAGAGTCAAAATATTCCGTCATAATGCTATCATACTTAAGCAAATTGACATTGAGATCTCCTACCAGAATTATATTATCAGAATAAGAGCTGGATGAAATTATTGTGGCCTCTAATTCATCAAAGAAATCTTTATAATTTTCATTCGGCGGTCTATAGGCAACACCAACCATAAATGAAGTTCCTGACATTTTAATTAAAATCCATAATTGTTCAATATTAGTACTACTTTGTATCAATGAAAATTTTACATTGTTCCTCACATACAACCCTACACCTCCACCACGCGTACACCTGTCAACTCGCACAAAAACGTAATCATCAATATTTACTTGAGAGTTATCAACATCTTTATTAAGCCAAGTCTCAGTGATTGCGAGAATATCCAAATTGTGCATGGCAATAAATACAGAAAGCTCATCATACTTATGTAGCAGTGACCTAATATTTAAATGGGCAACTTTTAAATGATGGCTAGTCATTGCTTGTGGCTACTTAAAAAAAGAAGAAAAAAAAAAGGAAAAAAAATTATATATGAAAAATAATTGAGTATATATTTTTTAGTAAATTCAGAAAGTTAATACGCATTGCAAAGTTTACATGACATTCAAATTACTTGCAATTATTACCAATAAAAAAAAGTAAATTTCAAGAGACTTGCAACAAAGAACTCAACTTAAAGAAAACAATTTCTTACAATTTCGACCGTCAATACACCAAGCGGATAACAGTTAGGTGCGCTCACTGCTACGAAACGAATTATCTAAATTAAAGTGCATTTAATTCATTAAAATTAGAATTTTTTTTCATTGCTAACCCAGTTTTTACTATAATTTTACCAGCATTCGTCCATACTTTCTCCGAATCAAATTTTTCTTTGCAGCACCCAGTAAAGCAAATTTCGTTTTAGTCAAATCTTCTTTAATAACCGTTCTTGTTCCTTTAAATTTCCTCTTATTAAATAATAACTGATTCCTTACTGAACGGTGCACGAATCTTACGATAATAGGCCTACTATCATTTTCTTTCCCGGGAAGCCGGTGGCAGATGTCTATGGCAGTCATCGGAATATTTACAGATATTGATGTACCCAATTCCTGTACAATTTTGTAAGTATCTTCATTGGGTTTCTCCGGAACACCATATATTCTCTAATTATTGCGTCTGGAGTATTGGTCAATGTCATCCATAGTGTTTGCCATTTCTGATATTTTCTGTTCGAGTGCTTGAACCTTCCTTTCGTACACCTGGATAGAATTCTCGACGGCAGATTTAACTTCTTTGGTCAGGATTTCACCGAGAAGTTTAGCAAAAACCTCGGAAGTTAGTACCTTTTCCACTACACTTTTAACTATCTCTTCGTTTTCATCATAATTAGTTTTTGCAGTACATAGAGCCGGTTTCATTTTTATAACGATAAAATTGAATGCAACGAATAGAAATGAAAAGCAGAGTGATTTTAACGTCTACACAGCACGCCGGAACATCACAGATTTATTATATATTTGCGTCCCCGAAACTGCTTGACGAAATATGGTCACTTTATTGTAATACATTTGATAATTTTTCTATTGATAGAATAACAAGTGAAGATATTACTGATGCAATAAAGTACCTTAAACCCAAAAAATCTGCCGGACCAGATGATATTCCTCCATATATTTTTAAAGCATGCTCTGAATCTTTACTGTAAATTTATATATTTAATTTGTCTTTATCACAATGTGTGTTTCCCAGTGAATTTAAGAAATCAAAAGTCACTCCGATGGTGATCCGTCATTGTTTGCAAATTATCGCCCCATATCTATTATTTCAACCATAGCCAAAATTTACGAGCACATTCTGTTTACCAAAATTTACAGTTTTGCTAAGTCAAAAATCACAGACCACCAACATGGTTTTCTTAAGAAAAGATCTATTATAACAAATTTGACGGTTTTCACTCATCAAGTGTCCTGTGCAATTGAATCCGGCTCTCAAATGGATGTTATTTACACTGATTTTGCTAAGGAATTTGATAGAGTGGACTATGATATTTTACTTAGCAAGTTGTCTGCATTTGGCCTTTCTATTAATTTGGTAACCTTGATTGCGTCTTATTTAAGAGAAAGGGCACAATTCGTAACATATAATGGTAGTAGATCTAATTTATTTACACCAATTTCTGGGGTACCTCAAGGAAGTAACTTGGGTCCCTTACTTTTCCTGATCTTTATTAATGACCTTCCGTCTTGCATTAAAAATTTGTATTCCCTCTTATATGGTGACGACGTAAAGATTTTTAGAGAAGTAAAACACGAACAGGATTCGAAACTTTTGCAATCAGACATTGATGCTGTATATCAGTGGAGCTTAAAAATAATATAGATTTTAATATTAGTAAATGTTATGTAGTCACTTACTCTCGTCGCAAGAATCCAATACTTATGACTTACTTCATGAATACACAAATCTTGGAGCGTAAATTTAAAATACAGGATCTTGGGGTACTTTTTCAAAGCAATTTAAAATTTCATCATCATATAGTTTCTATAACAAGTAAGGCATACAAAAGTCTAGGATTTATTAAGCGAAACACCGCAGAATTTAATAATATAAAAGCAATAATGCTACTCTATAATGCACTTGTGCGTTCGCATTTAGAATTCGCAAGTATAATTTGGTATCCTCATGCACAATGTGACGTTAACATTATTGAAAAAGTAAAAAATAAATTTTTAAAATTCATATATTACAAGCAGTATGGACATAATCCTGATTATAGCTCTTATAACAACATTAGGAAAGAGTTTTCCTTGCCACGCTTAACCCACAGACGTAATCTTTCTATGCTCTTACAATTATTTAAAATATATAACAATTATATTGATAATGCCGATTTGTTAACCTTGTTTAAGCTACATGTTCCCTATTATTCAATAAGACTCGGTCCGCCCATGCATATTGCTTACTGCTCTCTATCACCTGTGGCTAAGATTTGCAAGCTTTACAACGAGTATTATTCCTCTTTAGAAATTTTCGGCATATCGACGTTTTCTTAAAAACTGCTAAGAATTTATTCTATAACAAATAATTGTGCGTCTTCCCCTGATTTATGGTTGACATGTTTTCTTGTTCTTTGTTTTTTGTTGTATTCATGCGTACTTTTTTTGTGTCTTCCTTGCTGAGCAACGAGAACAATTATTTTATTTAATCAAAAGTGTTCGTTTGCAACATTTACATATTTATAAATGTAAAATTTAGTTGCAACAACTGGAGTACTAGTTTAGTTTATACATATTTTTCATCTTGGAAAGAGTGTAATTAGGTTAATCCTGTATTTTGTCAAATAAATAAATAAATAAATAACTGCCACCAAGAGATTCCAATAATAAACCTCTTTGTTTTAAATGTAAGAAATATGGTTATGTGTCTAAATATTGCATGATAAATAAGCCGGAGGAGAATAAAATAGCTTTAGTAATCTCTATGACTGTAACAGCTGATAGCAATTTAAAATATTTTCAAGAAGCCTTGGTGAATGGTATGCCAGTAAAAGCTTATATTGATTTAGGAAGCCAGTGCGTTATGTTAAAGAAAGATGATGCAGACCAGTTACGGTTACAGTATGAGAAGTTGGAGAAGCCGATGTGTATACGAGGACTTGGAGCAGGTAGAATTAGGCCATTAGGAGAAGTAACAGTAAAACTTAAGGTAGATCAAGCTGAAGCTCTAACGAAACTACTCATAGTACCAAGTGATTAGGTTTGTTCGATTTGGACGTTGGCGTTATGTTGAAAAAATCTGTTTTTTCATGCAGCGCCAGCGTTTAGTTTTGGTGCAGCAATTTCTGACGTTTTAACGCCGCAACTAGACGCTGCTGTAAACTTCCATCCGATTTTTTGAAGGCAACGAAAATAATAGTGATTAAGCACGCATCCGACTTGCTGCTACTGCTTAAATCTACTCAGGTCACAGATTTAAGATTCTTGATGCATTAGCTTTGTTCGATTTGTCCATTCGCGTCGTGTTGCTTGTCGCAGGAGCATACGCAACATCAAATGCTCGTTCGGTTTGTTTTGCTGTAAACTGTTTGCGTTAAAGTGGTTGTTCAATTTAGACACGCAGATTGCAGTTTCGAGACACGACTGTATCACCGCGTCAAGAATTTTAAATCTATGAGCCGAGTAGATTTAAGCAGTAACGGCAAGTCTGACGCGTGCGCAATCACTCCATCTCCATATCATTTTTGTTACCGCCAAAAAAATGGATAGTGAAAAGTTGATTTGTGATGAAAATATAATTATTATATCAGAAATAGGTAGAGTCTAGCTCAGAACATAATTGAAATTAAAACGTACTCATACAAACATATTTTTGAATAGATGAAGATCAACCACGACGTATGGATTGGTCTAATTCTTTAACAAAATTGTTAATTATTACCTACAAAGAGCATTATCAGAAAGTTGGCAAAAATAAGCAATTTAGTTCTTACCAAAAGTTGTATCAACATATTGCTGTGAGTTTAAAAAGCAAAGGTTATATAGTCAAGGAAACCCAAGTGAAACAGAAATGGGATAGCCTGGCTATGAATTATAAAGACGTAACCACTAACAACAGTCGTATTGGCCAGAAAAGAAAAAGTTGTGCATTTCAAGATATATATATATATATATATATATATATATATATATATATATAATACATCAGTTGACACCGTACTTGTTAATTAAACAGCGGAAGGTAGTAACGGGTAATACGGCAATTTTTTCAAATGAATGATAATCCTTTTTAATAAATGTCTATATTTCGCGACTATTTCGTCGCTTCTTCAGGATAAAAACTGTAAAGAAATTACAAGGTGTTACGGTTCTGGCAAAAAAATAAAATGAAGGTTAAGTTACTTACTTAAGTGGTTACATTAAGTTGTACATCTAATGGGGAAAATGCATTGTAAAGCTAAGTTGCTTACAGAAAATTACAAGGTGCAACGTGTTGTTCACAAAAATTAAAGTAAAATTTGATTCTTAAAACTCGGACGCAAGATGACAAGTTTCACGGACTGAGGACGGCGGACGGAAAAATGACTTGAGGTAAGTAAAGTT
The DNA here is from genome assembly GCA_033060865.1 of Dorcus hopei. NCBI lineage: Eukaryota > Metazoa > Arthropoda > Insecta > Coleoptera > Lucanidae > Dorcus > Dorcus hopei. The sequence continues at coordinate 792,390 of JAUPFK010000017.1, forward strand.
GGTAGTTTTCAACGAACTTTTTAAAACTTAAATTACTAACAACTGATTACTGGACTGGAGGCCTGACTCGAAAATTTAAAATTTTCTGATATATGTTGTTTAATTGATCAGTATCATTTTTAAAATTAACAGTTGTGGAATTGTTTTTCTGAATATGTGCCATTTCTAAGAAATTGCGGAGTTTCTGATTTTTCTCACGCTCAACAATCTTTACATTTTGAAAATCAAATGTATGATTGTTGTCAATACTATGTATGGATAATGCGCACGATCTTTTTTCTATTTTAGTGTCGCTTTTGTGTTGTATGAGGCGATTTTTTAACCATTGGCCTGTCTGTCCGATATAAATTTTATTGCAAAGATTACAGGAGATTTGATAAACGACGTTAGAATTTAATTCCAGTGGAACGATGTCTTTACATTTAGTGAAGATATTGTTAATACTAAGACTGTTGTATGTAGCTATTGTTACGTTTTTTGAATTTAGAATATTAGTTATTTTCGGTGTGATGGATTTAATGAACGTAAGTTTTTTGTACACAACGGGTAAGTTACTCTTAGTCAAGTCACTCCTAGTTACATCAAAATTTGGGTGTGAGTAAATTAGTTTATTTAAAAGAGATCGTGGATATCCGTTGTTCAAGAAAATCTGAAACAGTTTATTGAGATTATCTTTTTTTAACGAATCGTGGCAAATATCAATTCTGGTTTTCATGGCTAAAACCGTGTTAATCTTCTGTTTTAGAGGGTGATTAGAAGCAAAATTGATGAACCTGCCGGAAAACGTAGGTTTATTGTACCAGTCTAAAATGATTGTATTGTTATCAGTACGAATTAACTTAGTGTCTAAAAAGGGGATGGTATTGTTGGTTTCTTTTTCCAAAGTGAATTGAAGATTAGTGTGGAAATTGTTGAAAACAGTTAAAATTTCAGAGTCCTTATCTCCAGGAATGGCTAAGATCAGGTCATCAACATACTTGTATATAAACGGAATTTGGAACGAAAGATTGGGTATACATTCTTCCAGTAAATGGTCCATAATTATTTGTGAAATGATGGGACTGAGTGGTGAACCCATTGGTGTCCCTTGAATTTGAGTGTAAAATTTATTGTTGAAGACAAAGTGACAGTTATGAAAGATGAATTGTAAGATGTTAATAAAATCTATTTTGGGTATATTTGTGTTTTTTTCTATATTCATCCATTTGTTTTCTAAAATCCTTATTGTTAAATCTATGGGAATGCTAGTGAAAAGGGAAATTACATCTAAAGACACTAATATGTATCCCTCAGGTAGTTGATAATTTTGTATGTTTTCTGCAAACGTGAAAGAATCTTTAATATTATGTGTATTTGTGATAGGAAAACTGCTTGAGAGAATATTGCTAATGTATTTTGCTAAGTTGTAGGTGGGTGAGTTGATGCACGAAACTATTGGTCTCAATGGGACATTTTGTTTGTGAATCTTAGGTAAGCCATAAAATCTAGGCAAATTAGAACTATGATTAATAAGACGATTGTATACTTCTTTTTCAATTAATTTGTTAGTTAAAAGTTTTTTGATAATGTTGTTGGTATTCAGTTGAAACATAAATAAGGGATCTTTCGGAATCTCTCTGTACACATTTGTGTCCTGTAAGAGATCGACCGATTTGTTGACATAATCAGTTTTATCCTTAAGTACCGTGACTGATCCTTTGTCAGCATTGGTGATAATTAAATCCTTATTACATGTGGCATATTTTTTGGTTTTGTTGAAACAGTGAAGTAGAGTAGGAGAGTGTTGTGTGTTGAATCTATAATTGTTTAGATAATTAGTGATAATATTAGTAATTTTTAACCTGTGCGAATTGGTATCATCTGCGGGTAAGTCTGTTAGAACATTTTCAACCTCGGCCAGGACTCTGTTTACATTAACTTTTTCTGGGTGAGGTTCTAAACTAAATTTCGGTCCAAGTGACAGAAAATTCAAGATATCAATAGGAATTTGCAAGTCAGTAAGATTAATAAGCCATTTTTCATTGTTAGAGAAAAGTTTTTTTGTTGTCTGTTCGGACTTCAATCTATTGAATTTTCTTATATTGATATCTTTAATTTTAGTAAATGTTTTTTGAAAGTTGATTTCCATTTTGTTCTTGTATTCTATCAAAATATGTCTGGGAAGCAGACTGGTAAGTTTAGCTCTGACATTTGTGATTGCATATCTAATATGATCGATGTCAGAAATGACAATTTTGATTTCAAAATTTAAAGTACTGTGTTTTGACAACAATCATACATTTGATTTTCAAAATATAAAGATTGTTGAGCGTGAGAAAAATCAGAAACTCCGCAATTTCTTAGAAATGGCACATATTCAGAAAAACAATTACAGAACTGTTAATTTTAACAATGACACTGATCAATTAAACAACATATACCAGAACATTTTAAATTTTCGAGTCAGGCCTCTAGTTCCAGTAACCAATTGTTAGTAATTTAGGTTTTAAAAAATTTCATTAAAAATGTTACCAACTTTACTTACCTCATGTCAACGCTGCAACAGCCATCTTTCCGTCCGCCATGCGTCCGCCGTCCTCCGTCCGTGAAACTTGTCATCTTGCGTCCGAGTTTTAAGAATCAAATTTTACCTTAATTTTGTGAACAACACGTTGCACCTTGTAATTTTCTGTAAGCATCATAACTTTACAATGCATTCTCCCCATTCGATGTACAACTTAATGTAACCACTTAAGTAAGTAACTTAACCTTCATTTTATTTTTTTGCCAGAACCGTAACACCTTGTAATTTCTTTACAGTTTTTGTCCTGAAGAAGCGCGAAATAGTCGCGAAATATAGACATTTATTAAAAAGGATTATCATTCATTTGAAAAAATTGCCGTATTACCCGTTACTACCTTCCGCTCTTTTATATATATATATATTTAATGAATTGTATGGCATTTTTAAAAATAAAAGGAGTATCTACCCGCAAATTTTGGTAGATGCAAATGAGTGTTTGGAAAATCAAGAAATTATCTCGGCAAAAGTTCACAATGATGAAGAATCAACATCAGGCAATGCTGAAGCATCAACATCGGGCAATGTTGAAGCATTATCATGCAATGTTAAAGCATCAACATCATTAGGTGGTACTGTTCCGAAACAGAGAAGCAAAGTGGTAAAAAAAATTAGATTTCGAAAGTCCAGCATGGAAGTTTTAATAGAACAAAAGCAGCAGCATCACCAGGAAAAGTTAGATTTGTTGTCTCAACACCATAAAGCAAAAATGGAATTCAGAAAGAGTGTTGAAAAACAAAAAATGAAGGATAGACAACAATTACTGGAACTGTTGAGAGGTCACGATTAGTATTACTCATTCTAACTGTTATAAGTCAATAAAAATACAATATTATGTATGAGTAATGTGCTTTATTAAAGTTTCATAATTAAACATTAAAACATTAACGCTTTTCCCATAGCTCGTCTGGGATACAATTCCTTGCTATATGTCCTTCAGCTGTATCATTATCGCCATCATCATCTAAATCACCCACTCCTATATTTGGATTGACATCATTCTTAGACTGTGATGCACATTTTCATCCAAGAAATCCAGATCATTCTTATCTGCCATATTGTGTAGAACAGTACAAGCCTTAATGAGCAAAATGATAGCCTTTATATCACGTAACTTTATATGATATACGTAGCGAAACTTCTGCTTCAGCAAACCAAATGTATGTTCCACAAATATTCGTGCAGAAGAGTGTTGACTATTATTCCACTGCTGTTTAGCAGTTAAATGTCCATTATCTTTAAATGGGGTTAAACATGGTGGAGTAAGTGGATATGCTGAATCCCCTAAAATATATCCTCCTACAAGCAAATTACTTAAAGGACATGTTAGGTACATTCAAAATTTTATTATAACCTCGACATTTTTCTTGTAATATTTGATATATTGTGGAATTCTTAAAGACTGGACCGATCCGGGAAATCCAATAAAAATGTCTATGAAATTTTTGTTCATTTACAATGGCCTGCATTTGTATCGAGTATTGCCCTTTTCGATCAATATATGAATCAGGATCGGAGGTAGGTTTATCAATCACAATATGTGATCCATCGATAAGACCTACAAAAAAAATATAAGAACTATTAGAATTACATCTTTCTTGTATTTCCTTGTCTGCTGATAAAAAGTGAACCAAAAAGTCAATTCCTTTCGACAATCGCACATGAAAATTGGCATTTCTCAATGCATCTGAGGAGACTCTCAGAAAAGTAATCGAAAGAGAAACAACAGTAATAAAAGTTACATTTAGCTGATGGATTTGCATCTTTTTCAAGACTGATTAGGATAACCAAAAAGCAATTGAAATATGACAACGTACCTACTATACCTGGAAAATCTGAAAATATTCCATTGTAATATTCATTTCATCATTATTAGGCCATTTTATTACTGCAGGAGGATTTTTATAAGAGGATACTCTATTTATAATAATAAATAGGGTGCTTAGTGCTAACAATAAAGATGTTGTTAACACTTCGATAGCCTCTAGCCTCATGCCCCACAAAATATAAAAACATTAAGATATGCTTCTCACTTGAGATGGATTTTCTTCCAGCTACAACAATACTTACAGTTAGTTTCGTAACAACTTAATATTAATAACAGTACCAAGAATAACACTAGCTTCTTTTCTCAAAAATAATTTCCTGAATGTGCCAAGAATGCTTGTTAGGTATCACTTTGTGAAAATCTCTGCACTAAATCTTCATAAATATCTAAGAAACACGTTAAATTAGTGTGTTATTCATTTGGCCAAAATTTAGAACTTACTGATGTGAATTCGAAATTGGCTCATGAATTCTTTATTTGTATAATTTGGAACCGTTTCCTCTACAAAGTTCGGTATACTATTTCGTGTATCTCTTATGTCTTCTTCACCGCTATCTGAATCAAATTCGCTAGAACTTGTCTCACTATCTGAGTAATATAAATCTTGAACAGCTAACATTGCAGTTAATTTTTTTCACTTTAACCACACTTTAACAGATGACAGTCGCAACACACAATACGCAAATCGCGCCTAATTTCCGCGTCAAAACGTCGGAAGTTACTGCACCAAAACTAAACGCTGCATAACAAAACAGATTTTTGCAACATAACGCCAACATCCAAATCGAACAAACCTGTGATACAGCCGCGTCTCGAAACTGCAATCTGCGTGTCTAAATCGAACGGCCACTTTACCGCAAACAGTTTACAGCAGAACAAACCGAACGGGTTGATGTTGCGCATGCTCCTGCGACAAGCAACATGGAGCGAATGGACAAATCGAATAAACCTATTGTCAAGGTGTGCCGCTGATCGTTGGGCAACCATTCACTGAACAAAACCACATAGTAGTAGTAAGAAGAGGTAGTGTATTGAGGATTTTTGAAGAAGAACCTGTAGAAGTGGACGACTTGAAAAATTTGAAGGTGCCAGATTTACCCACTCCAAAAATAAATCTCTGGGCCACGGCCTTCTAAATGAATAACGAGTTCTATCTAGCCTGGGCAAAAGCGCAGTTCAAGCGTGCTCCGCTAAGCATTGGTTACCGAGCGCTTTCTTAAAATTTTGACAGTTCTGTCACATGTGAATGGTGGATGAGTTTGTGTAAGAACAATTAATGTTATTGTTGTAACAATTTAAGCATACTGAATATTATATACGTTGGAATAAGGTGGAGGATTTATGTCCAAGTTCGACAACTTGAGTTAGCATTAAACTTTTACGGTTTTAGATTAAAATCTTACCTGCATATACTCAGAATTTCTGTGGTAAGTTACAACGACATGTATAATAAAGCTTCTTTTTTCATTGTGCGTAATTATATTATCAATACCCTTTTTAACACGTTTTACATTATCAAAAGTCAGAACTCTTTTATGTAACTTGATGTAATTATTCATAACACGAAACATTTTTAAAATGACAAGTCTTTCTCTATTATGCAAGCGTACTTCACTTACAAAGTGTCTGATTTAGGAGTAACAACAACAGGAGTAGAATGCAAGATAGAACTGGAAACAGACGAATCTATTACTTTTCGTCCATATCGATTTAATTATAGCGAAAGAGAGAAATTAAGATCCATGATAACAGAAGTAAAGCAAGGAGGATTAACAGTAGATTCGACGTCGCCATACTCAAGTCCTATTTTAATAATAAAGAAAAAGGATGGGGGTGAAAGAATATGCATAGACTACCGCGGATTAAATAAGATTACGAAAAAAATGGTCTACCCTTTGCCTCTGGTGGATGATTGTTTAGAGATATTGTCCTGAAAGAACTATTTTACCACCCTACACTTGATGTCTGAATATTATCTAGTCCCAGTAGAAAAAGAATCCGAACATAAAACTGCATTTGTGACGCAGATGGAGTGTATCAGTTTATAAAAACCCCTTTTGGACTTGTAAACGGACCTGCTATTTTTCAGAGACTAATAAACAGTGTATTAGGACCCTTACGTTTTACCACAGCTATGGCATACATGGACGATATACTTTTACCAAGTATCAGTGCACAGGAAGGACTCTCAAATTTAAAAGAACTGCTAGAGGTGTTTAAACGAGCTAATCTAAAATTGTACCTGCAAAAGTGTCATTTCTTGTATACAAAAATAAACTATTTAGGTTTTGAGGTATGCTCTAAAGGAGTGAAGCCCAGTAAAGAAAAGCTTATGAGTGTCATGGACTTTCCAGTGCCTAGAACTGTAATTGCAGTACCCCAATTTCTCGGGTTAACAGGATATTTTCGCCGATTTGTCCAACAATATGCAGTAAAAGCTAAACCGTTATCTAAACTTTTATGTAAAGACTGTATGTGGGAGTGGAGTGAAGAACAAGATGAAGTTTTTCGAACACTCAAAACTGAGTTAATAAGTGACAATGTTTTAGCATTATATTCGCCTAGTGCTTACACTGAGGTACATACTGATGCCAGCCAAGTTGGTCTTGGTGGGGTCTTGGACCCGATAATAAAATGTACCCCGTCATTTATGTAAGTCGACAAACAACACCTGATGAACAAAAATATCGCTCAACTGAGTTGGAGACTCTTTGTGTAGTTTGGGTATTAGAGAAGTTACGTGTATATTTAATAGGTATTAAATTTGTGATGATATCAGATTGTAATGCTCTGAGAGGAACAATGTCAAAGAAACAACGAATACCACGGTGGTGGCTTAGATTCCAAGAATATAATTTTGAAGTAATACATAGGCCAGAGAAACAAATGGAGCACGTGGATGCATTATCAAGAAACCCAGTAGGATCAGCGGAAGAAATGGCAGATAAAGGGAGCTATGAAGTAATGTTTAAAACTTTGCACGAAGAAGACTGATTATGTCTTGCACAAATAAAAGAAGATAAGTTACTGTGGGTGGTGCCTAAGAAGGTTAGATGGAAAATTGTAAAACAATGTCATAATGACATGGGACATCCTGCACTACTGAAAACACAAACAAAAATTAATGAGCATTATTGGTGGCCAAGGATGCGGAATTATAACGAGCGTCTAAATAAAAACCTGGTCAAGTGGGTTGTGAACGAGAATCTATCCATTGCATTTACATAGCAGAATTACTAAATGTAGCCTACTTGACCAGGTTTTTATTTAGACACGAGTTACAAAAGGGTATATAGGATGTTGCTTCGAGTGTCTCTGCAATAAAGTTCCAGAAGGAAAACGTCCAGGAGAATTACATTCTATCGACAAGGCAGGACACCCTTTTAACACGATCCACACTGATCATCTGGGTCCTTTTGTCAAAAGTATGCGTGATAATACATACCTTCTTGTTATCACAGATGGCTTTACTAAATTTTATTTCTTAAAACCTGTAAGAAATTTATCTACTGTTACGACAACAAAAGTGGTTGAAGAAGTAGTAGATATAATAGGAACACCAAGCAGGATAATAACAGACTGAGGGACCGCATTCACCAGTAAAGCTTTTGAGAAATTATGTAAGGAACGAAGAATTGTTCGTATCAGAAATGCAACATCAACACCCCGAGCTAATGGACAGGTCGAAGTGGCGTTGGCTTCGATATGTACTGAAGAGGATGGTTCAGATTAGGATAAATATGTATGAAGACTACACGTTCCATCAAGCAATTCAATGTGCACCATTGCTTGTTGTTTAATTATGAACCTCGTGAATTTAGTGGAGATGCTTTAGTGGATGAATTGCAATCAACTGATATCAGTAATGTACAAGAAAAAGAGTTGTAGAGAAAATTCGATTAGATCAAGAAAAACAGATATTTAGATTTAATAAAAAGCGAGTTAAGGCAACTGATTTTATACCGGGAGATTTGGTTATGGTACGTAGATCACCCTCTTCAAATGAAGATGATTCTAGAAAGTTACTGGCCAAGTACAAAGGACCTTACCTCATCACAGAGAAATTACCCTTTGACCGATATCGTATTGAAGATATGCCAGAAACACAAAGAACACAGAGAAGCTACAAAGGAGTAGTTTCTGTAGAATGGAGTCTGAATCAGATGAGGACGAGGAGAACCCGCTAGAAGAACTACACCATTTCCAATTGTAATTCAGAATTCGTCAGTTGTAATTCAGATTTGTCAATTCAGTTTCAGATTGCATCAATTGTAATTCAGATTTATCAATTTAATTTCAGAATTCGTCAAATGTAATTCAGATTAATCAGTTTAATTTCAGAATTCGTCAAATGTAATTCAGATTAATCAGTTTAATTTCAGAAAGCGTTAAGTAAATTTCAGATTAGATCAATTGTAATTCAGAAATCGTCACTTTTATTAGAGAGAATGCTTTCTGAATTACAATTGATGTTTTCTGAAATTAAACTGACTAATCTGAATTACAAATAACGAATTCTGAAATTATATTGATTTATCTGAATTACAATTGATGCAATCCGAAATTGAATTAACAAATCTGAATTACAAATGATACATTCTGAAATTAAATTAACAATTCTGAATTACATTTGACAATTTCTGAAGTAAATTTGATCTTTTCTGAATTACACTTGGAAATGGTGTAGACCGAGATGGGAAACCAAGAACACTAGAGAACGAATATTGTATTTTGTGGGGAAGTTAAAAAAGGTTTACATTGTGTTCCCACAAAATGAACAACGGTTACAAGATATATCCAGAGGGTATCCTGTTATTTTTGTTTTAAATTTAGTGTTTTAGCACTGTATAAGAAAATGGCTTTACAGGGGTTGTAGGTGCCCTAGATGGTACACATGTTTTTGTGAAAATAGAGAAAGGGCAGCAGGATAGTTATGTAGATAGGTGTGGGTATAGACGACATTCCATTAACATTATAGGAATATGTGACTCACATATGCTATTTACTTATGTGTTTGCTGGGTTTCCAGGTTCTGTACATGATTCTAGAGGAAGTAGATAAACATAAACTGAAAAAAATTAGTGGGTTGTGAAAATTCATATTGGGCGTTTTCGATAATTCAACCGGAGTGATCTGATTATTGTATTTTTCCCACTTTTACATGCATTGAAACAGAGTTCTTCTCTCACATTTCTACCACGGTTATGTATCGGTCGAATTATTGAAAACGCCTATTATTCCTATTTATCAAGGTCAGTACTGACATTGAAAGGAGGCACAGATCAGGATATATGTTTCATATTTTTTCATGTGAGAAAGTCAAGTTAAACAATAGCTCCAACAAATCATCAGGACTGACCATCACACAGTGAATCGTTCAATGTATTCTGGATGGACAAAACTCACTTTCAAATTATTCCACGAAACTATTATAGTTGTATATTCTTCATATTAGTTCGTTTTAATTAATCATAATTAAGGTCCTTAATACGTGCTTTCACTGAGCGTGTAACTTACGAGATCAGTTACAGTTGTGCGATTATATCGATAGGTATGTACGAGTGATTCGAAAATAAGTATATTTTGTGTATGACGACAAATATTTAGGAAGGTATGTACTAGTTTTTCCTGCAAAAAACATATTGATAATATTTACCGTTCGTCGCTAAAATATCATCATCGAAATACTCATTAGTAGGCGTCACGATCGAATTTGCAAATTTTAGGAAATATTCTATTTAGGTACACCGCTTTGCTTTCTTAATATATTGTTATACAAAGTATCTAGTTTTTTATGGTATACATTTTATTTTGCGATTCTGTGCGATAAGGTGAATATTCTTTTAATTTTCAGGCGTCCGTTTCGAAATATCGAAACGTAAATAAATGTTTCTTTACGTATTTAATGTTTTATTGACATTTGAAACAATAATTAGTTAAAAATGTTTGACTCTACAGCTACCCAGGACTACAGTAATTGTTGGACACACGTTATGATTTTAATTTACACACCCTAGCACACTTAACCCTCGAGTGGCCGGCAGGGGTATTTCAAATACCCCATTATAATTTTCGCTTAATAACTTTTCTGTTTCCACGTTTTATTACTTAAATATTTTTTATGCGTTACTAAGGTATTGCGAAATTATTTGCCAAATGTCTTTTATAAATACATTTACGTATAATTTTGAATAAAAATAAATACACGCTTGGGGTAACAGGTATACCCCGGTTGGCCTATAGCGGTACCGTTGCTGTAATAGAATAAACACATTTTGCGGTTGGTTACCGTTACACACGCATGCGTATTGCAGAGAGTAACAAAACTGAATTGACTGTAGCCGAGTTCACTTTTCTTTTGAGAAAAAAAAAAATGGCTCGAAAATATCTTACAGAGGAAGAACTTAGAATCCTCGCACTACAAAGTGATAGTGATGACGAGTTCACACTAACTCAAGATGAAACCGATACTGAAGAAGACATTGTAGATACGGAAGCTAAAGTCGCTGACGAGGTAGATGACGAAATTGAACTTTTACATAATGCTGAAGAAAGTGAACCTCCAGAAAACGTTAGAAATTTTACTTCTAAGGCTAATTTTGTGTGGTCGTCACATCCCCCAGTTGCTACTAGAAGAAGAGCACGTAATCCAGTTGTAGGTCCTCTCGGCCTCACAGAAAATTCACGTAATGTCTCTACAATAAATGACGCGTTTCGCCTTTTCATCACAGATGACATGGTCAACGAAATTTGTTTAGAAACAAATAGAAAAGCCAGAACAAGCTTAGAAAATCCCAATGAGTGGAGAAATGTGACTCCTAACGAGATATATGCATTCGTCGGAATCTTAATTGCAGCAGGTCGCAACCATGGAAGAAAACTACACCTCGAAGAAATGTGGTCTAGTGAAAAGTTATTTTCGATGCCCTTCTTTACGGCAGCAATGTCTCGTAATCGATTCAAAGGTATTTCTCGATATATCAGATTTGACAACAAAGAAACAAGGACTGAAAGGATAATTCAGAATCACAATAAACTCGAAGCTATTAGTTTCATTTTTGAACTTTCTCGATCCGCCTGCGAGAAGAACTTTTGGCCAAGTACTAACGTAACTATTGATGAGAGACTTACTACTTTTCGAGGAAGGTGCCCATTCAGGGTACTCATAAAAAGTAAGCCAGGTCGCTACGGTATAAAAATCTGGGTATGTGCCGATACTGAAACTGCGTATGTTCAAAATTTACAAGTTTATACCGGAATGATAAATGGGCAACGAGAAATCCAACAAGGCAAACGAGTTGTTATGGATCTCATGGAACCATATTTTGGAAGTGGTAGACGGTTAACGGTAGATAATTTTTTTACATCTGTTGATTTGGCAACTGAGCTTCTGCAAAAGAATATAACACTAACTGGTACGCTGAGGGCCAACAAAAAAGAAATACCGAAAGAGTTTCTTTCGAATCGTCAACGTCAAGAGTGTTCCTCAATTTTCGGATTTACCATAGACATGGCTCTCGTTTCCTATGTACCCAAAAAGAATAGATGTGTTATATTGCTTTCTACCGAAATTGTAGGAAATGAAGTAAACGAGTCAAATGACAAAAATATTATAATGCACTACAATAAAACTAAGGGAGCTGTTGACACAGGAGATCAAATGACGAGGCAATATTCCTGAGCACGTGCCACAAGAAGATGGCCTTTTAGATTATTCATGGAAATAATCGACATTGCCGCCCTAAATGCCTATGTTATTTGGAGCACAATAAATCCAGGTTATTTACCGAATGATAAACACCGCAGAAAAATGTTTCTCCGTCAGCTTTCAATGGAGTTGGTAAAACCCAATGTGTTAGATAGAAATCAGAGTGGACAAAGCCGCAATAAGCCTATAAGAGACGCAATACAACTCTTTCTAGGACTTCAAGGTGAAAACCAAAACCCTATTGCACGTCCTCATTCCTCCTCGGGCCGGTGTGCCATTTGTCCAAGAAAAGAAGACAGAAAAACCAAATATACGTGCTCCGTGTGTGCAAAATACATCTGTCGGCTTCATAGAACCACAGAACAGACACATTTCGGTCCAGATTGTCAGCTACAACAAAATTAAATTTATGTTTTTAATTATGTATTGTATTGTTCATTATTGCTTAATAAAGCCATTCTTAGTATTAAAGTAGTTTTATTATTATTCATAGGTAAATGTGAAATGAAAATGAAAAGAAAATAATAATAAAAAAAATGAAAGAAAAAGAATTTAATGTGGGGTATCAAAAATACCCCAGCCGGTCAATGACGGAAATTTTTAATGCCGGCCACTCAAGGGTTAATAATCGAAGCCATCTCAATTCGACTTTTGTCCAGTTGGTCCCTAAGATTCGATTCACTGTGCATCAGTTGCATGTAAAACAAGTCTTACTCTGATCTAAATCATTTCAGGTATTTCAGAATTCCACTCTCTATCACAATATTGCAACCAATGGACCTAAGCATCTCTTTATTGATGATAACATTTATCATTTAATTGGTGATAGTGTGGATGCAAGAATACATAAATAATGAAATGAATGCAAATTCAGAAGTAGATAATGATCAAGTAGGAAGAATGAAGAGTGATTGTGTTGCAATTGAACTCTATCAGAATGCAAATAATTAAGTCTTTTAGTCTTGGAATATTTTTATGGTACTAATATATTTATGTAACAAAAAATTCTCATAACTAACAGGTGATCAATATCTTTTCTAATCAAGTGACCTATGGAAATAAAATAATGTGTCTTTAATTAGTTTATTATTTCAAATGCCACTTGAATTACATATTTATATTGCATTCCTATACAAAACGATTGGAATGCAATAAAAATAATTCAAATGGCATTTGAAATAATGAACCAAACAAAGATATAATTTTTTCCATAGGTCACTTGATTAGAAAAGATATTGATCACGTGTTAAAATAAATATTACTACAGACAATACTAAAGCAGACCCACCACGCATATTAGTAAAAAACACTCCAGCAACTAGGTAATTTCAAGCAACTAAACCAGATATCACTACGTTCCATATACAATAAACCAAGGGGCCTATTCTTGACAAGTGCATTTTTGCACTCGCATATATGCGAGTGAAGGAGAACATTTATTATGGTGTTTTGTTAACAAAATAAATATTAAAATTACTTTACAGAAACTTGTTTTGTTTCATCATAGGTAGCTGGTATACCCTTGCAATGGATTGACTCGATTTTTCCAAAACTGAACATAGGTATATTTACATTGTATGTTCAGAGTTAAAAAAAAAACCTCACGGTATATAATAGCACAACACATACTCAGAGCTTCGTAATGTATGATTTTACTTACCTTACGTCGCTAGCGCTAGCTGAAGCGTTGTTATCACAAGTTGTTGTTTTAGGTTATGTCTGAGCATGAGAATGCCGGTTGATGCTGCTGCAGTAAGTATTGAAATAAAATTTCCTATTATCAAATCGTCTTTGTAATAACACAGTTATTTGTAGTAGGGTTCTAATTTGTACAGGTTAAAAGCGACATGAATTCTTTTAATTCTTCATTAGTTCAATTATGAAATCGAAGTAATAGAGAATTAACCTATACAAATTAGAACCATAGAGCCCGATTTCTCAGTCACAGTTTAGCTTTAATCTTCAATTTATACCAATAGGAATAATAGTTTTTATAATTCTTACTATAGGAATGAACAGGTGATTAATGTTAAACTGCGACTGAGAAGTCGGGCCTACACTGATAAAAGCTTTTGTGTAAATTTACTGCGAATATCGGTGGCTGCCAGTAACCACCGATAATTATAGTAAATTTAAACTCATAATTACAGTAAATTTACACATAACTGTGTAAATGTACACATAACTGTGTAAATTTACGCATAACTGTGTAAATTTACTGTAATTATGAGTTTAAATTTACTATAATTATCGGTGGTCACTGGCAGCCACCGATATTCACAGTAAATTTACACAAAAACTTTTATCAGTGTTGTCTCTACCTTGATCAGTGAGAATTACTTGTGGAAGTCCGAATTTACAAATAAATTTAATTACGAGAGTTTGAGCAATAGTGATAGATTCGTGATTTGGGATTGGATAAATTTAGTGAGATCGTCCTGTAACGTTAAAATGAACCTATTTCCGGATTCAGTGAGAGAAAGTGGACCTACAATGTCTAATGCAATTTTATCTAGAGGTTTTGTCGAAGTCGTTGTAATTTCCATCGGTTTACGATTTTTCTTCCTAACAAGTTTGTTCTTTTGACATTCGTTGCAATACATAATAAATTCTTTAACATCTTTTTTCATATTTGACCAACGATATGTTTGTTTAATTCTAGCGAGTGTTCGGTGAAAACCTGTGTGACCTGCTGTCGGATTAGCATGGTTTTCTTGTAAAATTTTTGGCATCGATTCAGGATCTGGATTAATTAATACATCGTGAAAAACTTTTATTTGAATATTCGTGGTTTTGAAGATATAGCGAATCATTGATCTTATTTCATTCCATCTTAAACTATCATAGCTTATACCTAAGCGTGGCATACTGATAGACGTGATTTTTTCTTTGATTAACAGATCTTTGAGAGTTTTCAAAACATTAAATAAAGTTTCGTAAGTTGGTGTATCCCAATAATTGTCTTTATGAATGAGATAAAATATAAAATGATTATTATTTCCTATTTTTGCTACACTATCGATATCTGGATTTTGATCTTTTGGTTTTTGCATACAGTTATTCCTTTCGTTTAAATCTGTAAAGGGTTTATCAAAACATTGCATATCTTTACTAATTGTTACGAGTACGTTATCTGGTTTGTCTAAAAAATTATTATCAAATTCTTGTAAGTTATTATTTATTATAATATTTTTCTCAGAATACTCTAGAAATGATTTATACGTTAATTCCTTTTCTGAACTTAATTTTAATACTTGAAATTGATCATTTACTGAATTTTCGATTTTCTCTGGAATAATTCTACTAAGAGTGTCTGCGTGTTGGTTTGATTTGCCTGGACGATATTCGATATCGTAGTCATATTCTTCTAGCGCTAGTCGCCATCGTAATAATCTGGATGACGGATCTTTAACATTAAATAACCACTTTAATGGACGGTGGTCTGTGGAAATAGTAAATTTTCTACCGTATAAGTATGGTCTAAAGTGTTTAATTGACCACGTGATTGCTAGCAGTTCTCTCTCGATCGTGCTATAGTTGCATTCTGCTTTATTTAAGGTCCTACTAGCATACGCTATGGGAAGATCTTGGCCTAGTTCACCTTGTGAAAGAACTGATCCTATAGCTCGGTCGCTCGCGTCGGTGGATAAATAAAAAGGTTTTTCGAAATCTGGATATTGTAATAGAGGTTCTGAAGTTAGGATGTTTTTTAATCGTTCGAAAGAACTTTGCTGGGAGCTTGTCCGATTAAAAGATACATTCTTCTTAAGTAATTTAGTGAGAGGTTGAGAAAGCTCGCTAAATTTTGGAATGAATCGTCGGTAATATCCGGCTAAACCTAAAAAGGCACGAATATCTTTAACGTTTTTGATTTGTGGATAATTTAGAATAGCATCGACCTTCGAAGGGTCTGGTTTAACACCTGAATCGGTTAAATGTCCGAGATACATTACTTCTCGTCTTAAGAATTCGCACTTGTCTGGCTGGATTTTTAAATTACTGTCTGATAGTCGCTGAAAGACTTCTTTTAATCGATTATTATGTGTCTCTAGATCACCTGCGTGTATGACAATGTCGTCTAGATAGACAAAACATCTATAATTTTGTAACCCGGTTAAGACTGAATTCATCAACCGCTGAAATGTAGCTGGTGCGTTTTTTAACCCAAAGGGCATACGATTGAATTCGTAATTTCCTGATGGGACAGAGAAAGCAGTTTTTTCCGTATCGGCAGGATCGATTTCGATTTGGTAAAATCCCGATTTTAGATCGATGGTAGAAAAATATTTTGAATGACCCAGCTGGTCTAAAATATCCGATATATTCGGTAGGGGATATGAATCTGAGACGCTGATTTCGTTAAGTTTTCGGTAATCGATAACGATTCTCCATTTTTGTTTTTGTGAAGCATCGGATTTCTTTGGGACTATCCAAATAGGAGAACTCCATGGTGAGTACGATGGTTTTATTATGTTTTGTTCGAGCATTGATTTAATTTGATTTTATACTTCAGATTTATGAACTTCAGGGAAGCGATATGATTTAGTGCTAATCGGAGTGGTTGACGTCGTAGGAATTTTATGGAGGATTTTATTGGTAGATGAAAGGTCATCGCCTTCTAAATAAAATATATCATTAAATTCGTGACATATTTTGACTATGGACTTTTTCTCCTCTTCATTTAAATGCTGTAGCCGCAAACAGTTAGAAATTTTACAAAGCCTGTCACTGGCAGAATTTTGATTAATTACGCGAATTGAATTACTATTTTTATTAATTTGATTATCGTCATATGGTTCTATATTGATCTCGATTCTAGAAATTTTTATTGGTCGATCTGTCGTATTTAATACAGTGGTCAACGCTGTACCATCTGGATTAACTTTTATTAGACTGGAGCCCCGGATTACTCCTTCTAAAAGATTAATCCTAGGAGTTATTCCATATGTACTATCGCGGCCTTATAATTTCGCACGATTTAATTTTTCGCTGTAAATATGACTTTCTTTGACGGCTTGTCAAAAATAATCATTTTTAAACGTCAGATTGCAAATGCTAAAGTTGTGGGATCACCAAGCCAAATCACGTGCTTTCTAGAAGAGAGAAGGGTTTTGCAATCGCAAAATTAGAAGATGGTTGGTCTGCCACTTTTATTATATTATTTCAGTTCTATCTTGCTGTTCTTAAAATATAACCAAACAATCTGACTTTTGGTTAAATGTCTTTAGTGTCAAAACTGAGGCAAGAGCCTGTTCTACAAAACTATAATTTAGAGAAATTCTGGCTACTTGATAAAAAATCGTGCGAAATTATAAGGCCGCGATAGTACAATGAGAGCAACAATGATTGACACGTGTGAAGTTGCAGTTGTTCCAACCTTATATCGAAAATGTGTTCCACTTATCAATATTGTACCAATATTTACTTCCATGCATGTCAAACGCTGTCAAACGTAAGTGTCATTGACCTTTCAGTAGCGCACATACGTACATACAAGGTCTCCCTGGTTTTAGTCATTTTGTGTTTTCTTTTGTAATAACAAAGTCTTTCTTAAGGCTCTGTTTTAGTTGTCTAACTAATCTGGTACGTAAAACTGTTATAAACAAAGTAGAAAAAAATCTTATATGTGCTTTATTTTTAGTTTAAAATGTTTACTGAAGAACATAATAAGTTTATCTTAGAAGCGTATTTTCGGTCTGGTGAAAGGGATCAGGATGGTAATTGGCAGTATTCATTCATGTCTTGCTTTCATCAGTTTCAAGAAGCTTATCAGGACGAAGATATTACACAAGATACGTTCCGTCAACATGCTCACCGTATTGTAGATCGGTTCCGTGAGACAGGCAGTGTATGTAAAGGAAAATCCTCTGGTAGATCTAAAGTACTAACAGAAGAAGTTGTAGAAGACATCAGGCAAAGAATGTTAGCCAGTCCTAAAAACCCATACGAAAACTGTCCCTTCAAACAGGTATTTCAAATTTTTGAGTTTTGTTGTCATGCATACTCTAATGTATTATTTCAGGTGTATCTTATGGCTCTTGTCGCACTGCTTTGAAGAAAGACTTACATATGAAGCCATATAAAGTAAGCGTTGTACAAGAACAAATGCCTCCAGATTTTCAGAAGAGAGTGAATTATTGCAACTGGTTCAACAGACATTTAAATGACGACAATATTCTTGATTTAACGTTCTTTAGTGACGAGGCATGGTTCCATTTGGATGGTTACATTAATTCTCAGAATTATCGTGTATGGGCAACAGAAAATCCACATGAACTTCACGAAAGAGGTCTGCATCCTGTTAAAGTTGGTGTGTGGGTTGCAATGTCACGAAGAAGAATTATTGGTCCCATCTTCTTTTACAATAATATAAATGCCCAAGATTATCAGCAGCAACTATTACGTCCTTTTATTGAACAATTGCATGATGATGAATTACAGTACGGCTACTTCCAACAAGATAGTGCAACAGCCCATACAGCAGGTGCTACGTTGGAATATTTACGTGAATTTTTTGATAATCGCATAATTAGCAGACATCTTTGGCCACCAAGATCGCCAGACTTAACACCATTAGACTATTTCATGTTTGGTTATTTAAAAAACAGAATATTTAGAAATCGTATACATACTGTAGAAGAACTGGAGCAAGCTTTGAATAATGAAATAAATTCAATAACACCACAAATTCTTCAAAATGTTTTTAACAATATAAAAACTAGGATTAATTTGTGCTTAGAGTTTAATGGGGAACACTTTCAACATTTTTTGTAATAATATTAATAAATGTGTTTCTGAGTAAGTGCATTTCAAGTATGTGGTTTATTTTTAGTGTTGTTTAAATAGTGTTTCTACTAGATATTTTTGCATGGGTAAATTGTGCTGCTCTTTATGTCTACAAATTAATGTGCAATATTTTCAACTTTATATTGATTTACGTATGTATTTTTTATTACTTGATTGATTTTATTATGTTGTAATTCCTTAAACAGTGTGTTTAATACATAGTTTTTTTGAGTGTATTATTTTAAGAAATAGAATTTAAAGCACGAAAGAAAGCATGTACAGAATATTTTATGAAATAAATTTGGAACTTGATTTAATTTAAATGCAATAAGGAATCCATAGACATTTTCAATTAATAACAATATTAATTTTAATTTAAGTTTATTCATTGAATTTGGTCGTTTTAACAAATCACAAGTCAAAAGATGACGTAAAAATTTTTAAGAACGCCACTGAATGTAGTTGTGGTTAATGTAAATACATAGTATGCGGCAAATACCCTATTGGTATGGAACGGCACACGTCAGCCATTTTTGCTCTCCCTGTACAATTATTATTATTAAGAATTTTAATTTTTATAACAGTTTCTGACCTTGGATTTAGGATTACATGATCGGGATTTGTTTTGATTTGGGAATAAGAAATTGAATTAGATCCCGATGAATTTTTGTCAGAAATAGATTTAGAAATAATACTTTGAATATGGTAAATGTTAATTTTATGATTTTGGATTGTAAGTGTGTCGGTGTTATAGTTGATGTTTGCTTTATACCGTTTTAGGAAGTCGTTACCGATTATACCGTCGAACTCAATAGGGAATTCGTCACACTGCATAAAACGTGTGACTGTATATCCTAGAACCTAGGGGTATATTAAGATTTATGGAGCACAGAGTACGGATAGGGTTGCCTGTGTCCGAGTCAATGCCCTTAAGAACTAGCTGATCGTCTGGACAACATAGAGCTTTAGGATTCAACTTAGCTTTTTTTATAAGGCTAACATTTGCACCTGTGTCCAAAAGAAAGGAAGTAGTAGATTTTAATTGATCGACTCTATCGAAGTGGATATAGAATGTTGTGGTGTTTGAATTGATTACAGAGATTCGACCTGAATAACATTTGTTTAAAGTCTCTGTTGGGTTTCGTCGCCTTTTGTTATTGTATTCTTTCTTTCTACATTCGGAGATTACGTGTCCGAATTTCTTACAATAATTGCAAATTTTACGTTCTTGGGGGTGCAGATCACCTGTCTTATGAAATTTGGGACCGAAATTAGAATTTCGATTGGAATTTGGTTTCCAGTTTGAATGAGAATTTGAATTTGGCTTAGAGTTAAAATTTGGATTTTTGAGGTGATTGACTGATGTGTATTTTTTTGAATTTTTGTACCTGCAGTTAAAAGATAAATGACCCGGTTTGCGACAAAAATCGCAAAGTCTAGCACTACTATTATTTACTAGTTGGTATTCTTTTATTTCATGCTTTGACTTAAGAAGCTGTTCTTCACTAAGAGCGATACTAATGGCTTCTTCTAATGAGTCTGGATTTTGTGACCTAACTAAAATCGATAGATCGTTAATTAATCCGGTTTGAAAAACATGCAGTGCTTGATCTTTCCACAAGTCGATATAAGCATTTTTTCTTTCTTGCGTTAGGTTACTGTCTAATGTGTCTAGCAATTTTATGTAACAGTTTTCTACTTTGTTTGAATAAGAAATAACGGATTCGTTATAATCTTGTTTTAAAGAATTTAATTCTAGTTGCCATTGACTAGCTGTACGTTTTTCCGCGTATGCACTGAGTAAATGTGCTTTTAAAGTGTCCCAATCTTCGAACGTTCGATTTGCTACTAAAGACATAGCTTTGTCTGTTAATTTTGTCTCGATCATCGTCAACAGTATCGATTTTAACTTAGGCTTGATGAGTTTCATGGCTTTACTACAGTTATCAAGAAACTCTCGTAATTTCGCTTTGTTTCCATCGAACTTAAATAACATATCTTTCGCGATTTCCAAAGAGATTGACATGGTTGTGCTATTTCCTGTCACGGTTTTAACTTCTTTTAAATCTGGGTATAGTGATATTTAGTTAATGATTACAAAAATAATAAATTTTGAGTGGAGTTTGACGCTACTTCCGATAAAAATTATATGTATAAATAAGATAACTAACTTACAGTGATAGAATTAGCGCAAGACGCATTGTAGATTCTGATTGTAGCGGAGATACGCAGCGGGTGGAGATCTGAGCGCCAGACGTCGACGTCGAAGTTAGACGTTGAAATTCGACGCTGAAGACGGACGTTTGGACTGGACGTTGATGTTGTCTGTTGAACTGCCTCGAGAACGTTTAGGTACTTTGTATTTTTCCTGAATTTCTCTGGGTACTCAACACTACAGTTCCGTTTCGGAGCAAACGCACATTCGTAGTTTCACGAACTATTTTTGCGATGCGAAATACCGAAAGATAAAAATCTATCCCACTTCTGACACCAAAAATTTCTGTAATGTACCAAGGGAGTGGATTAAAACACAACTCTACTAATAATTACGTTTAATGAACAGTTAATTAACAGTACAATTTATCGACCGATTCGCGGCAAGCTCAGAACGTATCTAATGAGTTTTGTGAAGAAAAGTGATGTCCATTCCTTGGGGGTGAAGGACGGCGCTTCCGTACCCACGCTACCGCAATGTGCATCCATATGTTCGGCGAACTCGCGAACACCACTGATTGTTTATGGGCGCACTCACGCGCTATTATTCTAGTCACTGTAAATCTATGTTTATAGGATCTTTCTGAAGGGAATCTGGTATAATATAATTCGTATGCGTACACAGTGGCAAGTCTGGCCATAACGAATAAACATTGCAAAGAAATAATAGAAAATATCCGGCAAATAGATACATCCTGTGCACTGTACATTACAATTGATTATTTTAAATTATTTTCCAGTTTAACATTTGAATTACGAAGATGGAAGAAATTACTGTATCAGTAGCAACTAGCGAAGGGTTGAAAATTGTAAAAGTGCCACTATCAGAGATAGGACAGTTTTATGAAGGTATTCTCATGTTATAATTAATTTAATATCGTGTTTATTTCCCATGACAACGCTCGTTTGTAGGAACGGCTAGAGACAGGGTGACTCGGTGCCGAGAATAACCGAATATTTCCAAAGTTTACAAATCGTTCAGAGATATCAGTTTGTTGTACTAAAATTTAAAATACATGTCCGTGTTTCTGTTAAACAGAAAGGATTCAAAGACGTGTTCTACATGTAATAAAACATTTTCTAAAGGATGTAACTTATACAGACACATGCGCGAGAAGTACATATTGAATTTGTTGAAATAATTAAACTGCAGAATAAATTTATTTCATGTTTGATATGCCAAGACAATGTATTTAATTACGAGGAATTAGAAGAATACTTGAACACTCAGCATGAGTTAGTTTTGATAAGGGAGTGTCATAAATTTTATTCGCAAGAAGGTAAAAATAATTTTTATTACATGGTGTAATTTAATAATGCAGCTCTAACTAGTACTGTGTAATTTTTAAAATTGTGGATAAAGGGAGGGCGTGAAGAGGAAAATTTATAGCTCAAATTAACTCATACGTACGTTTTGGTGAACACCACTGCGAAAATATGGTTAATTTATGAATGCCTTTTGAAGTTTTATGAATATCATTTTGCATAAATCGTATTTGCTAATTTACGCCATACGTTTTGCTTTCACGGCCTCCCTTTATCTAAAATTTTTTAAATCATACCGTACTTATGGAATCTAAATACCATGTATGTATTTACCTATAATCGGAATTATAATTTAAGATGTTTATAGAAAACTCAATATGTTGTATGTACAACACTCTCGATATTTTACGTATTTTGCACAATTTTCTTACCAAAATTTATAACAAATGAAAGAATAACATAATTTTTCCGTAATTTTGTTTTAAAAAAATAGGCAATGCATGATTAAAAATACAGAATCCTAAACTATTGTTTTAAAGATACCGTTAAATTTTAACAATTTTTAAATTCTTTTGTAAAATTTGTCATTTTTTATGGTTAATGTACATTTTCGCAAGTCTTTAAAATTTGAAGTGTGTGAAATTTTCAGAAACAGGATTTTCTTTAGAATAATGTTGCAGGTATATAAATATTTATATTATTATCTAAGAAGTAATATTTTTTTTATAAATATTTATATTATTATCTAAGAAGTAATATTTTTTCAGAATTTTTAGAATGGAAATTAAAATTAGAGCAAGATACCACTTCAAAATATTCTCAATACTATGGTGCACAAATTGGAAAAACACACAAAAGAACATATTATTATAGTAATCGAAGAGGACACTTTCTAAAGGGCACAAATAAACGACATCTTAAAACGCAAGGTTCATGCAAAATAAATTCAAGCTGTCCCAGTCGAATGATTTCATATAGCAACATGGAATCAAATGAAGTTGAAGTAACATATACAGGCTGTCTTACGAAAAACGCCCCAAGCCATAACTCCGTTATTTATAGATCCATTTTAACAAACAGAAAGGCAAATAAAATGAGACTAAAAGTACCATAAGGTGAGTCCAGTTTCAATTTTTTTTTTAATTACCTTCAAGGTCAAATGACTGTCAACTTTTATTTTTCAAATGGCTCTGTATTATTTTATTATTATATCTGGTAGAGATTTTTTTTCTAAATCCAATAATATGCAGCACTTTGACATTTAGAAAATATTTTTCGTAAAAAAAAGAAATGATCTAGTCTATTACGCAAAACGTGCTTTTCATAAAAATGTTAAAGTTTGTCGTGAAAACAATGTCACTGAGCGTTACTTTTCAAAGTTGTTTCAAACTGTCAAGTTATTCTCTTTGTATGATTTATTGTTTCCTAAAAAAGCCTATTATGGATAATACTCAGTTGATTGACTTACTCCAAGTATATTTTGAATGCAATAAAAACACAAGCAGTGCGTCTCTATATATTAGACAGCGATTTTTTCCCAAAGCAACTTACACAGTTGTAGACTTAATTTTAATTATTTCATTAATGTTTTCTGTACTGCTTGATTGCTGTTTTTATTGCATTCAAAATATACTTGCAATAAGTCAGTCAAGTGATTATTATCCAAAATCCATAATTTTTTAGGAAACAATAAGTCGTACAAGTGGAAGAACTTGATAGTTTGAAACAACTGTGGAAAATAACGCTCAGTTTCATTGTTTTCACGACACAGTTTAACACTTTTATAAAAAGCACGTTTTGCGTAATAGACTAGTTCATTTCTTTTTTTTTACGAAAAATATTTTCTAAATATCAAAGTGTTGCACATTATTGGATTTAGAAAAAAAATCTCTACCAGATATAATAATAAAAAATATACAGAGCCATTTGAAAAATAAAAGTTGACAGTCGTTTGACCTTGAAGGTAATTAAAAAAAAAATTGAAATTGGACTCACTTTTTAGTATTTTTAGTCTCATTTTATTTGCCTTTTTGTTTGTTAAAATTAGTTCATAAATAACGGAGTTATGGCTTGGGGCGTTTTTCGTAAGACAGCCTGTATAAAAACACATTTAGGGCACACGGAGGAACTTGGACATTTATTCTTATCAGGAGAGGACAGAACATGAATTGCTTCGAAGCTGAATGCAGGGGTGAATGTTAATAACATATTGGACGAAATGCGCTCAAATTTGACTGAAAATTTCAATCGTTTACATTTGCTAACAAGAAAAGATATCAAAAATATAGAACGTTTATTTAAATCCAATACTATTATTAAAGATTCCAACGACAGATTAAGCGTTGAAACGTGGATACGAGAAAACAGCGAGGAAGATATTGTTTTATTATACAAAGCTCAAGGCACAACATTAGAAGATTATCCTACTTTACATAATGATGTATTTTTCTTGGCGATAATGAATTATAGCCAGAAAGAAATGTTATTAAAATTCGGCAGTAACTGTATTACCACTCCCAGTAAACATGAAGCATCCATGTAACATCACAGAAAGTCGAAAAGCAGTCACACTTGTAACGTTTCTTTGTGACGTGAATATGATATCGCTATGATATCCAAGTAATCGGTTCTGTAGGAATAAAACTGAAAAACACCCCAGTAAGCCTCATGCACAATGAGGTAGAAGTAATAATAATAGTAACAATAATAACAACATAATATGTACGTTATATAATTATCACAAAATCTTATAGCGGACACTAAATCGCGCACTAGACGCTTTACGTTTCACCGTCGTTCGACAGCTTCGAACGACGGTGAAACGTAAAGTGTATAGTGCGCGATTTAGTGTCCGCTTAAAAGATTTTGTGATACAAATTTCATCGGACAAGAACCAACTGTAAATAAGTTATATAATTAATTTTGCTAACATGTTAGTAACAGAAGACGGACATTAAACGTGAAAATGCCGTTATTTTGACCATTTGTTTACATCAGGGTGATGTTATTTTGTTTACTGGGCTGATACAACTCACGGCATGAATTCGTACGGCTATGATTTAACAACCATCATGGTTCTTGATGATTTGCATACAGGATTTCCAGCTGCATTTTTATTTTCATCGCGTGTAGATGAAGTAACATTAAGCGTTTTCTTTAGCTTGGTGCAACAAAAAGTGGGAATAATTAAAACAAATGCTTTTATGTCCGATGATGCACCGGCATATTACAATGCATGGAAAGTTATAATGGGCGAAGCCAATCATCAATTACTATGTATGCGGCACGTTGATCATGCATGGCAAAGTAATCTCAATAAAATAAAAGATAAAGAAAATCGCATCATAGTATATAAAATGTTACGTGTTTTATTACAAGAAACTGATATAAATACTTTTGAAACAATGCTAAAAAATTTCATACGCCAACTGAAGAATAATTCTGATACAGAGACATTTGGTGATATATTGGTGACTATTCGTTGTACTTTGTGGGCTTTTTGTTTTAGAGTATATACTAAAATCAACACTAATCTTCATCTAGAAAGTATGCATAAAACTATCAAATATATATATTTGGAAGGAAAGAAAGCAAAACGATTAGATAAAACCATAAATGTATTGATGTCTTTTCTTAGAGACAAAATATTTGATAGAATGATAACAATTTGTAAGGGAAAAATAAGTAACAAATTAAATGAATTAAGAAAACGACACAAAATGTCTGTAGAAATTAAAGATATTCAGAAATAAATAATACAGAATGGATGATACCCTCATCGAGTCCAAATGAATATTACATAGTTTCATTAGTAACAGAAGCAGTAAATTGTAACTGTTTATTAAAATGTTCAGACTGTGAAGCATGTGTCCATAAATACCATTGTGCATGTGTTGATTACTGCATTAGATGGAATATGTGCAAACATATTTACTTGCTTTGTCAACATTTAAAAAATATATTTCCAGTTTTAAGTAATCTTACTGAGCAATGTGAATATGATTTGCAACAAAAAAAAACATGAAATATATTATCATACTGCATGTTTGAAAACGAAACACAACAACATCGAGGAACTAAAATTTGAAATTAAAAAAAATGTCGACATTATGATGCAAAATATAGATAATATTCAATATTTTGATACATTAAATAAACTATACAGAAAGGTTAAAGCCATTAATAAAAACCGTAGAAATTGTTAAGGAAAATCAAACAAAATCCTTCACTGAACAAGAAAATTCAGAGCCAGGTAACAAGAAAATTGTTAAACAACAAGTTTATTTAACAAAGAAAAATAAATCTAAGAATTACAAGAAGAAGCCAACATCAGAAGAAATTCAGGAAATATCAGAAATTTTGCGGTCTCCTGAGTAAATTTTAAAAAATTACAAATTATACAAACATCTTAAAAAGAATTAAATGTAAATAGTTGTGCCTTTGTTCTTGTTTGTATAAAAATACAACTTAAAACTTATGTGAGTTTTCTATTTTTTAGTTTGACAATTACCCAGCAAACATGGTCACGTATTTTTCACGTCAAAATCTAGTCATTTTTGGTCGTGGACGTCAATTGTCCTACAAGTCACGTCTCGTTTACGTCATATTTAATGACCAACCCATGACATCATTTCTGAACGTTCTCTCCAAATGATGTTGACTTTTTTAATTATACGAATCCACATGATTATCATTTAAAAGCGGATTTCTCATAATTGAAATGCATATTGTCATAGGTGACAAAAATATTCGTTATGTGCATTGTTTTGTCACCAAGTGGTCACCAATTTATTTGAAATTCACTGCCAGCGCGCGTCACTTCTCTACGCTTGCGTCAATTTCCCGCCCAACCTGCAGAATTTGCTCGTAACCTGCTGTGACCTGTCCATTTTCGTATGGGATGAATCTCGTCGTAATCGTTCCATTATTTAATCTAATCCGTCTAAATTGGTGTAAGTGTGTTGCAACTCATCCTAAATTTATTAAGTAAGTAATTTCTGTTATTTTCATATGCTTATTGTTACATCTTGTTGGAGGTCTAACCTAAAAAAGATTTTGTTTCTGTACACCATATAATTTTTTTAATCCTCTGTTCGTAATGGTGAATAAAAGCGCTTTCCAATTGCACATATGAGTTACTCAGAACTACTCCGGAGCTGCTCCAATGTGTGTCAATTGCACTAAGAACACTTCGGAATAGCTCTGAGCAAATCATATTATGTGTAATTGGAAACCGCCTTAAAGCAGGCTTTACACAGAGGCAATGCAATGCAGGGAACGTTGCCTCAATTGAAATTTGTGAAATACCAACTTTATAAAAAAAATAAATAATAAATGTTGAAATTTCAAATCAAGTCATGCCAATAGTAAATCTATTTTTTTATTGTAGCTTTCATAATATTCTACAAAACAATTTCTCATCAAAATGGCGTTCACAGGTGTGCAGTTCGATGAAAACGATGGTGGTACTGTAGCATTGGTTTGCTCCAGCTGGTTAACTCCTCGAAAAAAGGAGGTACTTTGGCCGCCTTATCGAACACAGGATCAATATAATATAATAAAAATAGAACTAATAAATGGGTATCAATGCCACTAATACATTCGTTATAACAGATGTTATATTAGAAAATAAGTTTATATTTTTATAGAATATATTGTTTTTATTTATGTTTTTCAATATATGTTTTCATGAAAAATTTTCTGTTTTTCTTTAGTTTTTTTCCACAAATTCATAATATACAGATTGTTTATTAAACACAAAAATTAAGGGGGGTTATTCCTTGGGCTATTTTAAAATTTTTGTGTCCTTGGCTGATTTTCCGAAAATCATCTAAGGAAACAAAAATCTTAAAATAGCCCAAGGAATAATACCCTGAATTTTTATCGCGTATTTAGTAAACAGGCTATACAGGGTGAGTCGGGAGGAATGAACCAAACTGCAGGAGTATATTCTACCCGTCAATATAAGAGAAAAGAACCCAAAAGTTGTAATCCGATTTTCATTTGTTTTCGAGTTGGAACGTTTTAACAAAATACCTTACATAATATATTTTTCTCAATTGAAATATTCAGATCAAAAGACTCGCTAGTACACAAATGCAGTTATATTAAAATTTGAAAATTAATTAATTCTTGCGTGAATTACAAGGATTACGATGTTTGAACATTTCAGGGAAGTAAAAAAAAGTAAAACTGCATTTGCGTACTAGCGAATCTTTCGATCTGAATCCTTCAATTGAGAAAAAATATTATGTAAGGTATTTTGTTAAAATGTTCCAACTCGACAACAAATGAAAATCGGATTACAACTTTTGGGTTTTTTTCTCTTATATTGACGGGTAGAATATACTCCTGCAGTTTGGTTCATTCCTCCCGACTCACCCTGTATATAGGTACGTCATTAATTCACAAAAGTGTGACGTTCCAAAGACGTGATTTATAAACGTCATTTATGCGTCGTATTTGGACGTCTTTGGTCTGTGACTTTTTGCCGTTATTTTTACGTTATGTTAACGTGATTTTTGACGTTATAAGGTGACAAAAATTTACTAAAATATGACGTAAATATCACGTGACCATGTTTGCTGGGTAATGACGGTTCTGGATAATGCAAAAACCAATATCATACATAAAAATTTATTTTAAAACGGCTTCTGATCGCGACTGCGAACTTAAGGAAAAGTTGAAAGATCTAGCAGGATAGCAGTCAAAAGGGGGCAACTAAAAGTTACTCTTGTTTGATTGCCAAGCTTTCGGAAAGTATTTATTTCCTTCATCAGAACGGATCTAAGTGAGGTCATGAGAGCTAAAGTTGCACATGTGAACAAGCCAGGAATAAATTTCTTAAGTAGTAACCATTATTAACAATTCATAAAGTTGTATTGTAAAACAAATTAAAATTTAAAAGTCACAGTTTAAAATGATGGACAAAACATTTAAAACGTTGACGTGCACATAGGCGCCATTGACGCTTTTTTGACGTTGGTTGGTTTTGATATTTGGTTCCTGTTTTATGCTATAATGAATTCTAACAGTATTGTTCGTTTTGAGCCTCTAATTAAGGCAAATTACGAAACCTGGAAGATCCAAATGCGAGCAGTTTTGATAAAAAACGATGCTTGGGGATATGTCAGTGGTACAATCGTGAAGCCCGAAATAGGTGCAGAAAATGCAGCAGCATCGGCTGAAGCCCTGAGACGTTGGACTGAAGCAGATTTGAAAGCTCAGTCGGACATAATCTTGTCAATAAGTCCGTCAGAGATAAAACCCGTAAAAGATTGCAAGACATCTCGGAAAATTTGGACCAAGTTAGAAGAAATTCATCAGTCAAAGGGACCGGCACGGAAGGCAGAGTTATTAAATCAGTTAATTTCTCATCAAGTGCAGGAAGGCGATGATGCACGTGATAATACTCAGGAATTTCTTGACATTGTTGATAGATTGGTAGAGATGGGTATTGAAATAAATAATGACTTACTAACTGTAATGTTATTGCGAAGTCTACCAGAAAGTTTTCAAAATTTTCGATGTGCAATTTCGTCGCGTGATGACCTGCCTAAACCAGAAATGTTGCGAGTAAAAATATTAGAAGAGTATGAAGCACGAAAAGAAAGTAGTCGGAAATCTTCAAATCAAAATGCTTTGGTGGCTGGAAAATTCGTAAATAAGAAAAGCAGATTCAAGAAGAATGAAGTCGAAAAGAACGAAGTCCGAAAGAAGAATTTTAAGTGTTTTAAATGTCACAAATTTGGACATAAAGCAAAAACTGTAATTCAACCAAAACTGTAGGACAGTCTGCAGGACGTGTCGATAATATGTGTGTAAAATGTACATCTAGCGCTGAAAAAATTTTCTCAGTAGACAATCATTCAAATCATGACATTTGGTGCATTGACAGTGGATGTACGTCACATATGTGTAAAAGTATTGACAATTTCGTTCAAATTGATTCGCACAAATTGGATAAATTGAATCTGGCGAACAAGGCATGTACGGACATTAAAGCCAAAGGAAGTTTTCTTTTTCGACCAAGATAGACGGTCATGAACAAAGAATACGTCTTCAAGAAACTCTGTATGTACCAGATCTACGATCAAATCATATTTCTGTTGGTAAAATTACTGATAAAGGCCATACCGTAATTTTTAACAATGAGAAGGCTGAGGTAATCGACAACGAAGGAAATATGATTCTTGTCGCAGAACGTTCAAATGAACTCTATTATGTTCAAACCAGTAAAGTAAACGAATGCAGAGCGATCAACCAGTCGACAAATTCAGCAGAATTACCAAGAGTTAATTCGCTGGAAGATTGGCATATTCGTCTAGGACATCTGAATCTGAAAGATTTGCGTGAAGCCATTAGAATTGGTGCAATTGAAGGAGCACGAATAAAAAATGCGAATGAAGATTTTGTGTGCGAGGTATGTTTTGAGGGGAAGATGTCCCGTCTTCCATTTCCGAAGAATTCTGAGAGACAATCTGAATTAGGAGATATGATTCATTCAGACATATGCGGGCCGATGAGAGTCATTTCAAATGGGAAAAGCAGATATTTCATCACATTCATTGATGACTATTTAGGATGGTGTGAAATAAAGTTCATCGAGCATAAAAGTCAGGCAATAGAGATGTTTGAAGAATTTAGGGCATGTGTTGAAACTCAGAAGGGGAAGAGAATCAAGATTTTTCAAACGGATAATGGTTTGGAGTACGTCAACAACAAGTTTGATAGTCTTCTTCGATATCACGGGATTAAACGACGTTTAACAGTACCCTACAATCCTGAACAAAACGGCGTAGCAGAAAGGCGAAATAGAACATTGATGGATACAGCGAGATGCCTGTTGATTCAGTCAAAGTTGCCATCATCTTTTTGGGCGGAAGCTGTGAATACGGCGAATTTCATCAGAAATAGATGTCCTACAAGTAAATTGCAGGGGAAGACACCTTACGAAGCATGGCATGGGAAACCCCCGAATGTAAGTTTCTTCCGATGTTTTGGCTGCGATGTACTTGTAATGAACAGAACCCCAAACAGAAGTAAGTTGACATCTAGATCAAGAAAAGGCATTTTCGTGGGTTATAGCGTAGAATCCAAGGGCTACAGAATTTGGCTTCCGGATGAACAAAAGATCGAGATATCACGCGATGTCAAATTTTTGGATAACATTTCTATCCAGACTGACGAAGTATCAGATGATCCTTTTTCGATGAAGAAAATTGAGACTGTGCGATCTGAGGGCGATTTTCGCACTGATATTCAGCTGGTGAGATCACAAAACTCAGAAGACAATTCTGATGTTATCGATGATAACGATAACGTTGAAGACCCACTGAATGACGAACTTCAAAGAATTCCATCACCAAAAAGAAGCCGTGGAAGACCGCGAAAGGTATTAAGTGGAAAAAGAGGGAGACCACGAAAGGAATACAACTTAGTCCAACCTAATGATGAAGAGCAGGCCGACATTGCATATCTAACTGAAGTACCTGTGATGCAAGCATTGTCGAGTCCAGAGTCAGAAGAATGGATAAAAGCTATGGCGAGTGAAGTCAAATCCATACTACAGAACAACACTTGGGACTAGTGAAAAAGCCGAAAGGGCGGAGTGTCATAGGTAGTCGCTTTGTGCTACGAAACAAGTATGGCACGAATGGACATTTAGAGAAGCGAAAAGCCAGAATTGTGGCCAAAGGTTTCTCGCAACAGCCCGGTACAGATTTTCATGAGACGTATGCCCCGGTTGCGCGACTAAGTACGATTCGTCTGGCAATTTCACTCGCAGTACAAAGAAAATTTTTCATTAAACAATATGATGTGACGACTGCATATCTAAATGGCATACTTGATGAAGAAATTTTCATGGAAGTCCCAAATACGATGGAAAAGGTTCTGAAATATATGATTGACAATGAGAACTTGGCTGGTGGCTTGGATAATGAGGTGAAGACTTCATTAGAGAAGTTGACATCTGGAAATTATGTGTGTCACATGAAGAAGGCCCTTTATGGTCTTAAGCAAGCAGGCCGTGCTTGGAATAAAAAGTTAGACAAGGAACTTCGTAATCTTGATGCGTTTCCATCAAATGGAGACCCATGTCTATACTTAAAGAACCGAGTAAATGATTTGATGATGATTGTCATTTACGTTGATGACATCCTTATCCTGTCTCGAAATGTTGAAGAGATTAATCATTTTGGTGAAAAGTTGGGAAAGAAATTTAGTTTGAAGAGTCTGGGTGATATAAAACGTTGTCTCGGAATAGATTTCAAGAGAAATCAGAATGTAATCACAATTAGTCAAGGGACTTACATTCGTGAAATTCTAAAACGTTTTAAAATGGAGGATTGTAAACCGGTATCCACACCTCTCGACGTAGGAACGAAATTGACAAAAAATAATTCCTGGAGTGTCTCTGATGGACCGAAGCCACCATACCGTGAATTGGTTGGAGGGCTGTTATATCTTTCCGTTGCAACTCGACCCGATGTGGCCCATGCAGCAAGTGTTTTGAGCCAATTCAACGAATGTTTTGGCAAGACTCATTGGACAGCAGCGAAACGGGTTTTACGCTACTTAAAAGGGACAGTGGATATTGGGATCACGTATGGTAATAATCTTAGCAACAGAAATAGCTTAGAAGGTTTTGTAGATGCCGATTGGGCTGGATCCGTCTGCGACAGAAGATTTTTCACAGGGTACGTTTTCAAAACGAACGGGGGAAATATATCCTGGGATTCGAGGAAGCAGAGAACTGTTGCTCTATCTTCAACGGAGGCTGAATATATGGCTCTCAGTGAATCTGCAAAAGAAGCTATTTATCTTAGACGTTTTCTTTTAGAACTTGGTGAGAGAGTCAATGTTATACGATTGTTAATAGACAATATTGGTGCACATAAGTTGTCAACAAATCCAATGTTTCACGCAAGAACGAAACATATAGATATTCGTCACCATTTTATTCGCGAAACAGTTGACTCAGGTCAGATTAAATTGGAACATGTGGCATCGGAAGAGATGCCTGCAGATGTTTTTACATTTTTTTTCTGTAATAATAAAATATTTAAAGTAAATACGTAAGCTGAGAAATTAAAATGTGCTTAATAATTAACTTGTAATTGATTCTTCTTATTTTGTATTTTCAAATCTGCTATAGAAAATTTATTTAAAATTCCCGCTCCTCTCGTTTGTCACTCTCTTACACATTAAATGGACATAAAGCTGTATCGTTTGTTGTTTATTTTAATCACAACTTTAGTTAACCATGACTCTAATCATAAGATTAGAATACGGCCCTAGTGTTTATAAGTAGGTACAGTTGCGAGCAATATTGTACCTGACTTGTGTTTCATTAAAAGTAAGGAAGTTGATTTCTTAATTTTGATTATTTGGAAAAACCTCATAAAAATTTAATTTATTTTCGACACTTTTTCAATAAAAAATAAATTTATCTGAAAAGTTTTAATTTCTGGAATTAAAACTGACATTTTGATTGACAGTGACGACCAAACTTTAATGCTGCACATAGTAGAAAGCGACACTTCTAATTTAGTTTAGACTGGCTCGACTAAGTATTACACAATCTAATTTACTTTCCTCTATTTCAGATTCAGCTTTTAGTGAACAATGTAACCTGTGAGCAACTAAAAATCAGATTAGAATCGGCGGTGCAAAGAAAAAGTATGTCTGTTACTAACGCGGCGTTAGGCTGATCTGACAGTTCATGAATGTATTAGATTAATTAATTCAGTCAATCACAGACATACATTTTCTTATATTTTATGAAATTTTGGATGTCCTTTTAAAAGGACAGTAGCATAATTGACTACTACAGGCAAGGTGTCATATATTTCAAAATAAAAGACCTTTTTTTAAATATTTAATAACTGAAACATTACAAAAGCAAAATATATATTTTGAAACCAACAAAGATTATTGAGGCACATGGTATAAGAAAAAACAGTCCTTCGGATGTAACGCAACTTGGCATTTTTTACACAAAAAATTTACTTTTTTGTGGCAAAGGCCACATCTAGTTTGCTTTTCTTGATAAATAATCAGGTGATCATGACCATCATATCTAGAAAATGCATGAAGACCACTAGATTGTTTACATGGATCTCTCTTTGTAGTTTTTTTGAAAGATTCTAATAAACCTTGTGCCACAGATCTTCTGAAATTTAAATGATCCATCTTTCCGCCATTGTGTTTATACAAAAGCCAAGCATTTTGTTCTGCCATGTCTATGCATTGGCTTATGAGAGGCCAGTACCACTTTTTACCTCTGATTGAAACTCGATACAGGCTTATATTTTGGTCAGCCCTGTCCACTCCTCCCATATTTTCATTATATTTTTTGATTACCAAAGGTTGTGGAACAGTGATGTTTTTTTTATATTTTTGCGAGAACCGTTTCACATTTAGGACTGGATATATGGAACAAGAGTTGGATATAATTGTTACTACGTTATTGTCATTCCACTTACAAATAACAATAGGTGTTTCTTTTGCAGTTACGTAATGAAATGAACCTCTATCTTGTTTCTTCAATGTTTTAGAATCTGTTATAGGACAACCGTTAATGCGATTTTCCCTCAACGTACCAGTACCTTTTAGTCCTCTGCTATTCAATTGTTCTATCAACGTTAGTGAACTAAAAAAATTGTCAAAAAACAGGTGAAATGGTAATGTACTGTTTACTGACTCCTATAAAACATCTGCAAATTGCAGCACTACGCTGGCAACACTGTAGAAGATCCTTGGTAAGGTTCGAACCATTCTATATAGCCATTTTTAGCAGTCGCCATCCATAACTTGTATCCCCATCTAATAGGTTTACCACGGATGTATTGTTTGCATCCGTGGCGTCCATAGTATGGAACCATGGATTCGTCGATGCTGTGGCATTCTACAAGTGGAGCAAACTCAAGAAACTTCTTATTTAGGGAGGTAAATAGTGGTCGCATTTTTGAAAATTTATCGTTCTGATTTAATTTGTAATTATTATTTGCATGAAAGTTTTTAAAAATATAGGTAAATCGATCTCTAGAAATAGCTGAATAAACTACACTGTTACTTGCATCTTCTGCTGTTTCCCAAAACATTGCTCTTCTGGGAACTGTAACATAACCGCTGAGTAACAGAACTCCAATAAAACATCGCATTTCGTTTTCTGTTATATCTGCTACGCGATTGTTTTGGGCAGCATAAGTGTTTGAATATTGTACCAGTAATCCTATAATTTCATTGTCAAAAAAATTCAAAAACCATTGGACTGGAGTCAAAAAATTTTTTGTGTCATAAACTGGAGTCCACTCAGTTAAATTCGAAACATTTATATCTGTGTTAACCCAAGAAAAGTCGGCACTTTTTTTTAGCGGAATTTTCTTTTCTTCAGAATATATTGTTTTTCTGAAAACAGACAATGGAAGCTCATCCTCACTGTCATACTCTACTAGAGTGTTATTATTATCATAAGTTTTATCAATTTCAGCTTCAACGTCTGCACGTAGTTGTGAACCAGGTAGATTAATAATATTTACAAAATCCTCTTCTCCAGAATCTTCATCAGTGTTTTCATCATTACAGTTTTCTGGCGGGAACAAAACAATACTATCTGGCGCTTTTTCATCATTTTCAATATTATCAATCTCCTCCAATATTTCATGAAGTTTTAAAGGTTTTTTCCAATAACTAAAACAATGAATAATTTGTAATATTCGGTAAAAGTAATTAGTAAATTATATTATGATCTAGCAGTAGTGCATTACACTACTGTTCTTTTAAAAGAACATTATAATTTGTCTCACGATCCTAACTAATGTCTAATGAATATCCAAAGAAAACTTTGTTCAGGATGTACAAGAAACCTTTGCTAACATAAATATAGAAGCAAAATATGTTTGCTACATATTATAGCTAATTTCTACTTACCTCCATGTATCCATTGCACGGTAGTAAAATATTTACTCACAATGATAAATTTTATAAGGAACACTATTCCACAGTTACTGCTGTCAGTGCACAATTTCAAATGATATGACCGTTTAGAATTGTATATATGCTGCCATCTGTATACACAGCCCACTAAGTAAATAGTAGGATTCTGTTAAGTGTCCTTTTAAAAGGACGGTAGCATAATCTGGGTTAAGTTTTATACAGTGTGTTTTACTTTACACGAAGACACCTATGATATCACAGCCGATTTCGTTCATATTATTAGTCCAGTCAATGAATGCCCAAGTGGGAGTTGTAGAGGACATGGAGGGGGGGAGAATTTTTCTCTTCAGGAATGTGTTGGGGGTAGTTAGGAGGTAAACATACTAAAAGTCCCCACCCCTACCCCTGCCGCTTCAGGGATGGAGGGGGAGGAGAAGCTCCCTTTTTTCGGTTTTTCGCTTATAATTCGGAAACTGTGCGTGGTACGAAAAAAGTATTCATTACAAAATTAAAGATAATTAAATTTCCTACAGAAATATCTATTCGTTTTCTTCCCATGTGTTATGGTTTCCGAGATATTCGCCAGCGAAATTCGATAATTTTCGAAAAACTTAATGCTCTACAACTTTCTTTTTGACGACTAATCTGTAAAACAAAAGGCTGAGGAACTAGAAGGACAAGATTGACAAGGCATAAATAATGTGTATTAACATAATTATAAAGATCCATTCGTCACCAGAGCCGTGAATGAATGAGCTCTGCATCCCGAGATTGTGACTCAGACCTTGCGCGGGATGTTATACGCGAACTGAATATTTTCATGAGAGTCGCGCTACTGTGTAATCTTTATACTGTGCTATAGGCCTGGACCAAAGATTAACAAAAAAGATAGGAATGTTAGGGTTCCTAACTAAGGCTAGTATCTTTGCGCCATCTGGTAAATTAGTGCAAAACATAATCAAGGATAGGCGAATAATGGTTCATTTCTAGTTTTTAAATTTTATCACAACCATTACGATCGCTTTCATATTAGCGACTTTCAGCAACGCGATTTCGCAGCGTTGCTAAGCCGCTTGTCACGCAATTACCTAAATCGCGGCTTAATGGCTGAAAATCTCTAATGTGAAAGCGGTCTAAAGAATAAATAAAGAACCCAGACGAAAAATTTGTTGTAAAAATAAAAGCGTGTTCCTTTTGGGTTGTTTAAAGCAAATATTCAAAAACACCTACTCCAGTTGCAACACAAGATTGATTGACATCGACGAACTAAATCGTGGGTGTAATTAAATTGAAAATTCCCATTTTGGATTTCAGCGAAAGCTAAATCAGTTTTTTCCAAAAGCTGTTCTTCTGTATGAATTCCGACAGCATAAACTACTTCCTTTAATGCTCCCCAGAAATGGATATGCTTGAAGTTCTTAGGTGGAGATGACTTGATTACATTACATAAGTGTCTATTTGACAGTAGTTTATTGTTTAATTTTAATTTGCAATGTTTGTACCTTAATAAAAGTTTACATGTAACAACTTTGAGGTTCTGTATCTACCAAATGACTAGAAATCGGACACATGTTTATATAAAAAGAATGTTTGAAATTCAATTCCCTACAACCCCTTTCATTTTGCGTCGCGACTTTTGAAACACCCTGAATATTTAATAAACGAAAATGAAACTCGTCACAATGAAAAATTTACGTTTAGGTATATTGGACGTATTTACAAAATATGAAACATACCCTAAGATACCAACTAAGATAACTACTTAATTTTATAAAAAAAATTACAATATTTACTAAAGAATTCATTAACGTGTACTCCAAGTGTTCGCTTATCAACACCTGTTACTTTTCGATTTACTAGTTTAATAAAATGTTTTAGCAAAATCATACTTAAAATCATTTTGAATTGTTGTAAAAGTGTATCTCTATGACTGCAACTTAAATTAAAACTTAACGTTTCTAATTTCATTGTAAGTGTATTAATTATATCTACTTTCTCAATATTATCTAAAACTGCATTATAAATAATTTCTGTACATTCGTCAGTTTTTTAACAATAAAATAATTTATGACTGTAATTTTTAAGTTGAATTAAACAATGTTCCGCTGTTAATATATCAGTTAAAAAATATTCTTTGCAATTATTACAGTTTTCAAGAAGGATTCTTTTAATAATATAACCTGCTATAAGAATTTACATTTGTAGAAACTGAGTCGGGAATAGGGATGGCAACGATATATTCATGGAAAATATCGATATAATATATATCGATATTTTCCATGAATATATCGATATTTCTAAAATATCGATATATTTTTGCAAATAACCTTTCCATATATTTTTTTAACTTGTGCAGTTTTAAAGAACAATGAAATCTGTTACCGGTATCTTTACAGTGATGAGACAGAAAACTACTTGAAATATTTTTTAATTTCTTTCATTTTACGCCTGCCCTGCCCTCTAGTAAGTAGTAAAGAAAATAAGTTACTTTGAACTTTTGCAGAAACCCACAATCATGCATCCTCATAAAATATATTTTTAAAGATTAGCTATGTAAATCCTCGAACAAATTACATTTATTGGTTTTATAAACGGCCGATACAAAGAACCAAAGAACTTTGTGAGTCATTCGTTCTTGTGACATCGTAATGGCACCACCGAAAAGTAAAATTTGGAAATATTTTTCGAAACAAACCAAAGATCAAGCATGTTGCAATACTTGTTCAAAAGTTTTGAAAAGCTCTGGAAATACATCAAATCTCAGTGCCCATATGAGACAAAAGCATTCAGCTCTTTATAATGCAGTTTTTGGTGGAAAGAAGAGTGAAATAAGCGGTGCTGTTAGTGAAGTGCAGGTAATTTCGGTTTGTTATCCGACATTGGTGTACATATTTTTTACAAAATAGTTTTAGTCCAGCTTAAGTATTTGATAAATATGTCATGTCAATATAATTCATACTCAGTCATACTGTTATACCACACAGATTTTCGGTTACATTTTTTTTATCTGTGGTGGGTGCATATTTTACAAAAAGTATGTACTGATGTACAGATTAGAGACCTGCACGAGTAAGTACAGAATCGTCCGAGTACAGATACGAATACTCGTTTGACGATTACAACGATGCGTATCGCAATACGCATAATCGTATACGTCCGTGACGAATATAGTAATCAGCATCGTGGCATCGTTATGATTAGTAATCGGCAGCGTCAGGAGCAGAGTTGCCAGTTGGTCACTCACAGTAACGAGAGATTTTTTGTTTCTTACATTTGTTAAATTTTCTTCGTCATTTTGGCGCTTAATTGTAGCATCGGTGCTTTTTTCAAAATTTGAAGGGCTACATCCTTTTCCAAACTTAAACATGTTTTCGCATGCTCCACATATTACAAACGGTTGAACTTGTTGAGTTTCAGTGTTCACATTTTTTTCAAAATATAACCACACATCTTATTTCAATCATAGAATTAATAAATATCATACAAAGATATGTTTATGATAGTTTAAATATATACTCAACCAGAAAATGTAGTGTAATTGTAATTATTAATTTCCATAATAATTACAATAATTCAAACAATAAAAACAACTTATATTATAATACAATAATAACTTATGAATAACAAAATGTAGGAAAAATATTGTTCTATTTCCTGGATGAGTAACGATGCCTGCGATGCGACGATGCCACGACGCTGTATTTACGATTACATACTCGCATCGCCGCGTAAGGTAATCGGCGATTATTAATCGGATACATTTTTACTTACTCATGCAGGGCTCTGGTACAGACCTAATAACATGCCATTTTAAAAATTATTAATCGAGTAAGCCATGATTTTACACAAGTTTATTTTAATTGTTAGTTTATTCCTATAGTAACAATTATTTTTATAATTGCTACTACGGCAATAAATTGAAAGTTGAAGTTAGTTTGTGATTAATGAATCGGACGTAATATTTATAGGGTTTCACTAAAGACTAAAGGAGCCTTTAAATTTACAGTCGCTTGGAGATGTAAAAACAAGTGAAAACACATTTATTTACTCGTCTGATTGTGGCTTTAATTTTAAAGCCTCCTTTAGTTCGATTCTGAAACTGACCCTTAAAGTAATTACTTAAATGTTACACATTCAATGCTGCCAACTAAAATAAAAAAGTCATAGCTTAAGTACTCCAATTAAATTTTTTTTAAATGTCCTGGTATTTGTTTACTTATGATTTTATTATTGTTATGGTTATTTTATTATTTAGGAAACTTCGAAAGAGCGCAGCGTTAGTTCGCAGGAGCCAGGGCCTAAACCTGGTACCAGCAAAGATAAAAGACCGCAGCCTCAGCTAGCGCCGATGCAGTCACTTACAATCTCAACGGTAGGAGAATCCTCTTCTGGCGCATCTTCTACTTCTAGTATAAGGTTTACGCAGCCCAATATTACCGAAGCTCTTAAGACAGTTGCCTCTTTTTCGGAGGGTGGAACAAAGAATGTAAAAATTACAAATGCTATTGTCGGTTTTATTGGTAAAGATATGCCATTTTCCATGGTAGAAGGTTCAACGAATTCATGAAAGAAGTTGCTCCGCTCTATAAAATACCAACAAGAAATACTTTCAAAAATTTAATAAATAAAAAGTACGAAACTGTGGCTGCTTTGTTTAAAAAAACTTTGCAATCTTTAAAACATTTAACTTTAACAACAGACATTTGGACGGACATACAAACAAAAAATTTTCTGGGATTGATTGCACATTATATCGCAGATTCTAAATTGGTATCAGTAACATTGGGAGTGCCTGAATTAAATGAGTCACATACGGCCCAATATATTTCTTCACAGCTTTTGAAGCTTCTCTCTGAATGGGATATAAGTCCTGACAATGTTGTGGCGGTTTTATCGGATAGTGGCGCGAACATTGTAAAAGCTGTGTGCGATACATTCGGGAAAAACAGACATATATCGTGTTTTGCACATATCTACATTAAATCTGGTTTGTGAAAACTCAATTTCAAACACTGAAGGATTGAAAGAAATACTTTCAAAAGCTAGGGCTATCGTAATGTGGTTTAAGCGAAGCGTGAATGCTAGCGATCAGTTACGTAAGCAGCAAAAAGACAAGGGGATTCCGGAAGGTAAATGTAAAAAAATCATTATGGATGTCAAAACCCAGCGAAAACATGTACGTTTATTCAACGTTAATTTCACGTTGTTACGGTGGAAATAACGTTATTCGTTGAAAAATGCAACGTTGTTTTTTGGTTGAATTAGCAACCTTAATTATACCACGTTTGTATAACGTGTTTTTTAACGATCAGTTTAATATGAACGTAATTATAACGTGAAATAAATATGTAATAATTTTGTCTTTTTACGACGTGATTTATACTATGAGTAAATGCGATGTATCTACCGTACGTTGATTACCATATCTTTTCAACGTTAATTCAACATCTACTATTCTACGAGAAAAAAATTAACGAAACTAATACGTTAGATAAATCATAATTTACAACTAAATTTTTAACCCACGTTTTATAACGTTATTTTAACGTATACCGAATAAATATGCGTTACAAAACGTGATGTTGACGTTAGAAAACACTTAATTTTACAGTGATTGTTTATCGTGTTTCACACCTTTGAATTCTAATTTTACTAAAAATCTATTGAATATGAGGTTCTTCTCCATGCTTGGCAGCTTTGAAATGAAACGAAACAGGTATGAAAAGTACTGCTAATTTGCACATACGAGTCAACCATAACCTCTTTTTAAGTTGACGTAATCTGTCAAATTTTTTTAAGTTAGTTTGAATTTGATGCCCAAAATCTGTGATTAAAAATACATACTAAAGATCGCAATAGTCAATCAATTATACATACATATTGTCACGAATACTCATTGGGGACAGCTGTATACAGAGTGGAAAGTTTAACTGGAATAAATTCTGTAACTTAGAAGATTACGATTTGTAAAAAAATTCTTGGAACAGGTCAATTTTTATTTTTAATGGCGCATATTACTTATTACAAAGGGACTTTTTTAACTTTTCAATTATTTGGAGGGGTGAAACGACCCCTAACTATGTTTTTTTTTAATGGAAGGATATGTTGAAAAAATTGGGAATACAGCTACGTTTTATTTTTTTATTTTTCTTTAGCAGTAAAAGGTAAAAAACAAAAAAAAGAATTTTTTTACTAAAACCGTTTTTAATGCCAAAAATTCAGGAACTCCATTTTTTTATTATTTGATAAGAAGAAATAAGCATTCCATATGGTATCGTATTGTTGCGTGCAGCCAATAGATGGCGCTGCCAATGCGCTAAATTTTTAATTGTACGTAATTACCTCACTGAAGTTTTTCCCAATAGGTGGATAGGAAGAAGAGGACCGATGACCGATTGAGTGGCCAACAAGATCTCCAGATCTCACCCCTTTAGACTTTTTTATGGGGGTATTTAAAAAGTAAAGTTTATGTGACTAAACCAAACGACATAGCAGAACTTCAGAACTTCAAATTCTGCATGAAATTAGGAGAGTAACGCTGGAAATGTTACAAACTGTTAGGGATGGAATTTATAATCGATTAAGGTATTGTCAAGTCAGAGGTGGCGAGCATTTTCAACATCTGATGCGTTAAAATCGTTCTAGTCAAAAATTTATTTTTTATATTTTCGCCTTTTACTGTTTAAGAAAAATTAAAAAATAAAAACGTAGCTGTATTCCCAATTGAACAAGCTTTAAGAAGAAAAATTACTCCACATAAAAAAAATAGTTAGGGGTTGTTTCATCCTTCCACATAATTGAAAGGTTAAAGAAAACCATTTATAATATGCGCCATAAAAATAAAAATTGACCTGTTCCAAGAATTTTGCTACAAATGGCAATTTTCTAAGTTACAGAATTTATTCCAGTTAAACTTTCCACTCTGTATAATTGTTAACGGGGTCACTTTGCTGAACTACGGATAATGGATTAATTGTGCGGGACAGTCGATTGGGGACCGAGCGGGAAGGTGGCCCAATAGCGAAGGGTGCTCAATAAAGCCTAAAAATGGTGCGGTGGTTTTTCTGAAGAGGGCCTTCCTTTTTAGAGCCGAGAACCGGGACAAAGTAAGCAAGTCTTTGTTATTCGGGTAAACTACCCCCAAGTGCCTTTAGCCAATACCTGGACGGAACCGTCTACCGAAAGCTACGTTTACCCCAACAGCTGAATTTATTGCAAGCGCGAAGAGAGCGTGACAATATTGCGGTGTTTATGAGCAGCATGTAATTTTTTTAAATTTTCATAAAGAAATAATTTTGTAAATAATAAAGTAAATTGAGAGTACTGTATTAAATGTGTTTTATCGAATATTTTAAGTTAGTGTAAATATTTTTAGAAATAGGCGATTTAGAATTACATGTTTATTATAAATAAATTATTTAGAATTTTTGAAATGTATATACAAAGAAAATAAGCTTAGGATTGTAATAATTAGAAAAATTGATTTAATGATGTTATGATAATATGGATGTTAGAAGGAAACTGTAGGTAGTAAAGAGTTCGGAAATTGAACGAGTGAGGGCGGCGCGTAGCTATTGTAAGTTAAAGTCCCCGGTTCGGCTTTATTATCACTGCCTCTGCCCGCTTTACGAATC
Organism: Dorcus hopei; assembly: GCA_033060865.1. NCBI lineage: Eukaryota > Metazoa > Arthropoda > Insecta > Coleoptera > Lucanidae > Dorcus > Dorcus hopei. The sequence continues at coordinate 836,327 of JAUPFK010000017.1, forward strand.
AGTCATGGAACTGGGGTGTCTAAGTGGCGTCTAGCCTATCCGACTTGGAAAGTCGTGTCACTCGGGGGCGTGGGTTCGAATTCCACCATTAGCCATGTATGTTTGTTCAGTCTAATGGTTTAGACCCAGCTTTAATACACGTCGTAATTGTCTGATTCAACGTTACACGTGGACATTGCCGCGACATTTTTTCGTTGTTTCAACGTAACCATAACACACGAATTCAACGTTTGTTACATGTTATTCCACAACGTTTTTTATACGTATGTATGCACTGGGATTTAACGTAGAAATACCGTGGACAAAGACGTTTAAAAGAACTTGATTGGAGCGTTGTTAGAACGTATTAATAACACACGAATTCAACGTTGATTAATTGTTACTCTACAACGTTTCTTACACGTGGACAGAGACGTTTAAAAGAAATTGATTGCCGCGACATTTTTTCGTTGTTTCAACGTAACAATAACACACGAATTCAACGTTTGGTTACATGTTCTTTTACAACGTTTTTTACACGTACATGTTTTCACTGGGAACTAGGTGGAATTCCACATTCTACATGGTTAATAGATTTGTAGAATTGGCTCCATTAATTTCTAATATCATTTTTGACAACGTCTCGGCACCTACAATGGTAAGCGCAGTTGAAATCGAAAATTTAAAAGAAATTATTCGTCTTTTGAACCCTCTTGAAAAAATGACAACAGAAATATGCGCAGAAAAATTTATTAGAGTGAGCAAAGTCATTCCTATGATACAGTGCGTAACAGCACAATTCAATAATAAAATTAACTCTTTAACAGCATTGGGACAAAACTTAAAGAATTCTCTATTATTAGAATTTAATAAGCGATTTGGACAATTTAAAAAGTCGCCTTTGTTGGCTACTGCAACTCTACTTGATCCGAGATTTAAACAATTGCATAAATTGAAACGGATCGTTGAAAGATCCAATAGCTAGTGCATTATTAATTAACAATTTAAAACAAGAAGTTGCGTCACATTTAGATCATGTAAGTACGGATAGCAGTGATGAAATTGATTCTGGAGAAGATTCTTTAGATTTATGGGACCACCATAAACAATTGGCACATTCAAAAAGACGGAAAATTAATGAAAGTAATGCCCCTGAATGCATTGAAGAAGTTACCCAATATTTACAATCACCAATACATATTTTAAGTCAAGATCCTTTGTTGATTTGGGATGAAACAAAAAGGGTATTTCCTAATTTATACAAGGCAGCACAAAAATACTTTTGTACTATAGCTACATCAGTGCCGTGTTAGCGGTTATTTTCAAAAGCTGGTGCTACTGTCACTAAAACCCGAAACCGAATAATGGGAAAAAGACTCTCAAAATTATTATTTTTGCAGTCACTTTCCAGCGAATATTGGAATTAATTTATTTTGTGAATTATTTTTAAAATTTCTTTTCTTCTCTGTTAGTTAAAAAAAAATCATTTTTTATAGAATTTTTCTGTGATTTTGCCTGCGAAGGCAAAATGATATACTATGTTTTGAGGAAATCAAGTTGAAAGTTTGAAACTTGTTGCGTATTGGAATGCAATACAAAAAGCTACTAAAATTGTAAAATGGACAATTTTGTCAGTACATTATTTTGCCTTAGCTCGATAGTAGAATTGTATTATTACTTCATAATATTAATTATTAGTAAATATTATTACATAGTTATGTTATTCATTTTTGTGTAAATTAAAATCTATTGAAAATGCTGGGACTTCTTTTTATTTACCTTTTTTTAACAATCAGTTAAATATATCGATATATGAATATATCGATATATTTCTAACGATATATCAAATGTATCGATATATGTTTTACAATATATCATATGAGTCGATATATCGATATATAATTTTTTTTTGCCATCCTTAGTCGGGAATAGTGAAATGTGAGGCAGAAATTCGAGTGAAAACAACTGCTTTAAAAGAAGTCGGACTTTCTGTTGAACTTATTTCGTTTTCATCAGGTGTCAAAAATATTTCAAAATTTTGCAACAAAACATTTTCATCTGCTTCACAATTAGAAGTTATACTGTGCTCAGAAACGAAGTTATTAATCAGTAATAAATTGACATGACATTATTTATAGATTTAACAAAATGTTAGTCACATTCTAATTGATACTTAAGTTGAAGTTTAAATGTTAATCAGATTGTATTTGACATTATACTGACCATACGTAAATGTCACATTCTAAACACCACTTAAATTTAAGCTCTGCTTAAAAAGTTGGTGCAACCGGGCAATAGGCCTCATATTCTGTCCACATAGACTACTTATTGATCCAAATAAGTTTTCCAACGGATCCTAATTTAAACAACGTGTTTCCAAGTACTTAAATCCTAATGTTTTCATCTTCTTCCATAAAATTTGCACATTTCTGATTGTAGTACACCGATTTTTTATTGAAGGTGGAGCAGCAAACGTTACATTATTGTTTACGAATTTCAGATGTTGTATTATCGATGTAGCAGATATCCAAAAGGACACATGAGGTGAAGAGTCACTAAGCACTGTATTGAGTGGTTTTCTGGTAGACTTTTTAAGTTTTGATGCATTAAAAAAATCGAAGAGTCTATCCATGAAAAAAACAAATTCTGCTGTGTCACTGGTCTCAATAATTTGGCAAGAATTTAAAAATGTGAGTCCTGCATAGACGGATCGACTAAATAGCTGACTAGCTAATTTTACCTTCATTTTTTTCGAGCCATCTGGATGAATATGATTATGTGTCAATTTTGGACAAATTTTGTTATTGTGTTTGTTGCCATCTAATTCGTACAATTTCTTAATATGCTCAAATTTGGCAATTTTTCCTTGATTAAATATGATGTCTTTTGTTAAGAAATGATTCCTTATACATTTTAATAAATGTGGTACGTATGACGTAATATGAAAAACCTTTGATGCTGTAACGTCCTTATTTTTTATCCGATTTTAATAAATGATACGTCAAACAAAATTACTTAAAAAGGCCACAATTTGAATCGATTTAACATTTTTTTCCGAGTTCTGTTTTTGACAGAAGACAGTCAACTTTCTTTTTAAATTGCACTACTATTCTTTTTTTACTCATCTTTATAGAAATGTTTTTCCTGAATATGAAAATCTAAACAATTATACCCATGCATGGAAAAAGAACGAGAATTTAAGGAAGTAATGTAGAAATTTTAAAAATGAAACAATCACATTAAACAAAGACTAAGTGGGCTGTGCATGTCTGTCAGTGGTGCATTTTACTAAAATTAACTTCAAAAATTCTCATATTTTGTAATTAAAAAAAAATTAAAATGGATAACCAGAATTATGTGGATATGATTGAAGCATATTTTGAATGTGGAAAAAATGCTGCAGCTGCCTTGAGACTTTACAGAAATCGTTTTCCTAACAGATTGTAACCAAGTGCCGATAAATTTGGAAGACTAGTCCGAAATTTACGAAATTTCGGATCTTTCAAAAAACCCAAATCAATTACCCGTAAAATTCAAGACGAACATTTAGAATTGAATGTTTTGCTGTATGTTGAAGAAAAACCTGATACATCTACACGAGAAATTGCTTCCCATATGATATGCAAGTATCAAATTCAACGGATCGATACATTCTGAAAAACTACAAAATCTTTCCTTATAAGCCACAGAAGGTACATGCTCTCGGTGAAAACGATCCCCAACGTAGGCTTCAATTCTGTACATTTTTCGTAAACAAAATAAGAGAAGATCCACTTTTTCATCATCATGTGTTATGGTCAGATGAATGTACTTTTGGGAAAACTGGTGTGTTCAACAGAAATAATCATCGGCATTGGAAAATAATCATATTGTGGTAGAAAATAATTTTCAAAATCGATTTAGCGTAAATGTATGGTGTGGTATTTTAGGGGAGAGGCTTGTGGGCCCTTTTATTATTGAGGGTAATCTGAATCAGGGAAAGTATAATAGCTTTTACGCAACGAACTAAGTGATTATTTAGATGAATTGCCAATTGCTGAGTTAATCAGGGTAGTGTTCAATCAGGACGGTGCTACACCTCATAATGCGCGAATTAATATTGATTTTTTAAATAATTATTTTGGCGATAGATGGATGGACACTTACGGACCTATTCGATGGCCTGCTAGATCGCCAGATCTGAATCCACTGGATTTTTTTTCTGTGGTCTTATATTCAAGATAATGTTTACGTGACTCCCCAAGCTACCAGAGACGATTTAGTAAGAAGGATCTTACAAGTGTGTGAGCAAGTACCACCAAATGTTTTATTAAATGCAGCAGTGAATGTTAGTAGAAGGTGTAGAATGTGTCTAGAACAGAATGGGGGCAATTTCGAACAGTAATACTATTGGTTAACGTTACTCGATTCTAGGGTATTTGAATATGTTAGCACAGCGGACAGAGTATATATCGATATTATCGATAAATATCTAATAACGATATTTCCATTTCGGATATCGATATATCGATATTAAGATTCGAAGTAATTGACGAGTATAAATGTCAGGAAAGGAATACTTTTAGACCCGTCATTTACTTCGAATCTTAGACTTAACAAGTACGGCGTTACTTCCCTTGATGTTATATCGATATTTTTAAACTAAGTTGGAAAGTAACGCCGTACTTGTACTTGTTGAAAATTAAAGTTGGTAAGTCGAGTAACGAGGATAAACGGCTGTGTCAGGCAAAAGAAAAGAAGAACTCCTTTTTACTTGTGTCGACATTTCGCAATTTATTTATTGTTTCATCAGGACAAAATTAAAGAGTTTACAAAGTAACCTTGAAAGTAATGGAATGAAAATACATTGCGATGGAAACACTTAGCACTTAATTACATAACGAGCGTCTAAATAAAAACCTGTCAAGTGGGTTGTGATCGAAAATTTATCCATTGCATTTACATAGCAGAATTACTAAATGTAGCCTACTTGACCAGGTTTTTATTTAGACACGAGTTACTATATATCAAAATATAACAAAACATATTAAAATTGCTCACTCTAAAGGATAAAATAATTTTTAAATTAAAGGTGGAGGCATCTTGGCAAACAAGAAGATGGCCACCTATTTCTAAGTTATCGATAAGCCATATTGAAAATGTGATATTGCGCATCCCTAATCACAATCACAATTGAAGAGTGGAAATTCAAAAGAGTCTAAGTGCCATTTCCAGAAAATTTCAGGCAACGCCTGTTTAGGAGTCTATTGGCCATTTTTTAAAAAAATGTGTAACAGTGTATTTAGTTCATTTATTTTTGTTTTCTTGTTAATAAAACTTTTTCAAGAAAGATTTTAATTTTATTTTATGTTCTAGACATATTTTATGCAGTATCTCAGTGTCATTTTTTTGGCACTTAGACCCTTGTGAATTTCCACTCTTCAATTCAAGTCAATCTTTTATAGTCAATTTACTTCATATCTGCACTATCAAACTGGTAGTAGGGGAGCTCGGAGCAGAACGGAACCACGGGGCACAACGGAACCACCCATTTATTTTTCTTATCTAGTAATGCATTTTAGTGAAAGTTTTAAAAACATCCAAGTTGCTAATAAAGAGAGCTAAGCTATTTTTGCCACGTTGCACTTATACATGTAGGCGGTATGAGCATTGGTGTGCATTTTCTGTTATGTCCTACAAATTTTGCCGATTTTTTAACATTAAAATAATCGAAATCAAACATTATTTTATTTCACTGACAGTGCAGATGTAAAGTAAACGGACTTATACTTACTAGCTTGACTTTTAAATATTGTAGGTATGGCATTTCTGTCAATTTTTCTCTGTCGTGTCTGGAAGGCCGAATCTTCAAAATGCTCTGAGCACAACATATAATTTCTGTGCATCTTTTTGTACGGAACGTTTGATATTTCTGGCATTTGCTCCAGCCATTTCTTCAAACGCTGTTCATCAACAGGAAAATAATGAAAATTTAAATTCTCCTGCTGATGAACTGTTGAATTACTGCAGCCAGGAGCTTTGCAGTAACAGTAACGTTTACTGGTCATGTCAGAAACTACAAAAAATACGAAAAACTACAAAAAATAAAGCAAAAAGTAAATTGCGGCCAGAAAATGATCCAACGCAATAAAATAATGACAGCTTCAATAATTTACTTGTTGAAGTGATCGAAAACTAAATTACAATACAAAAAATGCCTCAAGAAAAGGAGCCGCGGGTGGATGTCGATTTATGGACGCTCGAATTCAGAGTTTTTGAAGTTAGAAACTGAAAGATAATGCGTAAAGCAATCAAATTGTGAAAAAAAATCAGAGGATTAATCATAAATTTAAAAGATATTTGCATTTGAAATTGTAAATTTTTAGGTTACGAAATTATTAATGGCCGTCAATTTTGATAGTTTTTGATGAGAACTCTCAACTCGTTTTTGATGTGAACTCTCAACTCGTTTTTGATGTATATGAAATGTTTTAGCACTACTATTCAGCAAATGCACGTTATATTATTTTTAAAGATACATTTAATTTGAATAAAGGTATGCTTTTTCCAGTTTTTTTTTCTATGAATTTTCACCATTCCTTTCTCTAGGGACGATGTTCATGTTTATCGGTATGGCGCATTGGTAAATGCCACGCGCATGCGGAGTATGGTTAGAGCACAGGAAATGGAACCAATTTTGTCCTGAGTACGTGTAAATACGCTAACCATGACCTACCATAATCTGTGTTGCGAACTTGGCAATAAATTGTAAATTGTGAACGATGGTGGCAATAAACAGATTAAGACGGCCACATCACAGGGCTGCACTCGCACCATCGCTGTTTTTTTAACGTTCATTTTTGTGGTAACTACCGCTTTTCGGTGATAACATAATTGTTAACATAATTGGTTCCATTTCCTGCGCTCTACCCATACTTCGTCTGCTGCCGGTTAATCATGATACACCCTGTATAGTATTTCAGATTGCTGTTATTCCTTTTTTGGTAGATGTCGATGGTTCTGGTAAAGAATATGTCCATAAGCGCTGAACATTTTCTATGACAAAAATAGTTAATTTAGCTTACACTGAACGTATTTCTACAATAAAATTTGCGGATTATCCGTAAATTTCGGAATTATTGCCTTTTAAAAGTAACGATTTTTAGGTTATGTTCGAACGTTTTTTATAGATATTTTCGAATGGGTTATTCTTAAAACGTGCTGATAAGAGAAGGAAAGCCTTTTTTTGAGTAAGTGTATTTCAAGGGAGAGAAACCATTGCACATAAATATTTTTTAATAGTACCTATCTACTTGACGAGCAATACACAAATAATTTTTGTGCGATAGGCTTTCAGGGGTAGTGTACTAGTTTGTCGTTTCAAATTTAGCATTTAGGTGTAAATTTACACATAAAAGTTTCTCATCCCTTTTAGAACACACATAAAAGTTTCCCTTCCCTTAAAACTTACATACAAAAGTTTCCCTTCCCTTAAAATACGCACAAAAGTTTCCCTTCCCTTAAAACTTACATACAAAAGTTTCTTCCCTTAGTCTTGTCCAGAGTTCATAGTAGCTTCGAGGTTTTTCAGTAAGGAACCCCTTAGAATGGGATTGTAGTAAGGCAGTTGCATAAAAAAATCACAATCTAAGGGGTTCCTCATTCAAGGAAGCCTTGAGGAAACACTATGAATACGGACATTTTACTCACAAAAGTTTCCCTTCCCTTAAAACTTACATACAAAAGTTTCCCTTCCCTTAAAATTTACCCACAAAAGTTTTCCTTCCCTTAAAATATATTTACACAAAGGTTTCCCTTCCCTTAAAATCAGTGATATTAGTCGTAATTTACGCTGTAAATTACGATATAAATTACCGTAATTTATCCATAATTTACCATTTTAAATTACCATTAATTAATTAGTTACCATTAATTACCAAATCACATACCATTAATTACCAAATCACATACCATTAATTACCAAATCACACACCATTAATTACAAAATCTAAGATTAAATAAACAAAATATACAATTTATAACAAAGGAACAAATACATATATTGACAAATGATTGAGCTGCAAAGCTACTATTTGTTAATTGAAATCTAAGTGGACCCAAAACTTTGTTGCAAAAGATGAACCTTGCACTCCTCAGGAATCAAATGCCTTTACTTTAAACGAGTTAATAAGTGGACTTTAGTTTTCCATCCGAAGAAAAATAAGTGAAGAAAATGTTTCACCCATACATTAATTTTATGTTATGCTTATTTTTTAATTGTAATTTGTGTACTCAATTGAATTTGTGAACTCAATGCTTTCTTTAACTAAATTTTCTTATTTGCAAGTTACAAATTATTTTTTATTAAGTTTACATTTCTTTTTTTGAAATCGTAATTTGATGTTTTAATTGAAGTTTTATAAATTTTCAATAAAGTTTAACTTTTACATACACACAGTTTATTTTCCTACATATTACAAAGAAACGTGGAAATGGTAAATTACCATGGTAAATTATTACAACAATAAATTACTGGAGAATTTAAATGGTAGAATAAAAACGGTAAATTACTCCTGTAATTTACCAAAATTATAAATTACGGTAATTTTACATCACTGCTTAAAAATACATTTACACATAAAAGGTTTCCTTTTCCTTTTAATTTAATATGTTTGCTGTTCATTTAAATACAATCTAATACACTACCTCTGAAGCCAATCCCATAAAAATTATTTGTGTAATGCCCAAATAACTGTAGAACTATAGGTACATTTCATGACCAACGCCCGATGGGCCAGCTCACTTTAACTAACATATACAGATCCGTCCATCGCCAAATGTGCCACTGTAGCCTCTTTAAGAAGAAATAGCGCCTGAAATTTTATGATTAGTGCTGGCATGAAATTTTGGAGTTTTACGAACGCTCAAACTTAATTTCTCTACTTCGCAATATTCATAATCTTTCAATTTCCGGAAAAAGCTAAATAGAAAATTGCAGAATAAAATTTGTAAATCTAGAATAGATTTATCATGCGTTATCGGCTATTGCAATAGTCTCATAATTTGCCGGGTATGATGGGCAACATAATATAATAAAATGTATTTATACAAAAAAGTTTTCTCTTCCTTCAAATGTATATACACGAAAAGGCTTTCCTTTTCTTTAACAGCACTTTTAAGAATAACTTATTCGAAAATATTGATATGGAACATCAAACATAACCTAGAAATCGTAACTTTTAAAAGGTGATGATTTCGAAATTTACGGATAATCCGCAAATTTTATTGCAGAAATACGTTCAATGTAAGGTAAATTAACTATTTATGTCACAAAAAATTTGAACGTTTATGGACATACATATTCTTTACCAGACCCGAATTCGGAACCTAAAGCGACGATATTTCGTTCAGCGTTTCTCGGATTTGCCGCATTCCATGCGCATTCGACTGCCGTCTGACGTCTGCCGCATACGTCGGAAATCTACCATAATACGTCAAATTTTGAATTTTCAAAAGCTTATATTTTTAAAGTTTATTGTTAATCCTCTGATTTTTTTTCACATTTTGATTCCTGAATACATTATCTTTCAGTTTTTAATTTGAAAAAGTTTAAATTCGAGCGTCCATAAATCGACGTCTTACCGGAGCCGCAAACAAAAGGACATATAAAGCACAAAAAAATCTACTTACGAAAGTGAATCTTTGAAAAATGAAGTATAAATGTTAGTAATATGTAATGAAATCACAAACTGTCATAAATTTAAAATGGAAACAAACTTCACAATTTGCTCATGCGCGTTTTGATTATTAAGATTGTAATATTGTTCTGCCACCTATGAGAGTAGTAGGGTAACTACATTGCGAAATGACCGTGGCCATTGAAGATCATACCTCCTGATAAAAACTCTTTTCATTTAATAAATTGTTTATAAATTGGTATCTCATGGTAGCAAATTGTATTACTAACAAATTAGTTTAACTGGGTTCTATTGGTTGTTTGTTCTTAAAATGAATTTAAAATGTTTGCAAATTTTGTCACGCTACGTGAAATGTATGGAGGTAAGTAAAAGTCAATTTTGAAAATTCACACAATAGTATATTGTAGACCGAGGCGGTAAAGTGCTTGTTTTCCAGGTCGAGAGAAGATATGGCCATATCTTCTCTCGACCTGGAAAACTACTTTACCGCCAAGGTTACATTATTTTTTTTTCCTACACAACATTATAATTAATTTTGTTAATATCACACAAAAATTGGATATCAGATATGAAAAATTTTACGTTTTTAACCCGCCAGTATGCGCGCCCGGTCTCACAGACCGACGCGACACCAATTCTTAAATATGTCATTTGTAACCGTGCCAACGATGCGCATGCTCGGTCTAGCTGAGTTTTATAACCTAACAAATGTGATTTTTATTCGGTCATTTGATTGACTGTCATTTTCAGAAATAATAAGTATTTTCGGTCTGTCAGACCCGTCGCGCCCATTGGTGTTATATTTTTTTAAGTGTATGTGGTATGTTTTTTCTTTTGAAATAAGTTAATTTATACTTTCACATTCTGTTTTTTTATATAAATTGGTACATTTCAAGATAGGCATGTGGGGGTTGACATACGAAAAGGAGCAGGAGCGCCTTCAGCGCCTTTTGGAAGAGAGTGAGGCAATCTCAGACGAAGAAGTAAAAGATAATAGTTCAGAAGACGAAATTGATGCTATAGAAGTGAGAGAAGAAGATAGTGAAACCGAAGAAGAAACATCCAATGATGAAGAAGAAAATGTTGAGAATATTTCGCATACTGGACTTTTTTTCTTAGGAAAAGATCAGACTACAAAGTGGATGAAGCACGTTCCACGCCAAAACGTCCGAATAAGGGCTGAGAACAAATTTTGTCCTGTACCTGATTCGCAATTATCCACTCATTTACTGAAGAGACCAATTGAAATTTTCAATTTTTTTATAAATGATGGGATGTTAGATATCATTGTGCAAAACACAAATCTATACATAACATCTATTGCAACCAATTTTGGAAGAGAACGAGATGCTAGACACACTACAATCTTGGAAGTTTATGCTCTCCTTGGATTATTATTTTATGCCGGAATGCTAAAATCGAATATTGAAGAGTTGTGGAAATCTGATGGTTCAGGGATTGAAATTTTCAGATTAACAATGAGTATAAAACGATTCCGTTTCTTACTTCGGTGCTTGAGGTTTGATGATAAAAGTACCCGCGTCGAGAGGAAAGTTCTCGATAAATTGGCACCCATTCGAGAATTTTTCGATATATTTGAGGACAATTGTAAGAACGGTTGCAGTCTGTCAGAATATGTAACTATTGATGAAAAGCTCGAAGGGTTCGAGGAAATTGTAGCTTCCGACAATATATCCCATCCAAACCCAACAGATATGGAATCAAAATATTTGCACTTTGTGACGCTAAACTCTTTTACACGAATAATCTTGAGGTGTATGTTGGGCAGCAGCCTGAGGGACCGCATCAGGTCAGCAATAGCCCAAACAACGTTGTAGAGAGACTTTGTCAGGTGATAAAAGGTTCCGGAAGAAATGTTACCATGGATAACTGGTTCACCAGTATACCACTTATGGATAAATTGCGCAAAGAATACAAGCTTACTATCATTGGGACGATCCGAAAAAATAAAAGGGAACTTCCCAGAGAATTTTCTTGTCCATCACATCCCCCTGGAGGTAGTATGTTTGGATTTACGAATAAGTGTACGTTGGCTTCTTATATACCGAAGAAAAATAAAAGTGTAGTTCTAATATCTTCTCTGCACCACGATGATAATGTGGACACCCAAACAGGAAAGCCTGAAATCATATTGGACTACAATAAAACGAAAAGCGGGGTGGATGTTGTAGATAGACTATGTACAAATTACAATGTTTCCAGGTGCACCAATAGATGGCCTATGGTAATTTACTACTCAGTTCTCAATGTGGCTGGAATCAATTCGGTGATTGTTCACAGTAAGAATAACCCTACATCGGCAATGAATAGACGTAGCTTTTTACGAACTTTGGCAACTGATCTTATTCATCAATATTTATCTGTTCGAGTTACTCAAGAAATGCTTCCAAGACCTCTGCGAAATCGACTCCATGAAATTACTGGCATTCCAAAAGAAACAACTCCACATCATGCCAAAGAAGGAGAAATAGAAGGAGATGTAGTATTTGCGACAGCAAGGAAAATAGAAAAACCCGGTATTTTAGTAAAAATTGTGAAAAATTTCTTTGCTTGGAACCATACTTGGAACACACAGTCTTTATGTGCGAAAGCTGCGTAGAAAATGTTTCTGAGTCAGAGTAATGCTATAATTTGAATGTTTTAGAATAAGTGTTTATAGAATTTTTTTTGTGTTGTTTCTGAATTTTTAGTTAGTCGAAATCCAACATAAAATATACCAATATTTTTTTATTAATGACTTTTATTTCTATTGCTGTAGTAGAAATTTGCAATAGGGAACATAAAATGCAAAAAATTGCTTATAATTTTGGAGTCCGTCTCACAGACCGTATGCGCCCACTCGTGTCCCAAAATGTGGCGCTCCTACTGGGGTTAATCAAAAATGCACTCATAGCCTCCTTTAAGCAAGAGAAAAACTATGTTTGAATTTAATTCTTACCTACGGTAAGTTTTTGATTTGTTATTTGAAGGGCAATCATTAATTAAATTTATTTATCAGAATTGTATCATTCACGGTAGATGGGAGAATTTAACCTCTTCATCCAAGTGAATGACAAAATCTGTATTGTTGTTTATTGAAATTCGTCAAGTCAAGTGCATCTGATTGTCCTAGCGATACAGTCAAAATCTAAAATTCTTAAGACTCCGCACGCATTGAACAGAAACAGATGACCTTTGTTAACCAACGCCAATAAAAAAACTTAGACAAACATTTCATATCGAGCCCAAAATCAAATAAATGATTCTTATTAATTTTCACAAAATACGAAAATTTGTCAAGTCAACAATCAAATAAATTTCAATCATTTAAATTTTAAAATAAATGTACTTTAAAATTTATTTAAAGTGACTCTGAAATTATTTTAAACAAATTGCATTTTTAATTAAAGTTTAATAAATTCAAAGTCTTACGTGTTTTAAAACTCAGTTCACTACTTTTACTAACTTGTATGTTGGTCTTAAGGAGCTCAACATAGACTGAAATATACCCTTGAGATCTCCCCCTTTTATATGCTTTTTAACCAACAAAAAATTCTGTAAACTTAATTAAAAAAAATTAAAAATCCTAAAATGAATGAAAGTCAAAATTCTAACACACAAATAATGTCAACCCTGTTTTACAGGTACACAATATCAATTCACATCTTGAAAAGACCCAGGCGAATAGCTTCAATCTTTGAAAGACGAATCCTGTCTTGATTTTTCAATTTTATGAGAATACGGCGTCTCCCACCATTCTTTTTGAAGAAGTATCCTCGAGGCTTGTTCCGGATTGCCTCTTCCAGCGTAGTTGAAGAACTTGAAACGTCTTCCAACGTGACAGGATCGGCTCGAGTAGGAGTTTTGAACTCGGATGGCAGCTTTTCAATGTTGGAAGTCTCGAAACTCAACTCATGTAGCTTGAGTTTATGGTTTCAATATTCCTCAGCATCCTGGAGTACCTCCTAGAAGTTTTGATCGAACCAACTCTCTGTTGTTGGCGAAAGCGTTCCGTCAAGTATGTCGTTTGACATTTTCTAAATCAAACAGAAATTAAAATTACAAAAACAATGACTTAACCTAAGTATATAGAAGGTGTTTTAAATTAAGAAATAACACAGCAATATGTAACTCTCTAAATATACATTGTTAAAAAAGCCGTTGCATGATTTGTACACGTTTCTGTTGTGCTTTGGATTGAATTCTACTGCATGGATCTCTTCTAGTGCCACTTGTTCATATTCACCTTGCTATTGCTCCTCATTTCCATCATTTGATAAGGTAAATTTATGTAACACGCAGGCAGCTGCTATTGCACTTACAGCATTTTCAGGCTCCATATCCAAAAATTTCAAACGCCTCCACTTTCCTTTCAGACGCCCAAATGCCTGTTCAATTTTGCTGTGGCAAGAACTGAGTAAAAGATTGTAATTATTGTGCATTGGCGTTAAATGCTCATTGTTCTAAATGGAACCATGACATTTTGCATTAACGGATAAGCACTGTCTGCCAGAATATGTCTTCCTTGTGGAATCAGCCCATGGTTTACTATTTCATGAAACAGTGAACTAGTATGAAATACACGACTATCATGGCATCTTCCTGGCATTCGTATATACTGAGTGTCACAGAAATACAGAATACATTAATTTTAACCAGTAACAGAATTTGTCAAATTAAACAATTTTTCTCTGTACCATTTTTTCCAAATCGCCAATTTTTTAAAAAATTTCCCCCCATAAATTAACGAGTCCTCTATGTATTGTTCTAATCACAGGCTCTTAAAAATGGGCAGATTTCCCTTTTTAAGTTGCTTAGAAACGGTCGTTTGTCAAATATTGTAGATGACTTTTGACAATAATTTTTCGTCACTTTTGTCAAGCGTTTGATTTGAAATAGCAGCTCTTCTTGTACAATGCCTACATTTTCAAATGATGAATGCACTAATATTGTGTGTTAGTTTATGGTGAAAGCCAGGAAAATGCTGCTTTAGCCCAGCGCATTTACATGGAACGGTTTCCAAATCGTCGCATTCCGAATGTTCGCACATTTGTCAAAGTGGTGCAGTATCTCCGAGAACACGGATCCTATAAGACTGCAGCTTACGATCGTGGTCGACAACGTCCTGACCGAGTTGCAGACATTGAGGAGGCTATTTTGGATAGTGTTGAGGCTCAATCTAGAACTAGCATTAGAAGACTGGCTTTGCAACATGGAGTATTGCGTACTACAATTTGGACGATATTACAGTCTTTTTCTTTTGGTTTTCCCCTTTTGTCAATTACGCAGGCCTACTATACTTTGAACAGATTGGAAAGTCATTTGACAAATTCGGAAACACATTTAACAAAAGGGGAAAACCAAAAGAAAAAGACTGTAAGACAACAACAATTGTATCCTTACCATGTTCGCAAAGTGAAGTTCTTGCAAACTGAAGATTTACCTCGCAGGCGACAATTTTGCGAATGGATGCTTACCAGAATAAATATCCAGGAAAACTTTTGATTGACGAAACGACAATTTTCCTGCACGCTGGATAGGACGTAATGGTCCTATAGCCTGGCCTGCCAGATCCCCAGATTTGAATCCATGCGACGTTTTTTTGTGGGACTATATGAAGGATTTGGTGTACTCGGCCCCAATTAATACCATTGAAATTTTGCAAGAACGTGTGGAAAATGTTGCTGCAATGATTCGTAACAACATAGCAACGTTAGAAAGGGTGGAAGAATCATATCGTCATCGTCTTCAAGCTTGCGTTCTAAATAACGTTTTGAACACTTATTATGATCGGTTTATTTAGTGATTTCGTTCAGTGAATTTTGATGATTTCTTTAATGCTTTTTTCGCATTTTTTGCAACAAATTTTAAAAATAAAATCGAACAAAACTCTTCATTTATACCTACTAATTTATTTACTAAAAAAACAATAATCATGCACCCGTGCTGGATCCAGTAATGTTAGAGAACAGATATTTGACACAGCTTCAGGTTTGTTCCACGTCATCGTTACTAGGCTACAGTCACAGCAGTATTGGTTGCCATTTATTTATTTAGTTGGTTATTAATTGATCATCATTGTCGGCCAGGTAGTGTAGTTTCCAGTGGCGGACAATGATATTTGTAGTAAATCATTAAATAATTTTAACTGGATAACTAGAATGTTCACAGAAAAAATATATTTAGAAAAGTTGTTACTCTTGACGAGTTTTATTATCAGTTAAAATTAATGTACCTACTTATTTCTGTGACACCGTGTATACATCTGTGAAAAACATTTGATGATTGCAAGTTGCTTGTAGTATCACTGAATGGAATTGCTTCCGGTTGTAATAATCTAGTGAGTTGTTTGCTGGAGCTTTTATAGAAATGTGACAGCCATCAATTGCACCTATCACACCAGGAAACCTACTCTTGTCCACAAAATAATTTTCTATGGCAACTACCTCTTGTGGTGTTGGCCATTTCACTTTTTCAGGCAACATTTCTACTAATGCTGTACACACTTTAATGAAAATGTTATGACCTGTACTTAAAGGAATACGAAGGGTGGGTTTACAGAAAGGAAATCAAATATTTAATTACGATTAACTATTTGATTGAGATTAAAATTAGCGTTGCCTTAGTTTAACAATTTGATTTCTATGGCAACACGAATTTTAAGCTCAATCAAATAATTAATCGTAATTAAATATTTGATTTCCTTTCTGTAAACCGACCCCAAATCTATCACAGCATGCTCTAAAAGCTTCAGGTTTCCCTAGCATATATACTGTAAAAGCAACCTGCTTGTCAACAGTTATATTTCCAACATCAAAGCGATCAGCAATGTTTCTTACGAGCAGCTAGAAAATAAAATTAAAACATGATAAAAGGCAAGTTAACTGAACGGTCGAACTGCACAAAATCGCCAAGTCAACAGTCAGACTACGCCACCTGACCAATTAGCAATTGGGAAAATTGAACACATGGTTTGGTCTGACTACACCTTTTCCAAGTGTAGTTCAGAAAGTAACAGATTAATTTCAGACAGTGTCAAATGTTTTTCAGATGCAAAAAATGAATTTTAGAAAGTGTCAATTGTATTTCAGAAACGTAAAATTTATTTCAGAATGTGTTAATTGTAGTTCAGAAAAGCGAAATCAACTTCAGAAAATAATAATTATACATATATTTTTTCAGCATACCACAGTAAATAAGTCTTAATACACCTTAGGAACCATCAATAGATTTTCGTGGAGTAGTTGCTGTTACGATTGCATTGAACTAAAGTGAAGAATGAATTTAAATAATTGTGGAATTTGCATGATGTCCGTGCTAAAAAATGCAGTTCTTCGCTTTTAACATGCAGGCACTTACAAACTTACAAAAAAATCTTAATTACAAATGATTCCTGAATTGTAAATAATGCTTTCAGATTTACAAATGGTGCTTTCTGATTTACAAATAATTTTCTGATTTACAAATGATATTTTCTGAATTTCTTATGACGTTTTCTGAAATACAATTTACTAATCTGAACTACAATTAAAACTTTCTGAAATATAATTTACTAATCTGAACTACAATTGACGATTTCTTAAATACAATTTACTAATCTGAAATACAACTGAAATTTTCTGAAATACAATTGGAAAAGGTGTAGTTTGACTATTCACTTACCACAGCCAAAAACTTATATTTATGAAGTACACATCATACACATTCCATCAATGTCATGTCAAGATCACTCGAAAACTTTGGCCCCGATAAGGTGTAAATAAACTGCCTCATTATATCGTACGTTGTGGAATTGTCCAGCTCCGATAATTTCTTTTGGTGTTTCGCAAAAATGGTCAGTTATGGATTATTCATGATTTTATTTTTATATTCGTACATTCATAACAAATTGACGTAATAACAACTAACTGTTTTTCAAAGCAATCTGATCTTATCATTCAGTAACTGCATAACATGAAAATGAATAAACACTACAACTCCTCCCCACTAAATTAAAATCCTATGGTGAGAATCGAATTCTCGGTTTTGGAATACGAGTCGATCTTCTAAGTTGAACTGAAGGTTTCGATTCTTCAACTGTACCTGGATTTGCTTCAGCTGATTGTGAAATTGCTTGAGCCGGTTGATGTGCTGTTTCAGATTCTGTCGGGATAGTGGTTGTCTGATCTTTGAATCTAAAGTCCTCATCATTGATATTGAAGCGTTTGCGAATCTGGTTTCTATGTCGACGATGTAGTCCGTTTGCTGTCTGAATCACATACATTGATCTTCCAATTGTTTTGACAATCGTACCTTTTACTCAATGAGGTTTTGGACTGGAACATACGTAACAAAACATCTTCATTTGGTTGAAATGAAGCTATGTCCTTGCCAGAAATGTGACATGTGCCATTAGTGACAAGGGGGTTCGTGGCTGTCGTCCGTGAAGGAGTTCTGCTAGTGATTTGCCTGTGACAGGATGTGGCGTTGTTCGATAAGTGAACAGTAATGTAGCCACTGCTTTTTGTTTATTCTGTCGATCATCTCCTCCCTACATAGATTTAGCCATTGCTAATTTGAATGTTCTAACGAACCTTTCAGCTTGTCCATTCGAAGCCGGATGGAACGATGCCGTCGTCAAGTGCGTGATGCCATTGACACTACAAAATTGTTTGAAATCGTAAGCTGTGAACTGCGTGCCGTTGTCCGTGACCAATGTGTTCGGTAGTCCTTCGTGCAAGAAAATGCTTGTGAGCGCCGTGATCGTCGACTGAGTTGTTTCGTTGACCATCTTTAAAATAAACGGATATTTCGAGTATGCGTCTACCACGATCATCCACATTGAATCCATGAACGGTCCTGCAAAGTCAACGTGAATGCGCTCCCAAGGTTTCTTAACCGTTGGTCATGGCTGAAACTGTTTTGCCGGATTCGACTGGTTGTGCTGGCAAGCTTCACATGTTTTAGTTAATTGTTCGATGTCGTTATCGATACTGGGCCACCAACAATAACGTCTTGCCAATTGTTTCATGCGCACTGTGCCCCAGCGTCCTTCGTGAAGCATTATTATTATTATTATTGTTGTTGTTTTCCTTTAGGGTAGGCTTTTATTTTTTGGTTAGGTGGTAGAGCAGTTTGGTGAATTAATTATTTAATTCTCGTCAATACTGAACCTCGCCAATTGTTGGGCACTATAATTTGTACTTCTTTATCTGTGATTTGTTAATAAAGACACAATTATTATTATTATTATTATTATTATTATTATTATTATTATTACCAGAACGCGTTGTCGTAACTTGGCCGGAATAACGACTCTATAGAATTCACAATTTGTTTGACGAATTACAATTCCTTTGTGAACTGTAAGTTCATGGCGTTGCATAAAATAAAGCTTTAAGGGTCCATCGGGAATTGATTCTGACCAACCTTCTGTGATTGTTTTGCGTAGCTCCCTGAATATTGGGTCGTTGTCCGTGGCTTTGACAATCTGCTTACTATCGACTGGAAAATCATAGACTGCCTCGTTAATTGCATAAATAACATCAATACAGGCCTCTTCGCTCTTGTCGAATGTCAAATCAGGCCCCGCAGGCAATCTTGAAAGTGCGTCGGCATTTGCGTTTGTTTTGCTCGATCGATGTAGAATTTCATAATCGTAACCCGTAAGAAACAAAGCCCAACGTTGCAAACGTTGAATAGATGTTGCTGATAGTTACTTCGATGGGTTGAAAACCGCTACAAGTGGTTTGTGATCCGTTTGAAGCTCGAAATGCCGCCCATATAAATACTGATAGAATCGCTTGATCCCAAAGACGATGGAAAGAGCCTCCTTCTCTATTTGGCTATAACGACATTCGTGTTCGTTCAATGTCTTTGAGGCAAATGCGATCGGATATTCGTTACCATTATCATCTCGATGCGATAATACTGCACCAATGCCATATGATGAAGCGTCTGTGGCTAAAATTAATGGTGAACCTGGTCGGTAATGTGCAAATGTAGTGGCTTGAATGATTCTGCTCTTCAGTTCTTCGAAAGCCGCTTGTTGATCCTTGCCCCACTTGAATTTCGCATCTTTACGGCGTAACATGTTAAGTAGACCCGCAATATTTGAAAAATTCGGTACATATTTATTGTAATAATTGACTTTACCCAGAAACGATTGAAGTTCATCCAAATTCTTTGGTTGAGGTAAATTCTTTACTGCCTGAATGCCGAAATCCGAAGGTCGCAAGCCATCACTCGAAATTATATGGCCCAAATACTCGACCTCGCATTGAAAAAATTGACACTTGTCTAATCTGCAATGAAGTCCGTGTTGCTCGAGTCGTTTGAATAATTCATCTAGTGTGTGTAAGTGTTCTTCGTCCGTTGCGAATGTCGTCCAAATAACTAGCGCAACTTGGTAAGCCATTAATGACTTACTCTATCAATCGCTGAAAAATTGCTGGTGCGCTGGCGATACCAAATGCTAACCTCTGGTATTCAAATAGTCCGTAAGGCGTATTAATAACCGCTAACTTCTTGGCCTGGTCGTCCAATTCAATTTATAAATATGTATCAGCTAAGTCAATTTTCGGGAAATGCTGCCCATTCTGCAGGCGTTGAAATAAATCTTCCACTCGTGGTATCGGAAATTGGAGCTGCCCACTCGCTGATTTTAACAGGACGAATAATGTCAGCGTCTTGAAGACGTTGCAATTCCGCCTTGACTTTGCCTTGAAGAGAAAAAGGAACTGGATGTGGCTTGAAGAATTTCGGTACTGCGTTGAGTTTGAGATGCAATTTTGCCTTGAGCGAAGTGCACTTGCCTAACTCATTATGAAATAGTTCTTGATGACGACCACAAATTTCGTCAATTTTGGTTTTCTGGGCGTACAAATCGAGCAGCGTGAATCTGGTATATTTGTCTCCCAAGAACTTACGTTGAGAAACTTCTACAATGGTTCGACATGGCCGACTCCAAACCGACAAAGACACCTGTCGACAGTCAACAGCAGGATGAAGCGTCTAACAGTGCTCTCGTTCCTTACCGTTCGGCAGTGGGTTCGTTGATGTACTTGGCCTGTCCTACTCGTCCAGATCTTGCATATGCCGTTTCTAAAGTTGGTCGACCTATGGCTGAACCAACTCTATTTAACACCACGACTCGGCGTTCGACTCACTAGTTGGTGGTACTGCTGTCTCTTGGACTTCACAAATACAGAAGTCTGTTGCATAATCAACTACTGAAGCTGAGTTCGTCGCTGCCAGTGAAGGCGCAAAGGAATTAGTGTGATTTAATCAATTATTGTCCGAAATTAATAAAAAGAAGTATGTGCCTGTGTTGTTCGTCGATAACGCGAGTGCAATTAAGTTAGTAAAGAACCACGAGTTCCACAAACGCTCTAAACACATTGAAGTACGTTACTATTTTGTTCGTGAGCCTTATAACAAAGGCGACATCAACGTCGAGTGTACGTTCTCAAGATCAGCTCGGCGACATAATTACCAAACCACTCAACTCAGTTAGTTTTAAATTAATGTGCAACAAAATTGGACTTCATGAATAATTCTATTACGATATAATGATTCAGTTTATGGGATCGTGATAAGGTGTAAATAAATTGCATCATTCTATCGTACGTAAGTACGAGTATATGTTATTTTTAATCCAGTAGTTCATGTACAATTCTTTAATGTAATGTAAAAAGTTAGTTTACATAAAAAACAGTTTGTTCGACGAGTGTTTTCTTTGCCAATTACCTTTAACCATCACAGGCACACCCAATATTTATTAAATACTTAAAAAGATAGATCTTTAAATTATTCTCAAATTATAATTTTATATAAACATCTGTCATCTTTACGAATTGAAACGAATTTTGAAAAATGTTTGCTGAAGAATACAGATAGGTATGGTATAGATTCTACGTATATCTCTGTACTTACCTCCATTGCTGCACGAGACATTCGGAAATACATATAATAATCATCTAGGCAATACAAGCTGTTTTTCAACTTCATGCAAAAAATGAAACCAGTGAAAGTTGACATTAAAAGTGATAGAATGAAGCAATTTTTGTATAACAATTGATTAATAAATATTGGAGATAATAAATGTTTTCGGCTATGACGTTTCCAAGTACGACAAAATCTGTGAGTAGTTAAAAAAGAAAAGAACCTCGGACATAACTTGAGGAAGCAATTCTTTCACAATTAAAAAAACAAGAGGATGCAACAGATTGTTAAAACTATTAACGTTTAAAAAGTTTCAATAAAGAAACATTTACATTTACAAATGCAAATTATGCAATTAATTTATGAAGCAAAAATAAATAAAAAAATACGGTTAAGTATTTAAAAATATGTTAATAAATTTTTTGTACATTAATAGTAACATTACATAACAACATTTTTGGATATGATCTGTGTAACAAAATTTTCTCCCATTGCCAAGGTACGCTTCCTACCGGGTGACTGTTAATAAGAAACGATCTCCAAGAGTATGGGAAAAATGTTAAAAAATTCTTCCTATTTTAGTTTTTGAGAAATAATTAATCAAAAATTAGCCCCAAGACGACGATGCGCCCTTGGTTAAAAAAGTAGACGAGCAGATGAACTAAATAAATACTCATAAAAGTTTTTTTTATAGTTTTATGATACTGCGACGTGGTTTCGTAAACTTGACCTTTAACCCTCCGGTACTAACGCGATTCCCCAAGACATTGTTACTAACGTCGGTCGCTGATACCGATATTTTGACAAGCAAGCATTTTCGGTCTCAAGACATTTTTTTTGTAATTTTTAAGGGGGCACCAATGAAACAACTTATTTTTTGATAAATTGACATATTTTGCTCTCTGTTTTGCAGAAAATAACAAAGATATGACAAAATAAGTAAAACACATAGTTTTCAAACAAAGGGTAAATGAAAAAATTGAACAAGAACTTAAAATTATACTCTTTGGTAAAATTTAACACATTGAAATTGAAAATGGTATAAACTACTAAAAAAATAATATCATGAACGGAAATTCAAAATGATCAAGTTTACGTGAGGTCAAAAGGATTATACTCTATTTTTTATTGATAGGCGGTAAATCCGAAGTTGTAAAAGAATGCGGCTCTCCTGTTAGTCTGTTATCTGTGTTCTTTTTTTTATTTTATTTTATTAAAATAGCAACTAGTTAGTAACGATTGGGGTCAACTTTGAAATTTTTTGTCGTCTCTTAGTCATGTAATGAATTATACCAATCTGTAAAATGCGCCTATCAATAAAAAAGAAAAGAAGTAAATAACGGCTTAGCTGGCAAGGAAAAGTAACTGTCCCAAGGTGTAAGGTGTTGACACTTGGAGGTGAAACATTTATAACACTTGTTTTTCTATTCTTCTTACTTGAACAATAGTTGCATCTTCCGTATGCACATTTGCTGCAACCACTGAGAAGACCCGTATTTCGAGGGCAACATCACAGTATAGCAACGAAGGTAAACAAAGTTACTTCAATAAAAATAGAGTATAGTCTGCTCTTAATTCATTGATTCGCTTTATGAATCACATATGAATTGATGCCTGCAACATTCATTGCACAGTAGAATAAAACCATTGGCCAACGACATATAGATCTGGCGCAGTTATAAGTGTCGGTAAGTTTATCAACTACGTCAACACCACTTTTAGTGTTATTATATTCTATTATAATTTCCGGCTTACCAGTAAACTCATCACTGGTGTCATTAAAATGCATTGTGGACAGAAGCAACACATTTTTATTTTTTCGTGGTACATATGAAACAAGTGTTGCTTTTTCTTCAAACGCGAACATACTTGTCCCCTCTGGTCGTTTTATGTTTACAAACTCTGAAGGAATTTGTTTTTTATTCTTTTTTAACGTTCCTGCTACAGTCAGTTGATAATCTTCCAAAAGTTTACATGCCAACTCCATGCTGGTGAAGAATTGTCCATCATGACATTTCTTCTAGTCCCCCTTATTGGTTGACATAGTCTTGGTACTAATGCCATATTTGAAGTATCAACCTGAAGGGACCGTCGGGTTGTTTCCCCACATAAACTTCCATGGAAGTCGTGTAAAACATTTTCGCGTCAACTAACGCATATATCTTTATACCATAGCGATTTGGTTTATTTGGCATGTAAATCCTGAAACCGCATTTACCGCGGAAACTTCTCAACATTTCATCCACAGTTGTGAACTGTGACATTGAAAAGTATTTCGGTAAATTGGCGCTAAAGTCGTCCAGAAACTCTCAAACAGCAGCTAATTTGTCAGCCTTCTGTCGGTCTGCTCGCGTAGTTTTATTATTAAAACGTATGTTTCGCAGAAGAAATCTGAATCTTTCTAATGACATGGTTAAGCGGTATATCTCCATAGACATTCCGTTACTTCGGAATAAGTCTGCGGCGTTGTGATGGTTGCTTTTTGATACGCCTGAAATATATAAAAGCCCAATGAGTGCTTTGATCTCAGTTAGGTCTGTTTTTCTAGCAGTTCTGTAAGACGGATCATAATTCTTCAACTCTATATATGTATTTGTATGTTGAACTATGTTTTCCAGCATGGCATCTGTGAAAAACAAACTCCAAATTTCTAAAGGCGTTTTTTTCTCACGTGCAATTCCTTTCACTCCTGGCAATTGTGTCACAATATTGACGGCACGTGTTCGAACGGCTAATTGGGATGAAGCATGTTTTCTCCATTTGGTAACACCATCTTTTCCTATAAAACACGGAAATCTACGTTTAGGACCATCTACTACATCCATTTCATCCACTTGGTCGTCTTCTAAACTTTCATCATCATCTTCCTTTTCAATTTCACAGTCCGAGTCCATTTCTTCTAAGAGTCGTAATAGTTTTTCCTGTTCTTTTTCATAATCTCCTCGAGCCATTTTGAAAAATTATACTGATAAACAATAAAAAAATTACAAGACATTCATTTATATTTGTTGCACAAATACTAACCTCGATCGCACGGACCGCCTCTGCTAATAACTCAATAACGGTCTCACCACGATATACAAAACACTGGTAGACGCACTTGCCTATCTTTCCCATACAAAACAAGGGAGCTAAAAGTAGTGCCTACTTGCGAGATTTTAATTTTATCACTAGATGGCACCAACGTATGAAGGACTGTCACTAAACGTCATTAATGGTCATTAACGACACTTATGTTCAGTATTTACATGTGTTTATCAGAAATAATATGTTTATTAAAAGCAAACTCTGGTTGGTGTGTTAATGAAATAGAGAATAAACGGTGAGTATCAAATTTATTAACTTATATAATAATATGAGTGGTAATTACAACAAATTATAGGTTGAGGTATAGAATACGGTGGTAAATTAGTTGCCGATACCGGAGTGTCTTTAATTAATGCAAGTTTCAGCAATGCAACACAGAAATGCACCAAATTTATTTTTGACGTTGCTAATAGAGTAACGTCAAACAAATTCATGGAAATAACTGGTGCGAACTGGTGAATAAAGCTTCAGACGTTCCACACTGGCGTCGCAATTTTTTCTTCGCCCGCATCCATATTCCTCCTATTTTTTGGATATGAACATTTGGATTTTCAGGATTAACGAAGTTTTGCTCGTGGATAATAACCTCATGTTCATAGATTCCTCCAGCTTCTAGCATTCGGAAACACTTGGGTATCGGCAATTAATTTACCACCGTATTCTATAACGAGTGATCAAAATAAAAACGTATTAGAGTAGGCGTTGGAATTTAAAAGTATGTCTGGATAACGTCATAATTAATTAATTGTCAATCAACTATCACATAATGAAAGTCTCAACAACGTCATAAAAATGAATAAGTCTCTCATGGTGGAGTTTTTTTCAAAATGGCCACAAAGTTAATCATAAAAAGGGTTTATTCGATACCTAATGCAATCGAGAAGTTTCATGAAGCATATCCTGTGGTCCACTTCCACAAACAGAAACATCCAAGTGACTGAAGAAACGTGATATGAACTAAATGAAGACATACGTGTTTGCTTGCGTGGCCAACTCTAATCCGTTTTTTATTTGATCACTTTTTACCTCTACCAAATTATACATCTTTATTTAATATAATTTTCGATGTAAAACAATCAAAATTTGCTTTAGAATCCCTATACGGCACATACTATTTTTGCTAATTTTGCATGTTTCTTAGCACTGTTATTTTCAGAACTTCTTTTTCTTGATTCCTTTTTGCACGACAAAGACATTCGTGTAATTAAAAATGAAAATTTATTCTCTTTGTTAGGTCTTTTTTGTGGTTTGTGCAACCAACAAAATTAGAAAGTTTTCTTTTGCTCAATATCGTCAAAATATTAAGCAACGTGTTCTTTTTGATTTCTGATTTTAGATTTTCGGATATACTTGACTCTATATTCTTAAGTAGGATCAATAGTTCTTTATATGGAAATACTAAATGCCCTCTACTTTTCAGCATGATAAACGTATTAAATGATTCATGTCCATTTCCGATAAGAGTTTTAATATAACTTTCACATTTTTCAGATTTATATTTCCGAGCAATGAATCCGCAATCGTAAGCAAATGCTTCTCCAATATTTGACCTATCAGTAGTGATTCTCCATTATTGTTAGCTCCTCCACCACAATGAAAAAAAATGTTCAAGTGGATCTTGATTTATTCTTGAAGTCATTAGATACTGAAAACCCAATTCGTTGGAACAATAATGCAATAAATCCAAAGCAGTATTTATAGATGCTCTTAGGGCCAGTATTATAAAAGTACGGTTGAACCTGCGGTTGGCTGGCCGACGGTTAGGATGCAATTTGTATTAAGCGCTTTCCTTTCATCCACTTTAGCAGCTGGGAGCTGCTAAAGTCAGGAATGCGTATGTTCCTTTCAACTTAGGCGTCACGACTTGAAGTTCGGTAAAATGGTTTCCCCTTACCCCTCGAGGACAAGCAAACTTGCTTGGGCGTTAGAACTTTTCGCGCGTTTCAGATTCGAATCTATAGGTTATGTTTAAGTTTAAAGCGTTTAAGGTTAACTACAAAAGTTAAACGGCCTGATAATTGTCTGATAATTCACCATCACTCAAAGGCTTGAGTAAATCCTATTAGCAATAAGATTTACTTACATGCTTACATCAGCTTAATTAAAAAATATAAAACCTTACCATAATAACTTCTTTTACAAAATTTTCCATTTTATGTCGTTTTATTACTCGCACAATAGATACGTACGTGATAGATACGTTAAATATTATAGGTTATGTTTTTGTTTGAACAATTCAAACAAAGCAAGCAAAGGCAAAATTCGCGTTCCATTCGTAGTCGCCCTAGGATGCTTAAAGTTTTTAAGCCCTGTGGCTCCGTGCATATGAAAGGAAAGCAACTATTATAAACACAATCTTGGGCCTCGGTTCGTTAACCTGACGTTGGCTTACATTTTCGAATGTTGGCTATTCTGTCAAGTAATTTTGACATTACTGCCAAAGCAGTCCCAAAATATAACTGAGTAATATAATTTATCATAAATTATTTTAATATTTAAAATAACAGCTAAAAGTAAAAGAATATCTTATTCTGATGCCGAATGCCATCGCCTTGTTGATGTAGTTCACAATTATAGAAATAACCCGTGAGCAAATAAAAATCAGATTAGAGCAGGCGGTGCAAAGAAACTGTATGTCTGTGATTAAATGAAAAGTCAATAAATTTGACAGTTCATGAATGTATTACATTAATTAATTCAGTTAATCACAGACATACATTTTCTTTGCACCGCCTGCTCTAATCTGATTTTTATTTGCTCACTTTTTATTTTAGAGTGTAAGGAGATAGATTCCACAACTTGGAAGCAAAAGGTAAAAGATTTATAATTTATACACTGTTGTGATAAAGTAACGGATAAATTCGATATTTTAATTTTTTTTTTAAAGAACGCTCGGACTCAATTTTATTTTTTGCCTTTTTCAGGAAATATCTTTGTACTAGGCAGTTGAAAAAAGCTGGTCAAGTGTTAACATTATTTTTTTAATGGAACTTCGTATTTTTAAATTCTGCTCAAAATTTTACACATTTTTGATACGTAAAAAGCCAATTACCTTCAAGATATTGATATGTGAACGATGATAATTTTCAAAACTTGACTAAAATTGAGGGGTCCCTTTTTTGTTTTTTTTGAAAAAAAATGTTCATCTTGAAAATATTGAAGTTACCCATTACTTTATCACAACTTAGTATAATGCTATTACCAATCCATATTGCACATTTATATGCAATACAACCTGGGAGAAAGTTGCAGAAATTTATAATTCTGCCACAACTGATCCCAGAACTGCAGATCAGCTGCGTTGCAAATTTGACAATTTAAAAAAAGATGTTTGTAAATACGAAGCGCAGAAACGGCAAAATTTCTATAAGACCGGTGGAGGTGTCGAACCAGATGTAAAAGCCACAATAAAATTATTATACGACAAAATAAAAACTATAATTAGTTTTTCGAATCAGTGGTTTAGAACCCAGTCAGGGCGAGAGTGACGTTGCAGAAATAGATGAGAGGATGAAATGCAATAAATATAACTCAAAAGTTCATCAAGTTAATTTTGATTAGAATCATTCATATTTCATTCATCTTAATTTTGATTGATTGGAGGAAAAGGACGAAAAAGAGATGAAATCCTAAACTAACTAAGGTTTAATATTAAAATATTTAAAGAATTCAAAGATTACTTCATGAACTTTTCAACTGAACACTTGATATGTACAAATAGCTAAAATATACCTGGTGATCTACAAGCTATGTGACAAACTTTGGTAAATTACAACTGAATTAATTATAAACTATTTTTTTATACCAAAATGAACTATTAAGAATCATCCATATGTCACTACTATGTCGAGTGACAGAATCTGTAGTTCATTGCTGTGAAGCTTATATTAAAGCCGAAGTGAACATTTCGAATATTTTTTATAAGCTTAAGATCTCTTATTTTTTTAAATTAAATGTTTCAGCTTTAAAGCGAATTTTATTTTCAAATGCTTATAACTTCTAAACAAAAACTAATCGGACACATGTTGATATATATAACAAAAAATCAGTTTATAATTAATTCAGATATCATCTGCTGAAGTTTGTCATTGTGCTTGTAGATCATCTTATATAGTGTGGATGCAATATTATACTTTTAGCTGTAGGAAACGAAAATAGCGCAGATATTTCGCTTCATAATTTGGATTCGATGATTTTGAGTAACGAAATTGATAATGAAATACTAACAAACATTCCAATAATTTTTGAAAATTATTTATATCCTCAAGTTTTGCCTAGTACATCGCAACAAGAAGAGGTGACAGAATGTGAAATAAGTAAAGGTAAGACAAGAGCACAATATATCCAAGCCAGACTATTTAATTTCTTTAGTGCACTTGCTAAATATACATTATATTAATCTTATTTTCAGATTGGTCTGATTATACTCCAAAAATGTTAAAATCAAAAAAACATAGGGTATTGAAAGTTAAGCGCAATAGAGTTAAAAGGATATGTTGATGCAGATGGAGAAAATTTAAAAATTAAAATGTTTAATTTGAAAAAAAGGTTATTAGAACACGAAGCCGCAAAAGACAGCAAATTCCAACAATTGCGATTTGAAAAAGAAGAGGAATTATATAATTTAAAAATAAAAAATCAGATTTTGCAAAATGAAAAGTTAGAATTAGAAATACGGCTATTGAAAAATCAATTAGGACATAGTAATTAATATAATATATAATAATTTATATATACCGGTTGCGAAGGCCTCCTGAGGAAAAATTTCTTTATTATCAATTCTTTAATTTGTATTGTCATTTTCTATCTAAAACAGTCAATAAAAAGCTTTTAAAATAATTTTTCAAGGCCGCGTAAATTTTTTTTATGTTAATATGTTGAACAACAACTTTTGTATTTAAAGTTTTTCTTTACCTCTTGAAATAAAGCCTCTAGGTAGGGTGAAAAAAATATAAACAAAAACCCTGTACAATAGGTTTACATGTATGTTTAAGATTTTTTTTATTATTATTTTCAGTTTTAATAATAAAGTTCTACATTTGTGTCAGTTTGAACTGTTTAGTTAAGTGCATTAATATAATAAATAACAAAGAATATCTTTCTTGCATTTTTGAATGAACATTAAACTCTACTTATTTTTGAAACTTAACTGAATTTAATTAAAACTTTAAAAATTCTTAGAAAGAATTCTTTTATTTTTAATCTGTTTAATTCATGTGCTAAACGTGGCATAACAGAAAGTAGTGTTTTTATAAGTAAATGCAATAAGTCAGTTATTTATAAACTATTTACAAGACTTAAAAATTATTTTCTCCAAACAAATTATTTAAATGACTTTTAGTATTTTTTCTATAGTTGTCTCGTCGAATAGATGCAGCAATAAAAGAGCGTGATCAGCACGTGAGAAAATTGTGACCGCTTGCTATTGGCTGGAGGTAAAGCCATTTTACAATAGGCATCTTCTGGTATTTTATGCAGTTACTCTGTGAAACTATTTGTGTTAATGTCGTGTTTCGTTTTGTATTTGTTGCTATTATTGTCCCTGTTTTTTGAATTATTTTAACAAATGAGTCTTTTTTTCTTACATTTTCTTCTTAAATAAGCAACGCAAATTTTTTTGAGCTATGTAAATCAAGCTTTCAGGTGTTCACGTGAACATTTCATGACCACTGCATCTGTTGGGCGATGCAACTATAGCAAATTATATTAGTAGTGTCTCACAAAACACAGCTACGATTATCAGCGATTATGTTCTAATAAGTTTAAAAAATACAAAATAAATTGGTCTCTATAGTTATATCTATCATTATCAACACCAATATTATTTCTGTATTCCTCTTCAATAACCTGATTTATGGTCGGGTCTTGTACAGGATCCTCTTCATTCATACTACGTGCTTTATTATGTAGCACTGCACATGCTACTATTACAGAATTTGCTGTATTGAGAGAAAGCCTTATTCCAAAAGATAGAATACGAAATCTTCGCTTCCAAACTCCAAATAATCTTTCAACTGGATTTCGACTTCTAATCTGCGATTCGTTGAACACCTGTTCTCCTGCTGTTGTTGGGTTAGGAACTGGTGTTATTAAATATTTTTTTAAGGCGTATCCTGAATCTCCAAGCAATATCGCATTACCAAATTCATCCGATTCAAAACGAGCTTGCAATCGGCTGTTATTAAATATCGTTTGGTCATGTGATGAACCAGGCCAGCGAGCAACAATATCTTTAATCCACAAATTCGAGTCTCCTACCACTTGTACATTTAATGAAAAATATCCTTATCTATTTCGAAAATATTCTGCATTATTTCCTCCTATAAACATGAATCAGATAAGTACATAAGTATAAACACATCAAAATGTAAAATACAAAGTACCTGGTGAAATTATTTTTATATGTGTACAATCGATAGCACCTATAACTCGAGGAAACTTAGCTATATTGTAAAAAAAATTTTGTACGATTTCCATTTCTTGCTGAGTGTTTAGTATTTTTATGTAATCTGGTGCTAATGTTATAATGTTACTTATGACTTTTTTTATAATTTGGCCTGCTGTTGCTTTATGTATGCCTGCAAAATCACCAACAGTTTGAAGCATACAGCCAGTGACACAAAATCTTAAAACAAGAAGTATCTGTTGCATTGCTGTTACTGCAAAATTTCTAAAAAGTTTTTTTTTTTAAATAAATTGATTATTATTTATGTTATGATAATTTTTGTTTTAATTTTTACCTTTTATTTTTTGGCGCTATGTTGTTTCCAATTCTCTGTTCTATCATCGCCACTGTGTCTTTACTGAGAGGAAACCTCATTTTGAATTCTTCATCACTCGATCGTTGGAAATGATCTAAGAGTCATTCCATGTCACATCACCCAAATTTTTTGGGTTTTGTCACCCACCATCTTAGATTTTTATGAAACTTATAATATTTATTTGTACTGATGTCCTAACAATACCTGTAAAATTTCTTGATTCTATGACTTACATTTTTCTTTTTATTAGGTATTTATGCTATTGGACATCGAAAATTTGTGCGAAAAAAGATATCTCATTATAAAATAAGTTTTATTTCAAAAAGTATTCAATACTTTTGTTTGAAATTTTGTTGTTATGTTAAGGAATGTATGCTGATTCAGTAACAAAAATGCAGTAAAATTGTAACGGTTTTTTAAAAAAAAATATAAATTTACATTTTTTAATTTTTTGGGAAATAACATAAAATTCAAATATCTGTTTTTTCCAACCTGGTAGGAAGTTCATTTTTTTGCTTATTATTCGCAACACTACACTGTTTTCAATAAAATAAAAAAAACGATGGCTTTTTAACGTATTTAATATACAGAGTGTTCATAAAAATTCTTGAGCAAGTAAACCACGATTTACCAACTTTTTGTTAAGTGAATATAATTTTGATTCCATTGTCCCGTTCTACACAATGTAGAAGAGAAATAATA
Organism: Dorcus hopei; assembly: GCA_033060865.1. NCBI lineage: Eukaryota > Metazoa > Arthropoda > Insecta > Coleoptera > Lucanidae > Dorcus > Dorcus hopei. The sequence goes on from JAUPFK010000017.1 coordinate 868,455, forward strand.
CAACTCAATTTATTGAAATAACATTCAAATAAAATAAAATTACTACTAATTATTAAAGATTTTGGATTTCAGAACAAACTTAACCGAGGAACATTCATAAATTTTATTCAAATTTCAATTCAACGGACGAAATTAATTAATATCAACTGCATTCCTGTACGTCTGCCATTTTAAATAATGTTTTCAGCAGTTTACATCTGTTCGTGAAAAAGTAATGGGACACTTTTGAACTGCTCGTTTGTCGAGCACTAACATTATAAGATTAGTTGGAAAGGAATAACACAAACATCTTCACTTCGAGGGCCAATAGAGAGAGTCGCTGGACCAGGGTGGATGCAGGAGCAGAAGATCAACTTCTTCCTCTTCATACAGAACAGCCCTGACCAGAGCAAAATACCTCTTGTCATCATAAACAGCAACCACATATGAATTGGGCATAGGACACGTCCATCCCAATGTTTTTTGTTTAAAGTTGAAAAACCTTCGCATTTTCACAAAGAGTTAACCTTTTAACTTGTAAGTAATTGGATGAAAGTGGTTTAAAATTGTGATAACTTCTTGTTCCGGGCACTGTACGGATATTAGAGAACCTCTCTTCAAGTTTAAAACGCAGTACGTCATTTGCGCTCTTCTCAAGAAAATGGCAACTAATCTTCTCAATGTGAGATTTGCAAAAATTGTGTACGCCAGCAGCTGTTAATATTTGAGAATTATCTGATTTCTGAAGATTGGCTTTTCTTAAGATTCGTTTTACAGTCCCTCCTATGCCATCACATGTGGATTTTCCATGACTTGTCGCAAAAAATGAATGCTCAGCAAAAATTAAAAAGTCTTTATGATGTTCACAAAGGTTTTTAAAACTTTTTTTATTTTGTATTGCAGAAACAACCATCTGTAAAATAATGCACGTTCTTAACTTCTGGATGATTTTCTTTGACCCATTCCATCAATTCCTTCTGAACAGCATAGACAAAACCTACATCATGTTGTAAATCATCACTAATGAAACAATGATAACTTTGAATTTCGTTCTGTATAGTACACGCATAATTTTCACTGAAATCCATTAAAATAATAACAGTTTCAGGGGTTAGCTGTTTCATATTCTTTAGTGCTCTTCCTTGAGATGTACTTATAAATGAATGGGGAATAAGAACTTGTATTTTACTTAATAACAAATGTATGTACTCTTCAATAGTTGAGTTTTTTACCATTTCCGTCCTATCTGTGCTTACCCACTGAACATATTCAATTTCGTCATCAGAATCAAAATCCTGGAACTTGTGTTACAGTTCATTTTTCATTCCTGTTCTGAATACCCCCTGTATATGCATTGCCACCGTCCAGCCTTCATTTCTGTTCCGAACACGCCCTGTATATGCGAAATTCGACGTGTCGGATTATTCCTTGGACCGCGTCGTTGTACACATTACGGTCAGTGTAAGATACCCCTATTTCGCCGGCGTAATTTTTCTTAAACTTTCGTTTTAGCATATTTCTATTAACAGGACCTTCATTTATTTAAACAAATTCATTTTATATACGTAATCCATCCTTATTTGAGTTCAAAATCGCGTGTATGTGAGGAATTGAACGAATTATAACGAAGTTCTACTTCTGGACGCGTATTATGCGTGATCTTTGCCCTTTCAGCCGATTGGTTCCACTGTTACTAAGAGTTCCCCGGAGGTAAGATTAGAAGGTGTCTCGCTTGTTTATAATCGTTCCTTGTTTGTCAAACGAGAATGTTGCGCTATTGTCAGAACGAAACTTGCCGTCTCTTGGGTCACCTCTCTTTCGTAAATATTTTATTTTGTGCGTGCCATTACATCGAAGGATGTTAGTGCATTTCTACGGCTAATTGCCGACTCTGATTAGAACCAGTTGTGAGACAGGAAAAACCGCGTGTCCCGTGGTTTGTCCCAGCTTCAGTAACAGACCGAGGTAAGTTCTATACGCAGCAACTCTCGGTTTGACTTATGTGTTCGTTTTATTTATGTGCTTATAGGCTTTTATCGTGAGCTTCTAGCAAAAGCTGTCGTTAATCCTAGACTTTAATCTTGGACCTATATCAAGGTTATTTCTCGTTGGGTGCATCGCGAATTACGGCGTTGGAAGTTCCTCCCTCGCCCCTCTACGCGGAAGCCGGCACACACTACAAAGCGTCGCTGCGACATTGCCGCAAAGACACCGACAAACGAATCGGACATCAAAGGAATAAAGGTCGGAGCGTTATAGTTTCTTTTCTTAGTTTTGAGCGATATTTCGCGGATTTAGTTTTTGATCCATTACTTTGATTTTGCCGCAATTAAACTTGCAACTTATTGCGTAACTGCCGGTGTAATTTTAATATGATATAAGCAGACGAGCGTTGACGCGTGCAAATAACCGGAGATTGCATTCTTTTGTATTCTGTTGCATTAGTTACGATTTGAATTATTTTAATATAGTTTAATGCGAAGTTCGGATCCGACCAAGTTGAATATGTTGTAAACGTTTGTGTTCCCCATATATATTTTTTATTTGTGTATATTCTTTTATGATTGTTGTTTGTGACTAAGTAAATTGACGTGTTCTGGATGTAACGGGTTTTCTTAATTTTCATCTTGTCCCCCTTTCAAAAAAAATTAAGTGGCGCCTATTTTCTTATGGGTTTTGGCCTTCGCGGTTTTGGATTTGAACCCTCCCGTCCCACTGTAGCTGGCTGGCAACATTGGAGTAAAGTTTCGCTCCAATGTAAAACTTCTGCCTACCTACGCAGGTAGGTAGCACTTGTTTTTCAAGAAATGTAGCAAGTGAGTGTCTGGTCGACATTTATCACAGTGGCGAAGCATGCAGTCTGACTGTTCCGGGTCACATACAAGGAATTTTATCAAATCTTTGTAAGATTCTTCTATTTGTGCAGCATCCAATAAAAGTTTAACATTTTGGTGTATACTGCACACACAAACGGAATGTGTACCTGCAGCTCCAGCTAGGACACACCATTTAGGTCTTAAAGTACAAAATTTTGAGAATCCTATGTTAACATTAGGATGCTCCAATTTAAAAGAAGAAAATAATTCTCTTAAATTACTGAGAATTAGTCTTTTTTGCATGTAAACATTTTTGCTAATGCTAACTTTATCTTTGGCACCTGGTAAAATTCTTGAGTACTCATCGTTTTGATAAAATTCCTTAACACATTGTCTTGTTTCCTCTGAAAGTGATTTACCTCTCCTTGGATTGGGAACGGATAAAATGCCTTTTTCTTTTTTGAGTTTTCTTGCTTGACGAACTATGTAATCGCTTACGTTAAATTCAGTCATTACCTTCTCTTTACTCCAAGAATCCGGTACTAAAGTTAATATCTGAATTTTTTTGGATTGTTCAACATTAGCAATTTTATTTTTAAGTAATAACATCATGGTATCAAAATCTTTAGCTTTTTGTGACAAAACCTGATCCTGATCGTTACTATCAAAATTTTGCAAGGGATAATTTAATGCTCGCGAAATTTTTTGTTTGAAAATAGATTTAACATCTTCCAGTTTTCTCTTACCATAGGACCCTTTACTGTGAGATGGAATAGCATGCAGCTTCAAAGGAGAGCATCCAAGATCAATTAAGGTCTTATTAATATCTTCTGTACATTCATCTCTCGATTCAGTATCATGCAGTTCTACTGTAGGATCATTACTATCGTTTTCACTTCCCGTAACTGTTTTAATGTAATCTTCACAGAAGTTGCGACATCGTGGACATAACTTTTGCCCGGGTTTAACATTGAGACCTTTTGAATTTAATAATTGGGCAAAATCTAAACTAATTGTTCTTAGTGATTTTTTTACAGATTTTTTATGCACTTTATTAAGATCACAGCAATTCCTTTCATGGCTTTCAAAGACATTTAAGTAGTAATATTTATGATGAGAACATACGTTGATCAGATCACAATCTTTAATTTCAGTCCTAAGTGAAATTAGACGCTTATCTCTTTCATTTATGTTTGAAAAGCAATTGATATTCTGCACTACAGTGTAAGTTGTTTGATGGCAGTCTGTTTTAAGCAATACACCAACACTACACACTTCTAAATTCGACATTATAAAAAGGTTTTGTATGACACAATATTACATAACTGTCAACCATCACTTTGTTTAAAAAAAAGAACAATTGAATAGATCTTACTATATCACGGCATGCTAAACAATTCATTATTTTATATCACCATTATTTTAATTTGTAACACTTTGTATATTAAATACGTTAAAAAGCCATCGTTTTTTTTATTTTATTGAAAAAAGTGTAGTGTTGTGAATAATAAGCAAAAAAAATGAACTTCCTATCAGGTTGGAGAAAACAGATATTTGAATTTTATGTTATTTCCCAAAAAATTAAAAAATGTAAATTTATATTTTTTTTTTAAAAACCGTTACAATTTTACTGCATTTTTGTTACTGAATCAGCATACATTCCTTAACATAACAACAAAATTTCAAATAAAAGTATTGAATACTTTTTGAAATAAAACTTATTTTATAATGAGATATCTTTTTTCGCACAAATTTTCGATGTCCAATAGCATAAAGTTAAATACCTAATAAAAAGCAAAATGTAAGTCATAGAACCAAGAAATTTTACAGGTATTGTTAGGCCATCAATACAAATAAATATTATAAGTTTCATAAAAATCTAAGATGGTGGGTGACATGGCTTGGGTGATCTGACATGGAATGACTCCTAAACGAAGTCTAAAATTTCTAGGGGCCGTTATTCTTCTACGTAATTCAAATTCTTCAGAATCGGATAAAAAATCACTCTCACTACGATTGCTACTGCCACTAGTACCTTCCCAAAGTAGCTTATTTTTATGAAATAGTTGTTCAGGAGACGATGCCATTTTAATAATCAATATCAAATTCAAATTCAATGATAAATTATTAGTACATATTACTAACATTCAAATTTGAAACATTAACACGACGTCAACTTCTGTCGGTTGACGTTCAAACTGAACTGCAACTAGGGTTTTAGTGAAACGCCGCGCCGGTAGACCGACACCCCAACCTCCGGTCGGGGTTTATAATATTCAAAGCCAAGGTTGAGTTTCAACCTTCGGTCAACTAGGCTTTATAATACCGGGCCTTAGTCCTTCAGCTGTTGATTTTGTTAAAAAGAATTCAGGTTCAGCAGAAGATTACCACAGATCCATATAAATCAAAAAAATCTTCTAAAGCTTGGTGCTCTGAAGAATTTGGTCGAAATGCATTAAAGGAGTTGTTTGAATTAAAAATATCACATAACTGGTTCATGCGTCTACAAAATTGAATTGTCGGCTCACAATCATCAAAGCCAGGTATGTTTTTATCTTTTAATATTGATAAAGCATCAGCAACAGTAGCACTGAACAATTGAAATGCATATTTAGTTTTCATCTTTTCATGGTGTTCAGGTCTAATGTGTTTCTGAGTTAGTTTTGGTGCTAGTTTAAATTCATGTTTTGCATCGTATTCAGTTAATATTTTGAAGTGGGTCCATCGAACTCGACCTTCTGGCACCTGAAGTTCTCCCTTTGAAACGAGTCGATTTCTAATACATTCTATTAAATGTGGAAAATCAGAACACATTCGCAATTTTCTTTTTTCATTGCAGGGATGAATGCACCACGGGTTATTTGGATCTCCTGCACCAAATGCCTTCCACATGGCTCGATTCCTAGTAGCACCATCCGAGGTAATGACATCAATAAATAACCCAGCTGCTTCACACAAGAGAATAGCTTCCAATATCAACTTTGCCTCAACATTTCCTGGGACACTGCCTTTTGACAAGAAACAAGCCAGTGCTTGCATGTGTTTACCAGCAAAAGGCTGAAACATAATGATAAGAACATGATCCCCTAAGTCATCTTTCTGGCACAATGGAATATAGTCCCCTAAATCTACGAAATCCATTACTTGCAGACGGTTTTTATCAAAATGTTTACATGGTGTTATTTTATATTCATCGATCATCAAAGTACCGTGACGTTCACGTTCAGGTATAAAATTAGTTTTTTCTTTTATAAGCTCAAATAACTTATTTTGAAAGCCATATGTACTGTCTATGTTATTTATGTAACGAGATAAGGTACTTGATGCAGGCAGAGGTAGCAAGTCTCTACTTCGTAAATGCCTGTACAATTTTGGACTTTTAATTTTTATAAGAAGACATGCATATATCCAGTCTTTACTGTACCGTTTTCCATGTAGATGTTGTCCTGCAGTTTCAATACATGTTCAAATCACTAATTTTTGATTTTCTGGAAGTTCAGAAATTAAATTTTCAACATTACTAATTTCTGCCATTCGCTTTTGTAAATCTCCTATTATTGCGTCTTGTTTTTTTTGTTGTTGTTTCATTTGCTTGATTTTGTTCTGAATGCGTTTATTTTTTATTTTACTTTTTAACTTATGAAGGTCTGATGTTTTTCGTAATAAGTATTTTCTTAGTAATGTACAAGCACGACAACATTCGGCTTTCCTAAGATTTTCACCAGAACAATGACGGCTAACTTTATTTTTTATTCCAGTTCCATTGCAAAGCTTAATTTCATGAACTTTTTTTATAAGAGTTATCAGATTTTGTAATGTAGACAATTTGTCATCTAGTGGACGCAAAATATTATTCAGTTGTATTTTTATGTCTGTTTGATAAATTACGATAGCCTTATCAATTGAAATTTGTTTAATAACTTCTGACTTGTAATATTTTATGTGACTTATTATGATATTGAAGTCTCTGTTGTATGTATTCCCCATTCAGAAGGTAATTTGTTTAATAAATTTTCATCTGCTATGGCTTTTGAAAGATATTTTAAAAAGTATTGGAAAATTATTGTTGGAATTTATTTGTCCTGATTGAGAAGTTAATGGGAGTGGTATCTCTACTTGAGGATGGGAAATATCTTGATGACTGTAAAAAATGTTATTTTAGTATCAATTGTAACCTGTTTTGTTTTGCAACTTAACGTTTCTCAGTCTGTTTGATTGCTTTCTCAGGAAGCAATTAAACATTTTAGAGAGATATTTACTACTACAAGGTCTGTTCAAGAAAAAACCGAACTACATTTCTAAAATTTTTATTTTTCAACTTATACATTATTGGTCCTTGGCCCCTTCAAAGTACTCCCCTCCCCAATTGACATACTTTTCCCAGCGGTTTCCTCTTTGCAAAATAGTCCTGGTAAGCTTCTTTAGGAATTTAATTTAGGAAATAAGCAAAAATCGCAAGGAGCAAGATCTGATGAGTGGGGAAGTTGAGGGAGTACAGTTATTTGATTTTTGGTACAAAACTGGTGAATTATGTGACTAGGCGCGTTGTTGTAGTGAAGGAACCATGAGTTGTCTCAGCACAATTCTAGTCTCTTTTTGCGAATTTTTCCACGCAAAACAGGTTCACAGTAGTAACGGTTGACTGTTTGACTATGAGGCAAAAATTCAAAGTGCACAACTCCATTGAAATCGAAAAAATTATGATCATCACCTTGACTTTTGATCGAGACTGTCATACTTTTTTTGGATCGTGGAGATCCCTTGCCAACCCGCTGTGATGATTGTTCAATCATTTTGTCTCGTTGTCGTTAGCTTGTTGAAGGAGTTCCCGGCAACCTTCACCTTTCCTGCAGTTCAGTCATCAAACGAGGAACAAACTTTGTAGCGACTCGATGCATGTTCAATTTCTCGATCAGAATGTTATGGCACGACCCCGTTGAGATCGCAACCTCTCCTGCAAGTTCTCTGACAGTTAGCCGACGATTTGCACGCACTAGATCACAGATTATCTGAATGAGAGTGGGCATCAGTTAAAGTTGAAGGTTTTCCTGATCGAGAGTCGTCTTCAACTGATTGACGACCACTTTTGAATTAGCAAAACCATTCGTAACACTGCGTGTGGCCTAGAGATTGTCTCCATAAGCTTGTTTTAAAACTTGAAATGTTTTGGTAAACATTTTCCCCAGTTTTACGCAAAATTTCACGTTGCATCGTTGTTCCCGAAAATCGCACATTGTAAAAATCGCCACGAATGCTGAAACACCTTGCACTTAAAAAGCAATAACGCGGGAAAGAAGCGAGATATCAACAATCCGTAAAGAGCTAAATAAGAGCAGATTAGATTACTCGGAAGGTTAGGGCGAACACAGTGTTGCCAACCGCACGACGCTACGATACTTCGTATTTCTTGAACAGACCTCGTACATATTATGAGCAAGAAGATTACCAAGCACATTTTGCTGTCATTTTTACACACCTTTCAAAGGCTATTGATGCTATTTGCTTCTTGTTTCTGTATTGTTTGGTGGTGGTGGAAGAAATGACAGATGCAGGATTAATATTAGTGGAGCAGGAGCCTATATTTAGTTCAGGAATAGCATCATCTGTCAGTGTTCTTCGAATAATTTCACCCAATGAATAATGATTTTTTACAAATTCTTTTTTAAAGTGTTTCAAGCACACAAAATGGTTCTTCAGTATTGTGACTTTTGCTCCATTCTTAAAGCCTTTCCGAAATCTATAATTATGTAACAATATTTCATATAAGTGTAAATGATTTTCGATGACTGAATTTAGGGAATGGTTTTACCATGGGAGCTTGAAATAGGGAAGTATCCTTATTCGCTATTTTTATTTCACCACAAATAACGCACTTTTTCATTTTTGTTGCAGACGAAAAGCAAAACTGAAAACTTTTGAATCTTTCAATTAAAAAATAATAATGACAGTCCGCGATACGGTTCTGCCATCTAGCGAATTTTTACAAACTACTGAACTTGCTCAAAATTTGAATCGCAAAATGGCGGCGAGTGAGCGTACCAGTGTTCTGTATATCGTGGGTCTCACCTTAACCATGGCCAGCAACATTAACATTCACTGACGTGTATGTATGGCCGTGTCAATTCGCCTAAAATTCAGTTCCGGAAAGCATGCCGTGGAGTACTCCCCTCAGCGCTCTCTATTAAAGATATTATAGAACTACTCATAGTAACGTAATTAAAGTCCCTAGATAGTATAAAGTACGGCAATAGGGAAGCCATTTTCTGGCCCATTATGCGCGGGAATTTTAAAATGAAAATTTTGGTTGATTTTCATGTCAACGGAAAATGAACGTAAATGTCAATTTTTTAGAGCCTTACTGCGCAAATCTGAGCTTGTAAACTGTACTGTTTGTTAACTAGTAAAATTGTCCCATAATAAATTGTAATAACGTTCTTACAACCCTTTATCATGTTTAACCATTGTAAATCGATAAAAATAAACAAAATTGTAGCGCGATGAGTAGTTCTATCGACTAAGATGGCTGTTTATATTATTATTAAAAAAAAGTAGGTTTGTTTATAAGATGTTATGTAATTTTTGACAGAGAAAATATATAGAAGTTTTCTCCTTAAAAGTATTATTTTACTTTATCACACATTTGAAATTGCTCGAATAACTTTTATAACTGTGTGTTATAAAATCCAATAACCGTCACAAACCACAAATGAACAAACCAGGAGCACCACGGGGCACGGACGAGCACCTTCGAGTTTCGAGCAAGCACAAATATTTTACACATAACTCAAAACTGCAATATTTCCGTTACCTGCAAAAACTACTCCATGTTTTTTCTATCAAAATTGAAAATTTTAACCAAAAGGGTTTTAATAATCATATCTTCAACGTCTTTAGATTAATACGGCTTATTTATTATGGTGTTTTTAATATGATTTATTTCGTATTTCTAATTCCTTTTGGGAGCTGACATTTATCAACTGCCAAAAAATCTAAAACTTCTTCGTTTCCATGACAAATATTTGTTTATTCAACTCAAATACATGTCAAATACACAAGTCTGTTTGTGTCACGAGGCACAGACGCCATGTTCTGGCTAGTTTTTAAAATTTGGTCCTAAACTGTGTATTGCCGTACTTTAGTAATCTAGGGACTTTATAACGTAATGGCAACTGCAATTAGTTAAAAACTCACAAGAGGCGCTGAGTGGAGTACCCGTCAAATTTTTAAAAGTCAAATTGAAACGGCCATACATACACGTCAGTGAATGTTAATGGAGTTGGTCATGCCTTAACCATGGCCAGCAACATTAACATTCACTGACGTGTATGTATGGCCGTGTCAATTCGCCTAAAAATCGGTTCCGGAAAGCATGCCGTGGAGTACTCCCCTCAGCGCTCTCTATTAAAGATACTACAGAACTACTGACAGTAACTTAATGGCAACTGTAATTACATAAAAACTCACAAGAGGCGCTGAGTGGAGTACCGTCAAAATTTTTAAAAGTCGAATTGAAACGGCCATACATACACGTCAGTGAATGTTAATAGAGTTGGCCATGCCTTAACTGAACTATTTTACACACTTAACATAGGTGTCACTAGTCAAGAAGGTGTAACGTATGGTATCGTAAATGCCTGCATTATCTTGTTCGATAAATATCGGTAAGTTCCGATTCTATCGGTCTCTAAGACCGTGCGTTAGTACTGGAGGGTTAAGTGCTTCGCAACTCCGTTTATAGGTCAACGACCGATACCGTGAAGTACAAACTTGAAAATATTTACATATTTGACAAATGCATGCAAATTACCTGAAGTAGATTATTCCACTCAAAGGATAACAACGGCTACACTTTGAACACCTGCATTGACAGGTAAACACTAACACGAAAATTTATTTAAATCTCCGTGTTAAGAATTCCTATGAATTTCTCTTATTGTAATTTAAATTGTAAATGTAATAAAGCTTATTTCAACAAAAAATGTGTACTTCATTACCAGAATTTAAACAGTATATTATTTTACAAGTTTCACAAGAAGGCTTATTGTAACACGAGTGGGGTTGGGGTACGACGAGCGAAGCGAAGCAAGCTCGGAGTGCCCCAACGGAACGTTTCACAAGAGGGATTGTAACCCTCTTGTGAAACGTGTAAAATATACTATTTTTTCTACTTTCACTAATTGAACAAAAATATGAAAAATACTGTCAAAAATTGGATCTCCTTAGTATATGGAGAATTTTAGTTGTAATGCGTGGCAACACTGACAACACTTCGTTTTAAATAAAAATCACATTGACAAGTTATTAATTTTTCTTATCCAGCTTCATTGTGAGTATTCTGTTAAATAACAAATAAATAATGGATTATTTTGTAAAATCTATTAAATATTTTCAATTGAAAATTCGCTAAAATTTCCCCAAAAACAGTTTCACAATGAGCTTCATTGTGAAACTGTTTTTGGTGTCACAATGAATTCATTGTGTAATGTTCAAATGTAGAATTGTTTATTTCTCTTGTGTGTCATGCGCGTCCCCCCCTAAGAATATATTTTCATGTGTGAAAACGTGCGCTATTAGCGAGACTCTGGTATGAATGTGATACCTGTTACGGTTCATTAAAAAGTGGTAAAATGGCGACGAGGATGGGATTAATTAAATAGATAAATAAGTGTTGACGATATTTCGCGCAAAATTGTTGTTTCCAATACCGCGTGGTGATAATGGCTGAACCGGAACCAACCGCCATAAGTACAAACTTTAATTACGTCTTTAAAATTAAAAGTGATGATTGGGACATACATGTTAAACGATTAGAACAATTTTATATCGTTAATAATGTCACCGATGGGAAAATTAAGCGTGCAGTGCTACTGAATAGTTTGTCGGAAGATGGTTACCGCCTTGCGCAAAACCTTTTGCTACCGGATACACCGGAAAACGCAAGTTACGAGACGATTGTAATAAATCTAACAAAACATTTATCCCCTCAGCGTGTATTGTTTGTGGAGCGATATAAATTTTATAATGCTCGAAGAGGTGAAAATGAGTCTATAAATGAATGGAGTGTTTGTGTAAGGTGCCTTGCGACTGAATGCAAATTTGGTGATTTTCTTGATATTGTACTTCGAGACAAATTTATTACTGGTCTCGCCCCTGGAAAAGTGCTGGATAGATTGTTTGGAGAAGATAATTCCCTCACGTTCAGCAAGGCAGTCCAGGTAGCTACTGCTACTGAGTCGGCTTCATCAGGTTTTGGCATATTTGGTACCTCGCAATTAGCCATAAAAGAGGAACCGATGGAAATTAATCGGATTCAAGTTAAGGGTAAAGGATCGTACCGGAAGTCAGATGTCAGACAGAAATGGAATGGAGATCAATCTAGGCGTACAGCACCAAAGCGCACTCCGGAGCGGCAAGGAGGGCAAGGTCAAGCTAGGTGCACCAGATGTGGAAAACCGAACCACACCCCGCAAAAGTGTCGGTACCGTGAGTATACGTGTGATGTGTGTGGTGTCAAGGATCATTTTCGCGCAGTTTGTAATCAACGCGTTCAGTATTTGGAATCGGACTTCGAAGCGGCAATGTTTAATATAAGCGATGTAAAAAGTAAACCAATTGTATTAGATGTTTATGTGAATAATGTAGCTTATCAAATGGAATTAGATTCCGGGGCCGCAGTATCCGTAATGTCACAAGCTTTTTGGGCTAAAAATTTTGAAAGGTATCCATTGTCTGAAACGAATTTAAAATTATTCAATTATTTGGGAGACAGAATAATACCTGTGGGAAAAATTGAAATTAATATTACTTTTAATAATAAAGTAAGAGATATGATTTTTTTTATAATAAACAAAGGCGGACCTCCGCTGTTGGGTCGCGATTTTATTTCCAAATTCGATATGGGTTTTAAAGAATTAATTTTTTTTAATTCAAATGATTCACCAATTAATGGTATGAAACAAAAGTATCCTAACGTTTTTTCAAACACTCTGGGTACTTTTGCGAAAAGGAAATTAACGTTGCATCTCAAAGGGGATGTTGTTCCTAAATTTTGTAAACCGCGACCTTTGCCATACGCAATAAAAGAAAAGGTAGAAAAAGAAATTGATCGCTTAGTTCAGTGTAAAAATTTTAACACCCACAGATTATTCCGATTGGGGGACTCCGATCGTGCCAGTTTTAAAAGATGACAAAAGCGTACGTATTGTGGTGATTATAAAGTTACGTTAAATCCGTATTTACAAGTTGACAAATATCCATTGCCGCGTATCGATGACTTATTCGCCCAACTTAGAAATGGGGTGCAATTTTCCAAGATTGACTTAAGTCACGCTTATCAGCAAGTATTGTTGGACGAACCGTCACAAAAATTAACAACAATTTCAACCCACATGGGTTTATTTTATTACAATAGGCTACCGTATGGGGTAAGTTCAGCTCCTGGTCAGTTTCAAAGAATTATGGATAAGATGTTGTGTGGAATTGACGGAGTTTCGGTGTTTTTGGACGACATGTTAATCACGGGGAGTAATACTCAAGAACATTTATTGAGGTTGGATAAAGTGTTAGGTTGTCTGAATAAAAACGGGTTTACAATTAATGAAAAAAAAATGTTTCTTTTTTAAAGATTCAATAAATTATTTGGGTTTTGTAATTGATAAAAATGGGTTGCATAAATGCGCTGATAAAGTGAAAGCAATTTGTGAATTACCGACTCCCGAAAATGTGTCACAATTGAAAAGTTTTTTGGGTTCTGTTTCATATTACCACCGTTTCCTTCCATCTATGCCTGATATATTACATCCGATGTATGAGTTAATAAAAAAAGATGTGGACCAGGGAATGCAATGTGGCTTTTAATAAGATTCGTAAAATATTAGCATCACCTGATTTTTTGGTTCATTACGATCCTAACTTGCCTGTAAATCTAATAATCGATGCTTCGAATTATGGTCTAGGTGCGATTTTGTCCCATGTTTATGAGTCCGGGGAAGAAAAACCGATCGCTTTCGCCTCACGAACTTTATCTTCATCGGAAAAAAAATATTCACAAATAGATAAAGAAGCTTTAGCTATAATTTTTGGGGTGAAAAAGTTTCACCAGTATTTATCTGGAAGGAAGTTTAATTTATTTACGGATCACAAGCCTTTAATTGCAATTTTCGGTCCTAAATGTGGTATACCCGTGATGGCCGCAAATCGATTGCAGAGATATGCACTTTTTTTGTTAAATTATAATTTTGATATTGCTTATATAAAATCAAAAGATAATTGTGCAGACTTCCTATCGCGACTTCCTATTGATGTTGACACTGACGGTAATTCGATGGATTTTCAGGGAAATTTTAATTATGTAAATTATTTTGCAGAGAATACAAATTTAATTCTTAATTGTGATTTTGTCCGAGAGGAAACGCAACGTGACTCATTGTTGTCAAAATTTTCGATTATACAGTGAACGGTTGGCCATCTGAAGTTGAGGATGAATTAAAAATTTTTCGTAAACGAACCAAATTAAATAATTGAAGACAGGATTCTGTTATGGGGTTTAGAGTTATAATTCCGAAGTTATTGCAACTTACAGTTTTAAAAGAATTGCACTCAACCCACATGGGGAATGGTTAAATGAAATCGTTATCAAGATCTTATGTGTGGTGGCCCTCTTTGGATAAAGATTTAGAAAACATTGCTAGAAATTGTGTAGTTTGTTCTAAAATACAAAATAATCCGATAAAAGACATATTAAAACCTTGGCCAATTCCAAATGGAGCGTGGGAAAGAGTCCATATAGATTTTCTGGGTCCAGTACGTAATAAATTTTTCTTAGTATTGGTGGACGCTTTTTCTAAATGGCCAGAAGTTTTTGTTATGAACAATATTACGTCATCGAGTACAATAGGTAAACTAAGGGATTGTTTTTCAAGATTTGGACTTCCTAAAATAGACAATGGACCGCAACTTAAATCTGCTGAGTTTTCAGAATTTTTGCTTTCAAATAACATTAAGCATGTCACTTCCCCGCCTTATCATCCCGCCTCTAATGGGTTGGCGGAATATTTTGTAAAAACTTTAAAAACCTTCCTTATTAAACAATTGGAAGAAAATAAATGTATTGATTTTCAACGGTCGATTGCAAATTTTTTGTTAGTTTATAGGAATACCGAACATTGCAGTTCTGGAGAAACTCCGGCGCGTATCATTTTTGGAAGACCACTTAGAACGAGATTAGATTTGCTGAAGCCAATGCCTTATCATAGACAGAGTAAAACACAAAATGACATTAAAAGCAAAATTAAAACTACTCAACAGAAAAACATTAAATATTATCGTGGCAGACCGAAAACTCTATTTTCTCCAGGACAGCAAGTATTGGTAAAAGATTTTCGCTTTTCCAAACCTTGTTGGTCAGGCGCCATAATATCAAAACGTGTAGGACAACGAGTGTATGAGGTGTGTATACCTGATTCGGAGTTGAGATGGAAAAGGCACACCGACCAAATTAAGATCAAACATTCTCCGAATACTAATATTGAAAAACAGAATTTGGTGGACAACGCTAATATGACAGTGGATGATACCTCAGGAAATACAATGACTGCAGTTTCAGATGAAGTGATTAAAGATATTGCTCAGCCTGTTGTACTTGCGGAGGCACCATCGACACCATCGACATCTTACGATACCCCGAGTAGACCACAACGGTTGCGAAAGAAACCGGTTAGATTAGAATATGGTTAATTCTTGTTTAATTGTTATCTAGAATTTAATTTATTTTTTATTTTTTTTTTATCTTTTGCGAAGATTTTAAGGGGGAGGAAATGTAATGTTCAAATGTAGAATTGTTTATTTCTCTTGTGTATCATGCGCGTCCCCCCCTAATAATATATTTTCATGTGTGAAAACGTGCGCTATTAGCGAGACTCTGGTATGAATGTGATACCTGTTACGGTTCATTAAAAAGTGGTAAAATAATAATATGTTTATTTCATTATATGCACCTTAACTAAACCCAAGGATATCACACATTGTGAACGCAAAGTAGAAAAACATTATAATCAGTAAACTCATTCGTAATCTGCTTCGATTATTAATTATTATAATTTCGTTTTGAGTGTGACGAATTATTAACACAAACAAATCTATTAAAAGTTTAAGAAATTCAAGACGCGTCTGCCACTTCCTATCCTATGTTTGCATTTATTCGCATTATTTCGTCAGTTGGTTAAAGCTGTGTACAGACTTAAGCAAGAACGCGAATTTTCTCGACGCGGCGCGGTCTCGTAAAAATTCCGCGTGAGAAAGTGTTCGCCGTTGATCCAGTTGTTCGAAGTCGTCAGTGCACAAATATGGATATTAAATATTAAGTCCACACATGGTCCACACTGAGCACCGAGAGCATTCGAATCGACCCGAGGTCGTACTCTACGCATCCCGAGACAACCCGCATGCAGCTTAACACGTCTATTATAGAAGGCCAAGTTTCATAGACTTTATTCTGTCCAAATATCATAAAACGTTTATGACATACGGACGGACGCTATGAATTTGGCGTTTCAATCTAAACATACCTACTTTTTTGAGTAAATTTATAATTAATTACAAACTGTTCCACAGAATTTTTTCTACATATTCTCATAATCTGATCGCGAATTGATCAAAAATTGTCCACATAACTCCGACTTTTAAAACAGCTTATTTAATAAAAAAAAAAATGTTTCCATGTAATATCGATCAACTGCTCAATTGTCAAATTGGTTAATACTAATTATACCAATAAATGAATCGGAATTCACACAATTATTTACGAATTTGTTGCCATTATTTCATACGTAACTCCAGTTATTTTAGAAATTACTAATAATTACGTTTGTGTAAAAGAAAAACTCAGACTTCCGTTCCCCAGCTATTAAACGTATTAATAAAACAAACTGAGATATGTGTCAAGGTCGCATTGCGTGCAGGCAAGAAGTCAATAAAATAATAATCGTAAAATTTATAGTCCTATTATACTGCCGCATTTATAGAACGTGGCGTTGTATTTCGTACGCAGTGCCGGAGCTTGATTTTGGGGTAATTTTTTAATTAATTATACTGTTTAAAATAATTTTTTAAACATTTTTCCTCAATCTGTGACATCGATTCTCTTATGCGTTTTTCTTGTCGAAAAAATTTTCATTCATATCTGAAATAAAATAATTACAAAAATATTCTCGAACTTGCAAAGCAATTTCTGCTACCCTAATACTGCCCATCTTGACCCATTTTTCAAATCTAAAATGTCTCCATCTTGCCTGCAATCTCCTGGAATTACGTTTACATTTTCATTGTCTCTCTCGGGTAGTATATTTATAATACAGTCTGTTCAACATTCAACATTGTATTTATTTGTAATAAAGATTACAAAAGCGTCAAGTTACAAGGGTCATAGTTTTATACTACTTGTACACTCAAGATTAAAATGACTAACTGCATTTACAAATATAACTAACTACAATTAAGTATATATGACAAAAGACATTTGTTAACAAACAACATGTTGAGCATAACAGTAAGTACGGCATCATTTACTAACAAATTTACGTAGCAGGTACTGTTTAAAATTGAAGAATTCCTCTAATGAATAGAATACATTTACTGATTTACTAATAAAAAATCCTTAATGCATTTACAAAATTGTTTTTCGTTTTTCTTTTTTAATTCCTCTGGTAAGCAATTATAAAATTTCGGACCCCGGTAGTCGATCCCTTGTTGTGTCACTTTGATTCTATGATATGGTGTTTGAAGTTCTGATCTATGCCTGGTGTTGTAGCTGTGTGTTTGACCATTTAGTTCAAACAGTTCCTTATTTTGGTGAACATACTTTAGACTTGTGAAAATATACACTGCTGATATAGTTAGTATCTTTTCGTTTTTAAATACTTCTCTGCAGCTGTCTGTACTTTTTAAATTGCACAGAGCCGTCAATGCGGTTTTTGCAAAAGGAAAATACGGATTGCCTGACTTGAAGATCCCCAAAAAGTTATACTATAAGTTGCCCTGTTGTGAAAGTGGGCAAAATAGGACATCCTTGCTGCTTGATGCGTGGAGATATTTTTCAGTCGGCGAATACTGTGTACACATGAAGTTAGCTTTTTACATAGTTGGTTTATATGTTCTGTCCAGTTCAATTTATTGTCCACCGTTAACCCTTTCGTGACGGGAAGCTACTGGAGTGGCAAAAAAAATCGTGTTGGTGTTACGGGAAACCACTAGAGTGGCAAGCATAGAGGCATGCTTAAAGCCGGGAAACTACTGCAGTTTTATAATCTAATATTAGCATCTGTCATTTTGCTCGTGAAATGTAAACGCATTTATCGTCTAATACCGTTTTAATTTGAAGGCACAGTATAGGTAACAGTCAGTAGGGACAGTTTCGAGTCGGCGCTTTTGAAGTTGTGTATGCCGTGGTGTATGCCAGGTTTAATACAAACATGGCGTCGTTTTGGCGGTGATTTGTTTAAATGATGCTAGGTGGCGCTAAGAAAATGCGTGCATTCAAAAATTATATCGATAATAAACAAATATTTATGGTTCATTTGGCACAAATGAAGGTATAAACCTTGATAACATTGAAGAGCATAAACATTTTATGCGCTTTGTTCCAGTGGACGACAGCTATTCGACAGCCTCGACGCTAGCAGCGCACAAAAGTAAAAAAAAATTGACGAGCTGTCATGCTTGGCGATACTTATACTGTTTGAGCTGTGTTGACTTCTCGTTTTTTTGCAATGGCCAAAGCGTTATCTGAACAATCAAGAAATGTATGATATTCTCATGAATAGTGAAGATGAAGAATTTGAAGAAATTGCTGATGTTATAGAAGACAATGATGGGTGGGAGAATAGTTCTGACGATGATGAAAAAGAAAATGCGGAACATTCAAGCACTCATAGTGACTCTGACTCAGATTTACAGGATGAACAGGAAATGGACGACGGTCCGGTAAAAAAAAAATCAAAAAGCTCAAATGAAGATCTCAATTTCAAATGGCGGAAAGTCGACTTAACTCCCGTGTTACATAATTTTGATGACACACAGATTCAGGTTGTCGAATTGAAAATATTACAGAAAATTCCTCACCTCTAGAAATGTTTGAATATTTTATTACCCATGACTTTGTTCGAAATAGTCAATCAAACTAACAGATATTTTGAATTGTTCTTATAGAATCATCCAGATAAGTTATAAGAAATTGCTAACTTGTGGATGTAAATGAAATGTATGTGTTTTCTCCATTTGCTTACTTATGCCTCTAGTGAAAAAGCAAAAATTAAAGATTACTGGTCTAAGAACTGCATAATTTCAACTCCAATATTTCATCAAGTAATGCCATGAGATAGATATATTTTTATACTTAGATTCATTCATTTCGCCGATAATTCAAATATTGACAGAGACGACCAACTTTTCAAAATTAGATATATAGTTGACCACTGCAAGACCACTTTCAAAGAATGTTTATATCCATTTCAAAATTTGGTTATAGACGAAAGTGTGCTCCAGTTCAAAGGAAGGCTTTCGTTTAGGCAGTATATACCATCTAAAAGACATAGATTTGGAGTGAAGTTCTTTGTCATGGTAGATTGCGACAGCGGATACATATTGGATTTTATTATTTATACCGGTGGGAGTACTGAAATCAAAAAGATCGACCAAAAGCTGGGAAAATCTGGAAATATAGTCATGACGTTAACAGAACCATATTGGAATCGAGGACATCGGTTATATACTGATTAATTGGTATTCAAGCCCGTTGTTGTATGAAGCACTCTTTCAAAAGAAATTCAACTGTTGCGGTACTGTAAAACCTACACTGAGAAAACAAAATGCATTGATATAACAGTTTTCTTTTTGTTGTGAATAAAAATGTTGATTACACTAAAATTTTTGTTAAATAGGTATACATACACATGTTACTGTAACAAAAATATCATTTTAATTTTGTGTGGTTACTTTAAATAAAATTTATTATTACAGAAATTTACAACTAAATATTTGGTTTATTGTAAACAAAGTATTTGTGTAACATAACAGTAAGCTATTTGATTTATTTGTTTTGACATGGTAATCTGATTAGTACAAAATAAAATTAATGACATTTATATAAATGTTAAATTATAAAAAAAAATTGTTTGAACGTATTGAAACGAAATCTTTTGTTGGACAAACAGTTTTTTGGTTGGATTAACACATCTTGTTTTCTCAGTGTAGTAGGAAATTTATGCCGAAGTTTGAAAAAACCAAAGAAAAAGGAAAAATTCAATTCTTTTCCACTGATAAATTGTTGGCTCTCAAATGGACAGACAAGAGACATATTTGTTAACGTCGATAGACAACAATACCACAGAAATTGTAAAGACACGGACGAATGCAGAAGTTCAGAAACCGACCTGCGTCATAAATTACAATGCAAATATGGGAGGCGTTGATAAAACTGACATGCTTTTGAGCACAACAGTGTTCCTTAAGAAAATCAGTGAAATGGTATAAAAAAGTTTTTTTTTCACCTTTTAGACATTTCTGTTCTCAACTCCCATGTTTTATATAAAATGAAAACAGGAAAAAATACGCCAATTCTCGATTTCCAAAAAGAATTGGTGATTTCTACGATACAAAAATATCAAAAAATAAAACCAAGATGTTCCACTAGTAATAGGCCAGATCATGGACAATCCCCACTGAGATTAGTCGAAAGACATTTTCCATCGACATATCCTTGTCATCCGGGAACCTCTAAAAAAATTTTAAAAAGATGTGTTGTTTGTACAAAAAACGGTACCAGGAAAAGCACTACATTTACCTGCAAAAGCTGCGATGTACCGTTGTGTGCAGACAAATGTTTTGAGAGATACCACACGATTGTTAAATTTTAGCACAAATTCAGTTAAGGTGTTTTTTCTTTTATAAGTTACCATTTCAGATAATAAGTAAAATAACAAATAGATTTTAGTTTTAGTTTTTGCAATTTTTCTTGAGAAGCAGTCTTCCGTTTTTTAAAATGTTTTGCGTTTTTTTTTAAATAAATGTTTTTGTAACATATTAGACTTCTTATTAGCATTAAAGGTAAATAAATTAATGATTTTTCATCTGTTTATAATTCGTATCGTCATTGGGGGTTCAGGTCGGGAAGCTACCGCGGTGGCAAGTACTTTCCGCTGCCGTTCTACAAGCACATCGCACAAAAACCGCTGCCGTACCGAAAGGGTTAAACCAAGAAATTTTAAAATTTGTTTTTCTGTTTGAGTTTTATTTATTATTAATTTTTGTGTTTTGTTTTTATTTAAACTCAACGAATTGCTGATCATCCACGCGGAGGTATCTTCGAAAGTTTTGTTTGACACTTGTTCTAGTTCGTATTCACTTTTAGATTTGTTTACAAATGACGTGTCGTCGGCAAATAAACACACACAATCTGCTTTTACATTAAATACCAAATCATTTATATAAACAACAAACAGTAACGGCCCCAGTATAGAGCCTTGAGGAACTCCATGCTCTACTTTTACTTCGGCTGACTCTTCATTTTTCCAATGTATAACTTGCGTGCGATTTTGAAGATACGATGTCAAAAGTTGATGAGGTAAACCCCTTACACCATAATAGTGCAATTTTCTTAGTAATGTATTATGATTTACTGTGTCGAAAGCTTTTGTTAAATCACAACAAACGATTTCGACTATTTCCTGATTATCCAGGGCATTCGCAACCGTTGTTATAACATCTACCATGGCAGTTGTCACCGATTTGCCTTTCCTGTATCCATGTTGACTATTTGTTATTGGTTTTTGCTTTGGTTAAATATTCCTCGGGATCTAATTTCTGAATATTTGTATCAATTTCATTCAATATATATTGACTTACAGTAGCAAAGAAGTTACTGAATTCTTCGGTTGATAGTATGCTTTCTTCTTTCTTTCCTTTTCCTGTTTCTTTATTTATTACCTCCCACATTGCTTTCTGAACATTGTATGCTGATTTTATGTATTGTTCGTGATATTTCCGTTTTTCGAACTCCAATTTCTGGAAAAATTGAAATATGAAAATATTTTTATATGTTTTATATAGTTTGTTTGAAAATATGTTTTATATAGTTTGTAATCTTCGTACGCTGATTGTTGTTTAGTACAATTTGCTATAGTTCCCAGTGCATTTAATATATTTCTCATTTGTTGCAATTCTTTTGTGTCGTACTTAATTTTATGTTCAAAACTCCCATTTGCTGTGACGATTTTTCTTCTCGTAGGAAAAGCATCGTTAAATAATTTTAGGAGAATTTCATGAAAATAATTAAAAGCTTCAATAGCTTCTTTTTGTAGCAAAATTTCCCATTCACATGATCGCAGTAACGTTTTAAAATATGATATGTTTTGATTATTTATTACTCTCTTTATTTCAATGTCTATGCATTTTGTTTCTGAATTCTTTATACTGAAATTTTTGAGCAAGGCGATCTGAGACATGAAGATTTATCGTCTCAATTTCACATTCGTCTAGTTTAATGTTTGTAAACATATTATCAATACATGTTGAACTGCTTTTTGTTATTCTCGAGGGTTCCTTAAAGACAATGTGTAAATCGTACGTTGCGAATAACTCACACAATTGACGTGTAGGCCTAGAATCGTCCAAGAAGTTAGTATTGAAATCACCGGCTACAATTACTCTTTTATACCGGGTGTTCTCTTGCTGTATGCAAATATTTAAACCTGTAATACATCACCATAAATGGCAACGATTGAACTCATATGTCCTTAACAAAAGTTTTACACATTTCGAGAAAATCGCAGTTGAAAATCGGGCAAGAATTAATCGCACGTCTATGTCTTTGAGGTAGGTCAAGAAAAGGAAATTTTATTCGACCGCAGAAACCATCTGTTGGAACAAAAAACAGCAGTGACCCAGTAACCTTTGCGGAGTTGGGACGGTTAATAAAAGCAGTTTTTTTTTTCACGTCGTCGTAAATCGTATCGTAGCGAAGGAATTTGCTTAATTTTATTTCATTTATGATGACGACACACGGTTTATTACTCCGCATCCTTTGGAATTAACAGTTTAGTTTGTGAAAAGTGCAAATGTGCAATGCAAGAATATTTACAGCTAATGTCCCCGCATTTACGCGATTATGGAATGTTTAGAACGTTTCGTGTGTGTGTCGCTAATAATGAATGCCACTTTGAAGAGTTGTTATAAACATTCGTAAATTACTGTAGTGAACGTTTGAATCTGTTCTTCCATCTGTTCTTCGGTGAGTGAGTGCGCCTTTGCATATTAGTCACGCCTGCGATGTTTATTGCCTACGATCAGCGAAGCAGGTTCCGTAAGTTTTTTGTTGTTTCATGACCGTCGTATAAGGGGCGGATAAAATAATTTTCCCCCCTGTTATGAAAAAAATTCTTTTTTTTCCGTGGTCTATATGCTCTCACGGTAATGTGGTTAAACTTTTTGCACTTATTCTACAAGCACCCTGTATGTTGAACTTTGATGTATTATTTGCAGAGCTAAGTCCAAAGTATTTAAGAATAAATTAAAGTCGCCTGACGGGGACCTGTAGAGTGCGATTACTACACAGTTCTCCTTATGTAGTTCTACTGCGGCTAATTCAATGTGAAATTCTACGGACAGTTTGTTTATTTCATCTATTGCTCTGTAACTTATTTCGTTCTTAACCATGACCAGTACTCCACCATGTATGGATTTCTGTCTGCAAAATGACGTGCCAACCTGATAATTTGTTATGTTTATTGCTTGAAGAAGTTCACATTTCAACCAATGTTCTGATATGCAAAGCACAACTGCGTCAAGTTCATTTAAATGGTATTCTAAGTAATTCAATTTCGATGATATTGACTGAACATTCAAATTAACAATTGTAAATAATTTATAGTCGTCAGAGATGCTGATTATTTCCGTATTTTTTCGAAAAAAATAACGCTTAACAACCAGGTTCTGAGGCCATGTTTCCTTGGCGTACATTTCTTGCAAGATATCAAAATCAAAACCAATTTTAAAAGATTCATTACTGCTTTTATTTTCTTCGTGCTTTTGAATTTCTTCGATTATAAAATCCCGAGTGGGAAATTTATTTTTCAAATAATCTCTTACGTCTTTTACAGTATTTTCCGAGTTGACTTTACCTACAAATAACCATACCATTTTTTTGGCAGCTTTAAGCTTATCATTTTGTACTTGTCGCGTGCCTATTATTGTACTGTGCATTACGTTTATTTTTTCATGCTTTGTTCCGTATGTTATATTTACATTTTTAGTCTCCGTATTAAAACCTCTATTTACATTTCTTGCGCCGCTCCGATCAACGACCTGGTTTACAGTTCTTTTAAAACTCGAAGAAACTGTGTTTACGTTTTTATCTGTTTGTTGTGTTTCTTGTTTTTGTGATGTGGGCTTCCTTCTCGATTATTGTGTTGGTCGAGGAGGAACTGTCTGTAGATGAATCAAGATCATTTTCTGTATCGCATTGTGTCGCTTTTATTAAACCGTGTTCCATGCTTTTATCGATAGATGGCGATGTTGAGGCTCGTAAAAGTTCATTATTTTCGTTCATTACCGTTATTATAGTTTTAAGATTATTTATTATAGTATCTTTTTCACACAGTAATTTCTTTAGGTAAAATACCTGTGTTCGTAAGATGTCAACTGTTTCTTCCCTAGTCGAGATCTCTGGTTCACTTAGAAACGGGTCACCATCTTTGATAACTGCACTAGACCCAGCGAAAACACGTACGTGTAAAAAACGTTGTAAAATAACATGTAACCAAACGTTGAATTCGTGTGGTATTGTTACGTTGAAACAACGAAAAAATGTCGCGGCAATCAATTTCTTTTAAACGTCTCTGTCCACGTGTAAGAAACGTTGTAGAATAACAATTAATCAACGTTGAATTCGTGTGTTATTAATACGTTTTAACAACGCTCGAATCAACTTCTTTTAAACGTCTTTGTCCACGGTATTTCTACGTTAAATCCTAGTGCATACATACGTATAAAAAACGTTGTGGAATAACATGTAACAAACGTTGAATTCGTGTGTTATGGTTACGTTAAAACAACGAAAAAATGTCGCGGCAATGTCCACGTGTAGCGTTGAATCAGACAATTACGACGTGTATTAAAGCTGGGTCTAAAATCATTAGACTGAACAAACATACATGGCTAATGTTGGAACTCGAACCCACGCCGCCGAGTGACACGACTTTCCAAGTCGGCTAGACTAGACCGCTAAGCCATTTGGAGATCCCAGTGCCGTATCGCTTCCGTGACTACTCAGTAGTAATAAAGCCGAACCGGGGACTTTAACTTACAATAGCTACGCGCCGCCCTCACTCGTTCAATTTCCGAACTCTTTACTACCTACAGTTTCCTTCTAACATCCATATTATCATAACATCATTAAATCAATTTTTCTAATTATTACAATCCTAAGGTTATTTTCTTTGTATATACATTTCAAAAATTCTAAATTATTTATTTATAATACACATGTAATTCTAAATCGCCTATTTCTAAAAATATTTACACTAACATAAAATATTCGACAAAACACATACAGTACTCTCAATTTACTTTATTATTTACAAAATTATTTCTTTATGAAAATTAAAAAAAAATTACATGATGCTCATGAACACCGCAGTGGAGTGGAAAGTTTAACTGGAATAAATTCTGTAACTTAGAAAATTGCCATTTGTAGCAAAATTCTTGGAACAGGTCAATTTTTATTTTTATGGCGCATATTATAAATGGATTTCTTTAACTTTTCAATTATTTGGAAGGATGAAACAACCCCTAACTATTTTTTTTAATGGAAGGGTATGTTGAGTAATTTTTTTTCTTAAAGCTTGTTCTATTGGGAATATAGCTACTTTTTTATTTTTTATTTTCTTAAACAGGTAAAAGGCGAAAAAAATAAAAATAAATTTTAACGCATCAGATGTTCAAAATGCTCGCCACCTCTCACTTGACAATACCCTAATTGATTATAAATTTCATCCCTAACAGTTTCTAACATTTCCGGCGTTACTCTCCTAATTTCATGCAGAATTTGAAGTTCTGAAGTTCTGCTATGTCGTTTGGTTTAGTCACATAAACTTTACTTTTTAAATACCCCCATAAAAAAGTCTTAAGGGGTGAGATCTGGAGATCTTGTTGGCCACTCAATCGGTCATCGGTCATCTTCTTCCTATCCACCTATTGGGAAAAACTTCAGTGAGGTAATTACGTACAATTAAAAATTTAGCGCATTGGCAGCGCCATCTATTGGCTGCACGCAACAATACGATACCATATGGAATGCTTATTTCTTCTCATCAAATAATAAAAAATGGAGTTCCTGAATTTTTGGCATTAAAAACGGTTTTAGTAAAAAAATTCTTTTTTTTTGTTTTTTACAGTTTTCTGCTAAAGAAAAATAAAAAAATAAAACGTAGCTGTATTCCTAATTTTTTCAACATATCCTTCCATTAAAAAAAACATAGTTAGGGGTCGTTTCACCCCTCCAAATAATTGAAAAGTTAAAAAAGTTCCTTTGTAATATGCGCCATTAAAAATAAAAATTGACCTGTTCCAAGAATTTTTTTACAAATTGTAATCTTCTAAGTTACAGAATTTATTCCAGTTAAACTTTCCACTCTGTATACAGCTGTCCCCAATGAGTATTCGTGACAATATGTATGTATAATTGATTGACTATTGCGTTCTTTAGTATTTTTAATCACAGATTTTGGGCAGCATCAAATTCAAACTAACTTAAAAAAATTTGACAGATTACGTCAACTTAAAAAGGGGTTGTGGTTGACTCGTATGTCCAAATTAGCAGTACTTTTCATACCTGTTTCGTTTCATTTCAAAGCTGCCAAGCATGGAGAACAACCTCATATTTCATAGATTTTTAGTAAAATTAGAATTCAAAGGTGTGAAACACGATAGACAATCACTGTAAAATTAAGTGTTTTCTAACGTCAACATCACGTTTTGTAAGGCATATTTATTCGGTATACGTTAAAATAACGTTATAAAACGTGGGTTAAAAATTTAGTTGTAAATTATGATTTATCTAACGTATTAGTTTCGTTAATTTTTTTCTCATTTATTACGTAGAATAGTAGATGTTGAATTAACGTTGAAATGATGTGGTAATCAACGTATGGTAGATACATCGCATTTACTCATAGTATAAATCACGTCGTAAAAAGACAAAATTGTTACGCATTTATTTCACGTTATAATTACGTCCATATTAAACTGATATCGTTAAAACACGTCATACAAACGTGATATAATTATGGTTGCTAATTCAACCAAAAAACAACGTTGCATTTTTCAACGAATAACGTTATTTCCACCATTACAACGTGAAATTAACGTTGAATAAACGTACATGTTTTCGCTGGGGAGTCCGTGTTTGTTGAAGTTCTACAACAGTTTATTTGTTCATCATCAATAACTACAACGTTTTTTAAATATTTTACGCAACTGGCATGAGATATCGTACCACAAACAATACATTTTTGACCACTTTGAGCGTTATTTTTACACCTTTTACAAACTTGTTTGGAGCGTGGTCATTCCCGACACTCGCGCCTGACGCCATACAAACTTAAGTCGGCACTATTGCTAACCTTGTTATTATAGAAACTACAAATACGGTTAAATTAGCAAACTGGTAGTACTTTTCACGCTGATTACAACGACGTAGTAAAAAGGAAAAATTGACCGTCGCGTTTATGAGATAAAGTCAAAAAGACACTTTTCTAAATAGAACATCCTGTACATTATATTACCAATCGATAGAGAATAAAATTCTTAACTAAAATTGTCCTTTATCATTTTTTCGTAAATATTTCAATAAATGAAGAAGATATTTTCATTTTTACAAAATCATCAAATGGGCCTGCGCTTTGGAAACAAAACATTTGCAAATCGCCGTAATTAAATTTTTCTGTTGACAGACTATTGTTTTTGAAGTTTGTGGTTTATTTCTTACGAAAGATTGTTTTACACGCACTAAACAGCTTAAACATTTATCTGTTGAACTTGGTCTTCTGGATCTTGAATGAAGTCTGTTTCTCTTATGCCTGTTTTAGACGGTTATATTTTTGTATCAAATTTGTTACAAACTGAGAGAGATAAGCTACCACAATGAATGTTGATTGGTTGAATTGGCACTTCTCACTCACTTCGTAATAAATTTGATACAAAAATATGACCGTCTAAAACGGGCATTAGTCGCATGCACTTGAGAAGGGGTGTTGGAGTGTACAATTGCTTTAAATTTAGAAGTCGGTTTAATAATAAAAAAAGAAAGGTTGTTGTTGTAGTTGATATTTTTTGACAGAATAAAAACATGCTGTTTTTTCTCATGATTCTATCAAACGTTAACAATTTTCTGTTTTTAATAAAACTTGTCCCCTAAAGTTTCGCACAATTTTCGAAGTTAATTTTCAGTACTTAGCGTACCCTAATATTTTGTTACTACACATAAAAAGAGTAGTCCTTGGTTTTTATTTTATTTTATTTGCATTAGTAGTGCCCTAAACGAACAGCTAAACAAGAAAATGGAGCTAAAGATATTATTACATTGTGATATATTGTAAAGTTCGAAATATAAAAGAAAAACTACACAGATTGTTTTTCGTAACCGTACATTTCATTCTGCATTAAATTCTCCGAGCCAGACCAGTAGTGTCGTCCGTATTTTCTCCAATTGATACCCAATCGTATGGTCAAGAAGTAAAAAGTTTCCACTAGTGACAACAAAGAGAATCCAATGAAGAGGCCTAGGAGACCTCCACAATTAGCCAGAAAATCAGTAATACCGTATAACTCATTCCTTTCCGACGTTATAAACTGCATCTCTTTGAAGAAGATGCTTACGCTAGAAATCTTCGACCTGCAAAATAAAATCTCAAGAGACCTTACATTCAGTTAAGTCGTACAGAAAACAAAATACGCAGGCTTTCACGGATGTGTGAGTATAATCATTTTTATTAATATTAATAAAAAAAGTTAGTATACATATGAGTTAAGTAATAATTATGGCAAAAGTGCATTGAGAGTTTTGTTTGCATATACACAACTTAAAAAAAATTAGGGGAACAATTTTTTATCTCTCTGTTGCTATGTAGGTAGTAGGTACCCTCCATAGGCTGAAATTAAAATAAATTTTTGAAAAATATATTCTTCAAAATTTTTAACAAGCTTAGAGTATTCTCATTTTGTTTTCAATCTCCTGATCGTACAATTGGAAACACTACTAGTAATTGAAGATTTTTTAAAGTGAAATCTAAAATGTACAAAAGGTTCAAATCAATCAAAATTAAAAAAAAGAAATTTAAAAAATATTAACGAAAATGTAAATTTTAAGCCAATATCAATGTTAAATATTAAATAAAATTACCCTACTAGTGCAGTATGATCAATTTCCGGTATCAAAATCTTCAGATATGTCCGCCATTCAAACTTTGACTGCGACGTTTCGGAATTGTACATTAACGTAGTGCAGGATGGCAAACAATCGCAATCGACATCTGCTTTGCTTTCGTTAGCTTGATTCATGGCATTTCCAACAAGAACGTCATCTGAAAACAAGCGTGAGAAATTACATATTACTTTTAATTTCAAGCTCTTACGTTTAGCCTTATTCACGCAAGACGTACTTCCTGATCCACAAATATTGGTGGTGTTTCGCCCTAAAACTTCAGCTATCAGTTTCAAAATATAAAAATAATGTTCTTTTGAAATTTACTGGGCATATAGAACGAAACACAATCGCACATTTTCAGCGTGTAATTTGTGAGGCATTCCATGAGGCAGTTCTGTTGGGTATAATTTTTGTAGTACCGCAATTGCTTTTCATTGCTGAAGTAACATCCTCTTCTGTGGGGATCGTAATTTCGCAGAGTATACGACGTTTTTACCACGTCGGGTTTAACTGCCACTGTTACCTCTTCATCGAAGGGTACTCTGAAGTATTGCATGCTCACTCGGGGTATCTCCCCAGGATGATGCAAAAGTACCTGTAAGATATTGCACAAATTTTCCAGTCCAAGAACAGTGAATATCTTCACCTTGAATCCTTGAATAGGACCTCTGCATAAATAATCCAAATCATTGTCGAATGCCATCAAGACAAGTGTTAATCCACCTTCAGCTCCTGCAGACGCCGTTCGCCTGGGATACGCATTTGCGCTTGCAGATTTTGAATAACCTTTTTCAATTGACCAATCAATGACATTTTTTTGATGATTTTGAAAGTTTGTCGAGTGGTATCTAGAAAGTTATTTTATCTACGACTAATGAGCAATTTTAATCCCTAATTTGAGGGGCTAAAATGGCTGTTTTACTTCCTTGGGCAAAAAGCATGGCGTTCCGTTTGCCATCCATCAGAACCGATGTGATTTTTTTGTTCGTTAAATAAGAATGTTATGTTGACAGGCAAAAATAATTTTAGAACTTTAACAATTAAAATCGTTGAGTTGTGCAAAAAAATAGTATTGTTAGAGGCAGATTACTATGCTAATGAACTAGGTGACGCCACTGAGCTGACAACTGATCATGAACTGTAGCACAGAATAATAAACGACCAGAAGATTAACTAAGGCGTGGTTTTGTCTGAAATTTTTACTGCGCATGCGCGAGTTGGTCCGCTGATTTCAAAATTACGGTCAGGGTACGTTCACAACCACACTTTTTGAGACGTCTTAAATAGAATTTATCAGTTATGTCAGTTATGTAATATATCTATTTGCATTCCTGGACTTTTTTAACGACCGCTGCAGAAGTAATGCAAACGTTATTATTGATAAAAACTGTTTATAACATCAGAAGAAACGAACGTGTAAACTTGGCGTCTTGGCATTTGCATGTGAATAAAGCATTACGCCATGCATGAAAACAGTGCCGTCTTGTGTCTCTACGATGAACTAGGTTTAGTTTTGAATGTAGTTTTCTTTTCGATTAATTGTTATAATAATTGAGAATATAATGGAAATTCTGTCCATTTACATTATAAATAACAAATCATTTTCTTTATGATTTAATAAATTCAAACTTATTCGAACAGCACAATGTTGTGAAACATACGAAAAACCAATGGTTAATTTTTCTTCCAAGTTGTCATTTTTGAATTCGCGCGGACCAGTCACCACTCTCCCACCATAATTCAAAGCTAAACAGCGGACACAAACATCAAAGGTGCCGACAGCCAGTTGTACTTCTGGTCGCTTATTATTCTGTGACTGTAGCGTTACCGAGCATGCGCATTAAGTTAGTTAAGAGAGTTACTGTTTGATTGTGGAATAAAATGGTGTAGAATAAATATTCTTGATTGAACGTGTTATTATTCGACTTGGAGGTCCTGACAGTATACACACCTGGTCTAACCAAGACTAGGAATGCGTTTCTTATGAGTAAATGAAGGATGGAATAATAGAAATCGCATGAGTAAACGAAATAGCTACATCAATCGACGTTGCCGATTGATAACGCGGGCTACGCTGCGGCGTGCTCCGGCCTCAGCATTCCTACCTTCGCACGCAACATTGTAATATCTCTATTTCATTTCCACACAAGTTTCAATGAGTCTCTCCTTTATTTACTCACAATTCAGTGTATCCCTAGTCTTAGTCAGGCCGCTCCGGTATATGTACACCTACATTTTTCCCCTGACGAGTGATCAATATCTTTTCTAATCAAGGGACCTATGGAAATAAAATCGTGTGTCTTTGATTAGTTCATTCTTTCAAGTGCCATTTGAATTATTTATATTGCATTCCTATACAACATCTAACTGATGTTTTTATGTATTACATGGTTTTTTATTGATTTGGATATCAAATCCCAAGTTCACATTTCTCACTTAAAAAGAAAGCACGCGTCAAGATCATGTACGCAGCCGCAGCTCGTAGCAACGGCAAGTTTTAAGGTTACGTTCGGTGCATGAGTTTTGCTATGATTAAAGCTCGGATTTAAATTTAAGGAAAAATCTACCAGCCCTAAATGTGCGTAGATTTTTCCTTAAATTTATTTACCTTTAGCTGGAATTCCCTTTTAACCTTTTCGGTACGGCAGCAGTCTTTTGAGCCTTCAACATGAGCTATCAACCGATAGTGAAACGTTTTCATCGGACAAGAACTTACTTTAATTAAACGTATTAGCTTATTTATATCCCATCATCATCATCATCTGCATTATTTATCAAAATATCAACATTCTTGATCGATGAGGTAACGCCTTGCCATTTCAAAAACAAAAAATCAACACACCTTCAATAGAAAAAAGTTAAAATATTGCATAACTTGCATATCTTGCTGCATATTTTGCAAAAAATCCTGCGTATATATGCGCATATTCTAGCAAAATTTCCTACATATAAATCCGAGCTTTACTTATAAGCAGGCTTACGATTTCGGTCCACTTCGAACACATTGGATTGTAAATTCCCCGGCTTCGCACAACACGGCAGGTAGTAAATATTATCTTACATACTTTTTTGATTTATGTAAAACTTTATTTAATTATTTATTGCGATCACGTGGCCCATAGCAAATTTTCAATAAGTATGTTTAAATTCGACGTGGGCCAAAATCGTAAGCCTGCTCATAAGTATTGATTTTTTTTTAATTTTTGAGAAACATTTTCTTTTTCTCTTTCTCTTTGAGACATTCGTCTTTAAATGCTGTTAAATTCAGGACAAATAACTTCAGGTTTGTCTATGAGACGACGTTTTAATCTGTAAATTACTACTTACACTTCGGACCTGTAGATGTCGTCCCTGTCTAGTGTATTAAAGGAATAGCACAGGCCTTCCTCGGTTATCACGGTCGAGAACATTGTTTTACATTTAAGTCCAAGAGTAGGGGAAGAACAATCCAATATTACGTCTCCTTTCGAAGGAGCCGCCTTAGACATTAGAAAAATGGAATTAAAACTTAAATAGTCAATTCTTTCCTATTGAAGCCAAAACAGCTATCATCATACTAGATTAAAATTGAAAATGAGTGCATATCATTAAAAAAAACTTGTGTGTGCGTGCATTTCAATATATTCTTCTGTTAGTGCATGAGGTATTTAAAAGAGAACACACTGAAGGTACTTACTTATTGTTAGGGATAGTAACGATATACAGTGTGTCCCAGGATTGACTTCGGGATAGGTGTAATGACTCAAAAATTTTCGACTATGTGTATCATATTGTGTAAACAAGTTTTGCTTGACCGAGAATGGATTTTCACCAAATATTAGTGAAAGTGGTATCTAGTTGGCGTAAATTTTTGGATCATCACTAGGCAGCGGACGGCCGTTGGGCAGACGAGAGTGGGCTCGTGTCGAACGGGCGAAAAATACATCGCCTCTACTAGTTATGTATTTTTCGCCCGTTCGACACGTCCCCCCACTCTCACCTGCCCAACGGCCGTCCGCTGCCTAATCATCACACCTATCCCGAAGTCATTCCTGGGACACACTGTATAGATATTAGAAATATCGAGATACTCATTGAACATATCGGTACATACATATTATATCGATATTTTAATTCAATATATTGTTAAAAATATCAATATATTTTCAAATGATCTTTCGATATGTGTTTTTATTTATAGCGTTTTGCAATGCTGCACTAATGCATTCTCAGTGTATTATTAGCATTACCTATTGTTTTAATTACTGAAATTCGATATGTGACAGTGCTTAAATATTGTACATTGCAGATTAAAATTTACGTTTAAGAAACGTACAATATTTACGAACTGTGAAACTGAATTAATACTTTATTAGTGCTGAAAATAAAAGATTCACAGCCACCTTACGAAATTGAATAAGAAACGACTGCACATAATACATATATAGTTCTTGTAAACTTCCAGCCAACTTTCGTCATTAATGACGTTAAACCAGTACCAACTGAACTCAAGATGTAACGTACGATATATTCGTTGAAATTTAGTAACATTTTGTTACTACAAGTTTTTGAAAATGGCAATGTTGCCACCGCTTCAATTGTCACTAACGTCAGATGTGTTTACTTTGAATATACAACACGTACATAACCTATACACTATCAACCACCGATCATATGTAAACACTTCAATACAACATTGTTATAGCATTACGTCATAAATATGAATGACGAAAGTTGGCTGGAAGTTTACAAGAACTGTACACATGTACAGGTTGTCCATTGTAAACCGTAACCCCTCCCCCTAAAACTTTAGAATAGGCAACCTCAATAAAATAAAAAATAATTCGTGTTTTCATAATATACTAAATACACAAAAACAGAATATTTTCAATTCTTAAAGCGTCACGATTTAATATGGGCAGCCTATATCAATCTATCGATATATGTATTTGTACCGATAGATATATCACTTGATGGATATATAATTTTAGTTTGCCATCCTTATACTCACCTGTTCCATAAACTGAAAAACGTCTTCGTCTGTCGTAACATTACCGTCTACCGGAAACTGGCATAACAAAGAAGCGTCTCCTAAGGATTTGAAGCTACAAAATAGATCTTCTTTCATTTAACGTTGTCAGGAGTGCACTTACCCTTGCTGCATTTGCTCCTTTACTTACTCTGAATCTGTTAGATTTGTCCTGTTATTTTCATACAATTGATAGTATTTCGTGAAGTTATAAACATTCTGTCGCCATTTCGTCTCAGGACAAATAGTAATTGCAGGAAAAGGAACTTTCCACACGGGCATCGGACTATGCGCAAAGGAAACTATCACCGGTGTGACATTCCACTTCCTGTACGTCTTCGAAATAAGAAAAATACAAATTCCCAAAGATACGCTGATAATTATAAGCCAAAGACCTCTGAAAAATTAAAGTATCTACAAGAGTCTTGACATAAACCACCTAGTACCTTTCAAATTTGGACCTCTTCTGCTCGCCTAAATATTGAAGTCCGTGAAGACTTGTTGCACTTGTATATTCCGAAAAGTATTCGTGGGCGTTCTTCCAGAAACTCGGGTGTCTCTTAGTGGATTTATATTTTCTCCGTCCAAGCGAAGCGGTTTCTTCCGGAACTTGTATGAACATGTTACCTATCAGCTAGGAGAATCGACTTTAAATTACACGAATTTTGCTGATCCCGTTAATTAAATGCATGTTAATTTTGAAGTGACGTCAGATGATAATGATAATTAATTATTAACACGAAGCGATCCTTTCCCCCAGGACCGCACCTGCGTGAGCGCTTCATAATATGCGCGAACGCAGGATAATGATTCCCGCAAGAGTTTCGTATTATATTTTTTGAAACGAATATAAAAATTTAATTGGAAATACTTTCATATAATTTCATGTCATAGCAAACCAAAATTGTAAAATTAAGCAAGCCATGCTTCAGTATTCAATAAATGATGCTGTCAAATTTATTGGAATTTCTTGACGATTTCTCCCTTTTCTGGGCCTGTTAATGAATGAAAGTTGTTGTAAAATGGTATTTTATAAACTATATTTTATTATTATCAACACTGATTTATTTAAGAATGCACCAAAGGGCCAGTGTTTTTGACGTTGTTTCCTGGTCTACTCGACCGGAAAACAGTGTTTCCCGGTTGACTATTTCGTGCGTAAAACAGTAACTAGAGGGCGATGAGTTCAAAAAATTATTATTGTTTGTCATCCGTAAGTATCAGTACATAATTACAGCCACCCAATAAAAGTTTTAGTGTTAAAAAATTGGTGTGTCCACTTTTTTTGGTCACGATTCTATTTACTATTTACTGTTCGCTAATAAAATTAAAGTTAGGGTAAAATACGGTATATTAAGTGCAGGGCTGTACAAAATAATTTAAAATATCGTATTTTTGTATCACTAGAGTTGGTCAATGAATCGGATCTTTATTTAATACCGAATAAGAGATATACTCTTTGTTAAATTATAGTTCACATATCTCAGTTATTTGACTTTTTTCGAATGTGGTGTGCTTAAAGGTTTATTAGTAGAATTCATTTTTGTTCCATTTACGATGATAAAATATAGAATGTTTTCATATTTGTAATCAGTGAGAAAAGGCAAACAAATTTGCCAATTTGATCGAGTCTTTAGCTCCTAAGATAAAAGGTGTCGACTTACTTTGAAGCAGCCTGTATAACAAAATTTAGTAATAACTATCAGGATCTACTAGATTTCACGAGACACAGATCTTGCCGACCTGGGCAATATTTTATTTAACGCAAATTTTCCCCGCTTTGGCGCTAGTTACTCGAATAAGAATTATCATAAATAATGAAAGAAAAAATCGCAAGAAAACTAACATGTGTCCAACAATGATTGTAGTCCTGGGTGGCTGTAAAATCAAATACCGTGCGGTTTTTTAAAACAGGCCAGAGTTGGCTTTGGAATCTCCAAACGTATGTCTTAAATAAATTTGCTTTTGACAATTAATATCCAGGAACAAATGTTGAAATATTTTTAAAATTGTAACCAGAATGCTTTCCAAAATTTGTTTATATTAGAAAGTTTAAATTTAATAATACGGATGCAATTATGTTTTGCAAGTGAAGGACAACATTTCGAGCATTTATCGTGATGTTTTGACGTTAACATAGGTAAAATCATTTTGACGTTTGTTTTAAAAATAATCTTATCTAGGATGTAAGTTTGCACATTTCAAAATAATAATAATAATCTATATTTGTAATAAAATTACAAAGTGCGTCACATTTGAGAGAAAATAAACATGGTTATTTGTATGCAGTGTAGGGCATTAATCAATTAAAATTTCAATTAATTAATCAATTGATTAAAAATTTAGTTGATTAATGTTTAATTGTGATTAAATTTAATTACAATTAATATCAATTGCAATTTACAATTAAATTAACTGCAATTAATTGGTTTAATTGCAGATCAATTTAATTGCAATTAAATTCAATTAATTGCAATTAAATTAATTGTGATTTGCAATTAATTAATTGTAATTGCAATTAACCATGGCTTGCTAAATTAATAACGACTTCTAATCGAATAACAGGCGCTGTCATTACTGTCAAACCAGATGAATTCATGCAAAATAAATTGATATTATAATTATTAATGTAATACAGTAGAATTTATATGATATAAATGTTACTTATACATTCAGACAGAAATATTAATTGTTAATTGTTAATTGTCAATGAAGCCCATTCCAAAAAAACTAACAATTAATTAATTGTAATCGTAGAAACTCGCAATTAACAATTGATTAATTGTAATCATAGAAACACACAATTAACAATTAATTAATTGTAATTGCGGATTCTTTAAAATTACAATTAATTAATTGTAATTGTGTGTTTCTACGATTACAATTAATCAATTGTTAATTGCGAGTTTCTACAATTATAATTAATTAATTGTTAATTGTTAATTGCAAATATAATTTAATTGTGCCCAACACTGTTTGTATGTAATAACAATAATATGTACAAGGTGTCTATAAATGATTCTAACATCGCATTACCTCTGATAAACAAATGACCATGTGCCACTAACCACCGATACTGAACACAGTCATTGGTAACGTCATCGGTTTTAATTCTTAAACAATCAAACATCTTTTTCAGAAGCTTATTTGGTGCAACTGGTGTTGTGTTTTAGCAATAATGGTTTATTTAAAAGTTTCAAGTTTATGATGCGTTGACACTGACATTTCTCAGATAGTAGAATACACATTCAAAAAGAGGTGGAATATCCAATGCAATATTCAATGCCAACTTTGATGTTAGAATCATTTATAGAAACGCTGTATATGACATGACACAAGACGTTACTGGCGTTTACAAACAACATAAAGTATATGTATAAGGACAAGGACAATTAATTTTGTTATAATCAATATAATAGTACATCTAATTGAGGCACATAACTCATTTAAACTTGAAGTCGAGAAATTCTTTTATAGAATAGAATGCATTGTCTATTACATTTTTTTACACATTTTCCGAACGGATTTGTCCCTTTGAGTTTTATATCCTCTGGTATATGGTTGTCATACTTGGGGCCCCAGTAGTCGATACTTTGCTGCGACAGTTTTATCCTATGGTACGGTATTTGTAATTCCAAACGTTGCGTTGTCTGGTATGATAATCGTGTGCTTGACCATTTGTTGCAAAGGAGTTCTTATTCTGATGCACATACTTTAAGCAGGTAAATATACGAGCCCCGTCAACTATAGGTTCGGACATTTTACTTTTTACCTTCTCGTCTCACATAACTTTCCAAGTTTCTTAATAAAATTAAAATACTACATACTATTTGAATTATATATCATATAAGTATGTTACAACGGAAAAAATATTAAAAAGATAACTACATTTTCTATCAGTTTCTACAATATAATTTTACCTGTAATAAATTCTGACTACTATATCTTCGGACACTTTCTATTTATTCAATAAATAATAACATCAAGTACTCATTGATTTAACAAAGTGTATCGATATCACCTATTTGTATTTACAGAACAGGTATAAACGTCAAATTCTTGTTACTTTGTAACTATGGCGCGTGGAAAAGCATTGTCGTTTGAAATTCGTAAAATAATTAGAAATATGCATAAATCTGGACAAAGTGGGAGAAAAATTGCAAAAACTTTGTGTCTGCCAGCTGCCACAGTTGCCGATATTATTAAGAAATATAAAAAAACGGGATCGTTAGATAGCGGAAAGAGTCCAGGACGTCCAGCAACAATTACACAACGTGATATTCGAGCACTGATTAATGTTGTTAAAGAAAATCGAAGAAGAAATTTACGTAATCTAAGTAAATTGTGGTCTGAGAAACTTGGAAAATCAGTGTCAATAGAAACCACCCGAAAATATTTAAGAAAAAACGGTTATAAGTTTTATAAGGTATCTATCTTTTAATACTTTGTCTTAATTATGCTAATACAGAGACTTGTTTTTCAAAGGCAAAGGAAAAACCATTATTAACGATAAAGCAGAAAAAGAATCGTTTAAAGTGGGCTAAGGAGCGACTATTTTGGACGGAGAGGCAATGGGGAAACATCATTTTCAGTGATGAATCTAGATTTGAAGTGTGTGTGGGTGATATGAGGAAACGGGTGATACGAAACAAGAATGAAGCATATCATAGAGATTGCCTCAAAAGAACTGTTAAATTTCCAGCAAGTGTGATGGTATGGGGCTGCATGTCTAGCAGAGGTTTGGGGAAGCTACATTTTATTAACGGCTTAATTAATAGCCAAAAATATATACAGATCCTCGAAACAAGTATGCTTTCGTCCATAGAGTTATTATCGACCGGTGAAACGTATACGTTTCAACAAGATGGTGCCTCCTGCCATTCGGCAAGAGCTACCAAGCAATGGCTACAAGACCATAGCATACAGACTTTAGAATGGCCTTCAAGTAGCCCCGATCTTAATCCTATCGAGACGATATGGGGAATAATGAAAAGGAGGTTGCGATCGGAACCACAACGTACATTGCCCGAATTACGAGAAAAAATTCAAGAAATTTGGAACTTTATAACCCCAAATAAATGCAAGCAATTAATTGACACCATGCCTGATAGAATAAAGGCTGTTGTAAGAGCAAAGGGCGATGTTACTCAATTTTAATTTTTAATAGTTCAATGTTAATTAGTCATTTTTAGTTGTTTATAATACATATTCTTGCTTATTTCTGGAATTTTATTTTATACACTAACAAATTATATGACATAAATGCAAAAACCATCTTTTTATACATATACATATTTCGCAAGAAGCCAAGAAATAAGTAAAATCGTAGTGTCCGAACTTATAGTTGACGGGGCTCGTATATGTACATTGCTGGTATGGTAAGTATCTGTTCTCTTCTAAACATTTCACTACAGCTATCTGTTCTTTTTATAATGTTCATAATGCCCGCAACGCGCTTTTTTGTAACAGGAAAATTCGGGAAGCTTGACTTGAAGAACCCCAAAAAATTATGGCGTAGGTTGCCCTACTATGAAAGTTCCCAAAATATGACATCTTTGCTACTTAAAGGTGCGTATACATATGCGAGCCGAACGCGAGCCGAACCGTTCGCGAACCATAAATTCGCAAGATTGGGACGTGATTTGGAGCGCCGAACGAACGGTTCGCGAACCAATCGTGGCGATCCATCTCCTGTCGGTTTTTCTGACGAACACAAAGGAATTCACTGCTCAGATTGGGACGTGTTCGTGTCTATTTCGTTATTTTCTTATCAGCTCCAGTCTCCCTGGTTTATTTTATTTTTGTAGGTTATTCTTTTTTAATTATTTGCAAACACATTATTACTCGGGCATCGCATTAAATTCATAAATAAATTCCCTAAATATATTAATTCGCGTTACACGCATCATCCCTGCCGATTTTCCGATATTTCCGGCCTTTCAACACCCTTTCCTCAATTAAAAATACTGCCAACAGCTACATACAGTTTTTATGTAGCCCTTGGTGTGGAAAGTATTCAGTATCATAAGTCATTATTGCAGCAAGTACACGCACAGATCACTGTCAAGACACTAAATAGTTCGCGGTTGGTTCGTTCCTTTCCCTTGGATCGCTGAAAGTTCGTTGTGAAAATAATTTCAACGAACTGTTCGCGAACGGTTCGGCTCGCGTTCGGCTCGCATATGTATACGCACCTTAATGTGTTGAAATGGTTTTTAAGACACACGACTTCCTTCCCGATATACGCCTAAAACATACTCAAT
This sequence comes from Dorcus hopei, assembly GCA_033060865.1. NCBI lineage: Eukaryota > Metazoa > Arthropoda > Insecta > Coleoptera > Lucanidae > Dorcus > Dorcus hopei. Next base: position 908,994 of record JAUPFK010000017.1, read on the forward strand.
AAAGAATCAATATAACAGAATTAATATTCATTGTATTAATTCAGATTTCTTTATAAGTATAGTAAACATCATATTCTATACGGGGCTGCAGCTGAAATATTGAAAATAATAGTTTAAAAGCTAATAATTTTAATTTTAATACGTATATTTGTAGCAAAATTTGACAGGAATTCAATATTTTTTTTCTAAATAAATCGGATCTTTTCATAAATAATGACGACAGCCCCGTGTCATATAATCCTTTTACAAAAGGTTTACGTTTTTTCCTAAAAGAAAAACTGTAAAATATTTTCTACAAACGTATTATTCGCAAGCTACGATTTTCATTTAACTTGATTCTCAAATCGAAACATAGATGTCCTCTGAAACTCACATTTCTAGCAAAATATCTGATTGGTGGTTACGACAAAGACCAACCCCTTACATTTTATGCGTGATTTATTAAAGCAGACCTAAATAAAGGAATGCGATCCATCAAATATTCGCGGGAATTTTAAATTTGGAAAAGTGGCAGGTGGGTTGTGACAATGTGCTAAGCGTTGATGAGCACTAGTTTCAATAGAGATAACCCGATAAAGTAGATCGTGGTTGTGTTTAAAAGTGTTCTATGATTAAAGTGATGCTAATTTTGAAATAATTACGGTACTGTTTTATATGCGAGAAAACAACTTAAACAAACATAGTAAAGCAGTTTACGATACTGCTAAATCTCAAATTATAGAGTATGCATTGAAAGATATAAATGGCATTAAATAGTACATTTAAAAAAATTAAAAGAATTAAATCTTAGAAAGTAACTGTTCAGTATTATGTATTGCCGTTTTAATTTAAAACTTCCCCTATTCATAGTTTTTATTTGTGTAATAGTCGTATAATACTTCACGTGCCATTTCTGGTTTGTTAAATAAAAATTATATTCGATCGATTTTTATGAAATCGATTTTTTTATAACTCGATTTTTTTTAATCGATTTTTATATTTCGATTCGAGATCGATTCAAAAATCGATTCTGTTTACGTAGATCGAACATTCCTATACTAAGCTACGACTTTCCGTCATAAAATAAAAGCAAGTTCAATAAGAGTTATAATAAGAGTATTACTTAATTAACTAATTAATTATTATATTACTTTTACTGCGAAAGAAGTAATAACTGCCGTGATTTATTTGTTTATTGTAATTATTTGGTAATAGAGACCATAAGCGAATCGAAAAGTTATAGTTTCAACGGGCATATGCGTAAGATATACTTTGACGGATCGCATTCCTTTATTTAAGGCATACTGTTTATTTATAAACTCTTTAAAAGTATGTATGTAAATGCCTGCAGGTATAATATGTACATATGTCAAAAGGCAAATCTTGACAATTTCAGGGAAAAAGCTAAAAGTGAATTTTTGTCTCAAAAACGACGTACTTTTCACATCCCAATTGTAAGCAGAGTGTGAAAAATGCACCCGTCGTCATGGGAATAATGTAAACACAAGACTTCTTGAAACAGATGAGAGAGACACAAAATATATTAAAAATCGTGAGTGAGAGATACGATTATACGCCCAAGATGCTCTACACAGAGAAAAATATGTAGTGAAAAGTAACACAATTGTAGATGAAATGAAACCAGTAACAAATTATATTGACACAATTGTTTAACATGATAATATTCTTGTTTGTAATTTTACTACAATTGTGATAATGTTTCATACAATTTGTTACTGGCTTCATTTCAGCTACAATTGTGTTACTTTTCACTACCTATTTTTCTCTATATAAGAGGTGTAATTTGCGAACGTAACAACACAGGAATACAATTGACATTTCTCGAATGTAAAACGACCCTGTGCACCTATGGGCCAGTTGTATAAAACGAGTTATCACTCGATCAAGTTAATTGTGTGGTTAAGGAATATCATTGGAGGAAAGTTTAAGTTTGATCGAGTGGTTAACTTGTTTTATACAACTGGCCCTATGACATACAGCGACCAACCAATTTGTTAGTATAGCTCTCCTGTTATTCTTAACTCGTTAGTCAACACTGAATGCAAAATTTCAACGGCGGCAGATATATGCATTTGTCTCAGTAAAAATTTTTTGTGGGGGTTCATCAGCGACACGCCTACTGACTGTTCCTTCCCTTCACCCTTTAGCCCCTCAGAAACTCGGAATTGCAAGGCGTCAGCCTTAAACGGCGTATACAGTACACATATGATGTTAATTTCTTACACATTTCATTTATATGATATGTCCAGTTCAAGTCATTCAGCCTTATGATATATCGCTCCATGTGAAAATAACATGAGAGAACAACACATAATTCTAACATGCGTTATAACATAAAATGTAGAATCTCGTATGATGTATCAAACATAAAGCTTGGTCTGTTAAAGGCTCTGGTATGTTAACCTGCGTTTCATCTGTTAAAATAGAAAAAAAGGTTTGGTACAGACTAAAACGAGACAGACTTATGAGGAAAACTAATAGTGCAATAAGGAAGGCGAACGACCTGCATAACAAGTGCGCGCGCTACGCTTCAGATGACGGCAAACGTCAAAATCTGCCTGAATTGCGAATTTCTATTTTATCAGTGTTAATAAATAATGAAATGTTAATGTTGCATCCGCGCATTACTAAAAATTTCCTTTTTTAGTTATTATTGTGAATGTGTCGCGCAGTTAAAATGAAAAAAAGCATAATCAGGAAGACTGGGCTTGAAAACCTGAAGCATCGAATAAATACTTCCTCTCGAAGTTCAAACGGATTACCTATTTGTATCTCTAGGCCCAGTTTTACAATCGTGGAATAAGGTCGGAATAACTGTTCGCTTAATATCCTTTAACGTTCCTCCATATCTACGCCATACCTACGTCACATTATTCTAAGAATAATGCTTATCCGACGATTGTAAAATCAGGCCTAATATGTGTACCTTGGAATATTTTCTCCAAATCTAAACGTAGATTGCCAAAATCTCTGAGGCTATTCCTGAAAACTACGGACTAGTAAATTATTGTTGCAAGCTAATTACAATTTTAATTACACTGCGTGACAAGATTTCCGTAACATTAAAGATTATTGCTATTACTACTTCTTCATATAAAGATAAGACACCTAAAAGCAGCAATATTGGCCTATCACGTCTAGTTTTTATGTTATGGCGTTTTAATTTTAATCTACTTCATTTCTTTGTCAGTAGCAAAATAATCTATTTCATACCATTTGCATTTTCTCTATTATCAAGATTGCGCTGTAAAAAACATTGATTGCGAATTTAGATGTCATCTTGACATTATGTCAGTGAAAGAACTGCTTTTTATTGATTAAAAATATGAATACAAGTGTCCGCCGTTCGTGTATAAATTCACCAAATAAATTTTGTTTTGTTTGTGGGCAATACATTCTGAAGTCTCAAGGTAGAAATGTTACCGAGAAAGTAAAACAAGCCTACGTGCTTTATTTTGGTCGTCCTTTATTGCAAGACAAAACTATATACCGAAATTATTTTGCATTTCATGCTATGTAAACTTACTTGAATGGTTAAATGGTACAAAGAAGTCGATGCCGTTTGCTGTACCAATGGTTTGGCGTGAACAAGTTAATCATTATGATGATTGCTATTTTTGTTTAACTAAAATCAAAGGATTCTCTAAAAAATTAAAATAAAATAGAATATCCAAAAGTAGCTTCTGTATCTATGCCAATACCTCATAGTGAAGAATTAAGTGTGCCGTTACCAAGAAGACCAGAATCATATACAATGTCAAGTGACACTGAAGAAAGTGAAAACCATTGTCTCTTAGAAGAAGAAATATCCGAATATAAACCTCATATAAATTTATTGAAGGAGCCACACTTGATTGAACAGCAAGAATTGAATGATTTGATACGTGATTTAAATTTATCTATTAGGCAAGCTGAAATTCTTGGTTCTCGACTGCAAGAATGGAATTTGTTGTCAGTGGGAACGAAAGTATCCGCGGCAAGAAAAAGAAACAAACATTTAGCTACTTTCTACTCAGAGATAGATTCCGTGTGCTATTGTAATGACATTAATGGTTTGATGAGTGATTTAGGTATAGAATACAAAATAAATGAGTGGCGACTTTTCATTGATGGATCTAAGACCAGCTTAAAAGCTGTACTACTACATAATGGTAATAAATATCCTTCCATACCTGTAGCTTATTCAATTATGTTAAAAGAAAGCTATGACACGATGCAATTGATTTTAGAGTTGATCAAGTATACAGACTCAAATTGGAAGATATGTTCTGACTTAAAAGTGGTAGCTATGTTACTGGGATTGCAGGGTGGTTTTATAAAATACTATTGTTTTATTTGTTTATGGGACAGTCGAGCAACGGATAAACATTACTTAATAAAAGATTGGCCAGCAAGAACGGAATTTGTGCCTGGAAAATATAATGTAAAATTTTCACCGCTGATAAATCCACAAAATGTCATTCTTCCTCCATTACATATAAAGTTGGGTTTAATGAAAAATTTCGTTAAAGCCATGGACAAAAATGGAGAAGGATTTTTATATTTGAAACATATATTTTCGAAATTAAGTGACTCCAAAATAAAAGAAGGCATATTTGTTGGACCACAAATACGACAACTTATGAAAGATGACAATTTCGATTTAAAGTTAAATGTAAAAGAACTTGCTGCTTGGAAGTCATTAAAAGCTGTTATAACAGGGTTTTTGGGAAATCACCGAGTTACCAACGCTGAAAGCTTGGTTACAACACTTTTAAAAGCTTATCACAATCTCGGGTGCAGAATGTCGCTGAAAATTCACTTTCTGCATTCACATTTTGATTTTTTTCCCGCAAATCTTGGTATGGTTAGTGATGAACAAGGGGAACGTTTTCACCAAGATATGAAAAGGATCGAAGAACGTTATCAAGGTCGATGGGACCCATCAATGTTAGGGGATTACTGTTGGTTTTTAATGCGAGAAGACTCTACGCCTCATAAACGCAAAAGTTAGTTTTCACAAACGTATGTGGAATACCAAGATTATTGTTAAGAGCATAATTTTATTTTAAAAGAATACAATTTATGTTTCCAAGTAGTTTTTTTAAGAGATTATGTATTGTTTTGTTCCAAAAAAATTATAACTGTTAATTAATTGTTAATTGTTTCAAATTCTTCCTCCTAACTATAACACGGAAACGGTACGTGTTATAAAATTTTTGTTGTTACGTCCTTGAATCGAGTCGCAAACAACGAAAGAAATAGCTACTTTTGTTAATGTTACTTGAAAAAAGTTAAAATTTGTCACGTAGTGTTATTAGTAAGGTCTTTTTCTTTGAGGAACACAGTTTTACAGCACAATTTTACAGAGAAAAGGGACTTGGTAACTAATAATTTACAAGTTCATACTTTTGAGGAACAGGCCCCTGGAAAGCAGGGGAAGTTATAGTAATTTTTTCAATTAATCTTTGCCTTTCATTTAAGATTTCCAGTTGTTGCAATAAGTTTACATGTAATAATTCACCGATAACTGGTTCCATTTAAGCTGTGATATCACCAATCAAATTAATTATTTCTTAATGCGAAATCTGTCAGTTTTAACATCCATGTTAACGGCATAACAGGACCTCCACACTAGAAATTATTTTAACATGGCCAAATAACATATTATGTTGTAATAACATAACATATAACATGACAAGAAGATACATATTTCCGATGTGTTAACATAACATAAAAAAGACCATAACATGCATGTTAAGATAACATGGAGCGATACATCATAGGGCTGATTATCGATTAATAAACCAAGAAACTTTAGAGTGTGTTTATCTGTTTTTTTACTTATTATAATTTTTTGGGTTTTATCTTTGTTTAAGTTTAATGAAATCGCACTCATCCACACTGAAGAGTCTTCTAAGGTTTTACGTGACGCTTGTTCCAATTTGGGCATATTTTTGGCTTTATTTATAAACGTCGTATCATCTGCAAACATTCACGGACTATCTGCAGTTACATTAAACACTAAATCATAGTATGTAATAGGTGTATAGATGTTGTTTTTAGGTAAATTTTAATTACTAATTAGTTTTTGTTTTTTGTGTGTATAAAAAAAAGTTGCTAAATCAGATGTCTGGTTTTTGCATCTGAAAATCTTGTAGCGGAAACGCGCAATCAAAGCGAAATAAATTCGTACTTCACAGGCTTATACTTTTCATGTTTTAAATCTGAGAACAAGCAGATGGTGATTTGTATACTAAAAAGCCAGTTTTTCAACAAAAAGGAGATGTCTGGCTTTTCAGGTACCTGGTTCTTTCTTGCACAAAAATAAAAAACCAAAAATTAACCAAAATTTATTGTTTAAGTATAAAAAATAAACCAAAACATACATAAATATTGTAACGATTTTTAAAGGTTCATTAATTTTTATTTTAAAACAAAACACGAAATAGTTAATAACTAATTTATTTACAAGCAAACTAATTTAACACTAACATTTAACAATAATTTATTTACAACCTTAAATCTAATTTATTTATAACAGCCGAGCGAAAGTTTATTACGCGGACTTTTGTGTCGAACTCTAACGCTGCATTCAAATCGAACTGACCCCACCCCCCGGCCGCGTACATTTTATAAACCGGCTCTTTCTTCGGGAATCGCCTGGAATCCCGAACTCTCTATTCTAGTTTATTCTGCCGGCAGAATTCTCTGGCCCAAGGCGCGTCGACTAGGCGGCAGTGACGCTGGTGTCGATGAATCATTACAATATAGTGAAGTAACACTGAAAAACCATAAAATGTATCTATTAAGAAACTTAAATCTAGAACATAGAAACGCAAGTAGAAAATGATTGGTAGTTTAATCAGAATCGTCGTCAATATAGTCGTCCTCCTGGTTGGCTTGGGCACCGGCGTTTGTATTTCGAATATTTTATTGTAGTACCACTTGTCTGCCGCTGGTACGTATTTGTTGGCACATAAAATTTTCATACATAAAAATTTTCGGGATAAATTGTTATCTTTCAGATCGGAGTTAAAATATGGATAAAGTTTTATCTGAAAAGTTGTTAATCCTTTTCTAATTTGTGTTATTGTTGTCTTTTTTCGATTAAAATGCGTCTAAAAATAAGTGTTAGAAAAAAAGGTGAAATAATTTTACTCCACAGCTTAACTCCTGTTTAACACCGTACAGTGAACATATTATCGAAAACGGACTAAACGATTAAAAGGAGTTAAGTTACACTGAGTAGTAAAGTATTTTCTCTGCATTGGTGAAAATCATCACCACATTTAATCCAAAAAAGTAAAAATAGTATCCTAAAGGTGGTAATTTACACTTATTTTCTTTTGGCGTATTGGTTGATTGTGATTTATGAGGGAAGGGGATGATGATCTCATTTCAACAAGATATAACTAGTATTTGCGGTGAATGTTCGATTCAGAATGGATCCATCATTTTATTTGCGAATTAAATACAGTAGCAACAAAAAGTGGATAAAAATTAGTGAAATATTAACAAAAGAAACCATAGATGATAAAGGTACGTATTTTCAAAGCTTTTTTTTTTAGTTCTGATATTGTTTCATGCTCTGATTAAGAGAAACTGTTATAGAACGTTTAGTTAAAGTTATCCTTTGTTGCCTTTTCTTGCATCTTATCATGAGTATGTTGAAAAAACTGCCAATCTTTTGACTTTTCTTTTATATAGTAAATATTTACCTGCATGAAACAAGTAGATAATATCACCGTTATAACATTTAATTTTATAAAGCTAGGACTGACTTTTAAGTTCATCGATATAATTAAATTATTAAAATGAATACGAAAATTTCGAAGATTTCACATTAGACCATTATGCGTCACAGTAAGCTAAATATTATTCCTATTTATTTATTACTATTATAATACTTTATTATCATATTTATTAATCAAATTTGGGGGTTCATAATAAAAATGTGTTTCTACGTTGTTTCTCTGAGTTGTAACACCTTATACAGGATGTTTCCTCCATCCTAATCAAAGTTGACTATTTTTGTTGATGTTTTTTTAATTTCACATCGAAAACCTGTATATTATGACTCAGATTTATTTTTAAGTTACCTACAATTTTCGTTAATAATTTTTTTTACCTAAAACCATTACTTACATATCTACAGGGTTTTTTAAAAATAACATCGTTTACGTGAAATTTATTTAATGCAAACCAATATTTGCTGAGATATATGACTCTCCCGAATATTCTTATTGCTGCAGCGAATGGATTTTCATTTGACATTACCGTTTTTATGAAAACTAGCTTCATCTGCAAAAAGCACGTTATTAAAAATTTTTCTACATTCGTATTCGTATTCTTTTCTGCGCTCAGTCACGAAAGACCGAATTTACTATAACACAACAGCAATTAAATGTAGTATACTGAAACTTATTTGGCATTTTGTAACTGCGTGCAGGAACAAAATACGAATGTAGAGAAATTTTTGTTAATGTGCTTTTCACAAATAAAGCTGATTTCACAAAAAAAAAAACAAACGGTAACGTCAAATGGATAATTTTAACCATGAAGCCTCTGAAAATACATTCTTGGCAGGAAAAAGTTTCGGAAAGAAATAATAATTTTAGGCGTATTATAAAAGTCAATTTTAACATTCGTTTAGGTAAAGAACGCTCTATTTTTCAACAGCAACTTTCAATACTAAAATATTTTTAGTAAGGCAAGCCTTCGGCATTAATACAACTTGTTCTCTCGATTATTTTGACGAGGCAAGATTTCAAATCCCAAATGAATTGCTGACCGATTTTATTTGGAATAGTCCGCGTGGTTTATTTAGGAAGTTAAAGAAGAATCAACAGATTTTGAAGAATTTCTTTCTTTGAGTAAGTGTTTTACTTTCGATTTTAATTTTAATAATTTATCGAACGTTCATTTGCGTCGTAAAAAAACCTTATGTACAGTACTTAAATGCAGATATATCCAATTTCCTCACATTTGCTACAACATTACAGCACCAGTAGGTGAAACATCTACTGCTTCTACCAGAACTGTAACATCTGGAGGTAGTGAATTGCCTGCTAGTTTAATTTTAGAAAAATCATTGTCACCTAAACCCCATGAAGACAGTAATCCCTCAACAATACAAAAAGTTTACGATGAGGTACACAATTTCTATATGTTTATCTGCAACATATGTAAAAATGACTGATATGTGTAAAGTTACAGCTCAGTTAATCTATACCACAGAATAAGTATGAGTTAACTAAGCTGTAACTTCACACATATTAGTCATTTCTTACACATTTTAGATAAAAAATATTTTGCAGGCATTCCGCGATGATTTAAATGCAAATGCCGACGGGAATATTCGGAATATTCCGAAACAAATCAATTGTCGACGGTTTTACGAAAAAAGTTAACCAATATAACAGTTGCCATAATGTTAGAAAAGTATGGGCGGTATCCCAAAAAGGAAATAAAATTACAATACGCTAAGTGCATAGTTAGCCTTTTTAAATATTACGCAGATAAGGACGGTGATGGTAATGTAAATATACACGCATATTATTTTTTCAGTTCATACGTAAAGATAAAGTACAGCTTTTTATTCGTCTTTATTAAAAAGAATTGATATATTCTAATTTTATCGTTTTCCTTTCAATGTAGGAATTGTTTTATAATCCTGCAGCGAGGACAGGATTTCTGGAAACACGGTTGAAGACGGTCAATAGATCTTCAAGTAATTCCTCAGAAAATATCAAAGCTTTCAGTAATAACGCAACTATTGTTGCAAAAAAGTAGTACCTAACGAGACTGATCCCTGCTCATCAAATTTAGATGACGAATTAATAGAAAATTCAATTTCCTTTTTAAGAAATGCGTGTGTAAAAACACAAAAAGAACAAATTTTTGAACATATGAAACTGACGTTTAACCATCGAACTAAATTAAGTCAAGAGCAAGATATCTTGGAAATATATCCGAGATTTAAGATACCCCAGGACTGGTATGTTTTCTTGCGTTACTTTTTTGCAAAATATTAGAAATTGTAACTTTTCAGATTTCTCAGGACTTTCTACTTAAATATGGAAAACTGAGAACGATAAAAGACACTTTCTCATCTTTGGCATATCGAATACAACCTGTGTATAAAGAGGAAAATGGACCAGAACTAAACGGTAAAATCTAATTGTATTTAGGTAAATAAAATCTATTTTTAATGACGATTTTGGTTTTGCTGTTAGAATGGGATGCGGATGCAAATAATATAATTGCCTTACTTTACTTGTTTCCTCCTACTGTTCGAGGTAAAGGAGTTAAAAGCGTAGCTCCGCAGAAGCACTCAATAGATTGATTTCTTACCATCATGTAAGTATAACGCAATTATTAAATTTAATTATTAATGTGTTATTGTAATTGCAGACTTCTACTGGATTTGAAGATATAATCAGAGGCCGTCGAACATCGCAACCATTTTTAGCTGCTTTAGGTCCAACTAATAAAACAATATTGGCTTTTTATATATTCCTGGATAACGAAGTGTTGCCAGTTGAATCAAATGATATTTTGGGAGCGGTAGATGAACTGTTTCAGGCACATTTTGTTTTTAAGACTCACTACGAGGTAATTTTAAAGTCATTTTGGAATTACATACAAAAGATATTTATCGTTTGTCTCACGAAACCGTTAACTTAACTCCTCGCGAACGAGAAATTCGTTTAAAATTAAATAATGTCAACCTTCCTGAATCAGCACTGCTTTAGATGTAAAAAGAAAATGCCGCGAGTTACTGATTTAAAGACACCTGAGAATGGTTCATACCTTAACAGATGGTAATATTATTTTATGTAGTTTATGCGAAAAAAAGTTTTTTACGTTTAGCGGTTTTCGCCGCCATATTTTGAATTGCAATTTAAAAAATACAGGAGGGTTTAAAAATTCTGAAAATATTGCTTCTACATATTGTGATGATTTGGTTAATGCCATGAATCTAAACCAAGTCGTTAATGATGCCGGATTTTCTGGTTCCCCAGATATGGTTCTGGTTCCCCAAATATGTCGTCTGAAATATTATCCGATCTCGCAATACCCGACGTCCACTTGAAATATGGTTCTGGTTCCCCGGATATGTTGTCTCAAATATCCGATCTCGCAATACCCGACGTCCACTTGAAAGACAGTGATGATAACAGTTTAGGTGATATAGCTGGTACTTTTATAACCGACATAATCAGTCTTAACTTAACTGGAGTCACCACGCAAGCAATTGTAAATTCAATTTCAAATCTTATGACTTCCTTGGCACAAAACATTTCCAATACGTTAAATCAAAATGATGTAATCAGCTTTATGCTGTATCATTTACGTTAAATATAACGTATGCACGTTACTAAAGTATAACAGGTTGATATAACAGTTCTTATAACGTATAGTCATAAATTCGATATGCTGTATCATTATTTTAACATACAGATTCCGCCACATTAAGTAGGAACACCCGAGTGCTCACGAAGCAGTCCAGTCTTAGTGTGAGCGTGCGATCCTTTCGAAACGGTCGGCGCGCGGCGGTCTCGAGAAAATCTCATTTCTTTGTAATCTGATACGTAATTACATTGCGTATAAACATATTAATAATTGTTTATAAGAAATGTAAATATTCACGTAAATTATAAATTTCCATTGTTGATACGATAATTAAAAATAAGAATAATAAATAAATTTGTTCTTGGGAAACTAAAAAAGTACAAATAAAATAAAAAGAATGCTAAACCGATAACAGCCTTATGACATAAAAACTGAAATAAAAGGTAAAGTACCCTAATGAAAACAAAAATAACGAGAAATACTGTAATGTGATCGCAACGCGTGTAATCCAAACGCTAGCATACAAGCGACTGCCGGTGCTTGACGATTTAAATTCTATGCCTAGTTAGAGTGGTTTCATCTGTATACGTTATAATATACCTTAAATGAGAACTGTTATAATGGAAATAAGAATAGTGTACTTGAAAAGAGTTAACGCTATACGGAGAATGTGTGAATTAGAAAGAGACAATTGTGTAACCGTTCCGCATGCGCTCCTTTAGCAAAACGTCACCGCCCGCGTCTTCACTCAAAATTTAAATTGTTTGCGTAATTTACTAGCGTTTCTATTCTTTTTAGTGTCTTTATTATAATTAATTAGTTTCTTAGGTTTCTATTATAATTTAGTTTTTTAGTGTTTTATGATAATTTAGTTCCTTAACATTTTTATTATATAGTACTAATTGTAACAAGTGTCTAAATAAAAACCTGGTCAAGTAGGCTACATTTAGTCATTCTGCTATGTAAATGCAATGCAAAAATTCTCGATCACAACCTACTTGACCAGATTTTTATTTAGACGCTTGTTAGTTGTTACAGTAGTTAGTTTGCTATATCTTATCATTAGAATGTTCCAAGTAAGACTTAAAAAAAACACCAGAAAACAGTACGAAGATTTAATTACTTTTCTGGAAGAAAACCAGGTACTAATAACTGGAAAAACTAAACCTTCCGATTTCAATAAAATAAATGCATTATGGCAGCAGTTTGCACAACATGAAAATGCCTGTGGAAATGGACCTCCTAAAACTGCTGAGCCATGGAGAAAGGTAAGCAACGATGCTTGTTAATTTCTTTTCTGATTAATTCTTGTCTTATTGTTAGATATTTAATGAATGGAAAATAAATACCAAAAGAAAGAGTAGAGAGATATACCAAAATATGTCACAAACAGGGGGTGGGTGTCCTTCCAAGAAGAAACTAACGAATTTGGAAGAGCGGCTGTTAAATTTAATATCCAAAATTCATTTAGGGGATGAGTCAATTCCTGATTGTTTGGGAGGGGACACAGCCAAAATATATGAGCAACCTACAACTAGTCGAGAAACTGTCATTAATAAAGTTATACCTATTGATGAAAATTTCCACAACTACTGCTTATTGGAGGAAGATATTTCAATTCTTTGTGGGGATATGACGACTACTGTAGTTCAAGACATAGTAACTGTTAATGAAGAAGGTAAATCTCCTGATAATGAACCAGTAATACAAAGTACAACTCCACTTAAAACTGGTACCAATTCTAAATTAAAAGGGAAATCAAAAACATCAGCAACTGCAACTAGATATACGTCTACAATTCTGCAGTCGGCATGCAATGCTTTTGCAGAGAGTCAAAATTCTGCAATAGAATCTGAAAAAATTAAAGGAGAGGCGATAAATAATTTGGCAAATTCTATAAAAGTCTGGGCAGATACTTACAGAAAAACAGAACTCTGGAAATTAAAACTTGAATATTATAAAATTTTTGGTAGTTTTGAAGAATTTGCAGATTTTTGTGAATAAAAATATAAGTAGATATGTGTAATTTATTTAGGGGACAGTTGGGTGTATTGGACCGGCTCCTAAATTGGACCACTTTTGAATAAAAGAAAATAAACTAGAAACTTTAATAACAGTAAACATTACAAATACCTCAGATGGTACATACTTTACTAGGCAATGTTTGAAGTGGTCCAATTTTGGAACCGGTCCAATATACCCGACTCTCCCCTATTTAAAGAAATATCTAGGTTGTAAAATGTAATTGTATTTTATAAATGTGCATCAACAATTATAAATGTACAAATTTAATGTATCAATATACTATCTAACTGAAATTATTCACGTATTTTTACATTCACTACTTATTAATAATTATAAACTTGAGGTAACAGTTATTCAATCAGAGAAATACCTCTGAACAATTGTGTTTCGTCTACGTCTACCCTCATTTAAATAATTTGGAGGAGCTGAAAATAAAATTGAAATATAATTGGAATAAATGAATGAATAATTACAACAAACCATGATTTGCTTGTACAATTTCTGCAGGCTCATTTAATTCCTCCTCAATATCTTCTGGAATTTGTATTCCCTGTTGTATTGCAATATTATGTAATATAATACAGGACAATACAATTTTAGCATACACATTTAATAAATTACTTTCACTTCAACAGATAACGCAGTAATTCTTTCACCGTGATGTAAATGTGGGCGTAATGTTTCGATTAAAAACCTTGCACATTCTCTCGACAGACGAAAATGCTTTTGAAATTCTTGTTCTCTTAGATGAAAAGGATCACTGATGTCACGTAAAAGTCTTCTTTGTATTTTTGTATCCTTTCTAAAAATATAAATGTCAACACATTTGTAAATAAATGTACCTTCACACAAACCAAAACTTACCTTTCAATTGCATTTTCAAGTTGCTCTATTAAAGCTAACCGTAAAAAAATCATTTTGAAATATATTTATATACCGTGAAACAAAAACAAGAACACTGATCGAAAATTACAAATTAGGTTATTTGTGCAGATATGCAGTATGTTATGTTTCACTCGACATCTATAACCTTCATGTAATATGACAGCTGTTAAAGTTCATTTAACATAGACGATAACATAAATACGTTATATACTATAACGTATAAGATGTTACAGCATACCGATTTTGTAAAACTAACGTACGAGTCATTTAACGTGTGCGTTATTCATAACGTAAGTGATACAGCATAAGGCTGAATGTTGTCGCATAAACTTTTAACGTATACTTCGGACGTAGGTAATTTACTAAAACCCTTTGACACAGTGCACAAAAGAACGAAGCACTTTTGTAATTTCGTTCAACCTATTGAACTAGCTGTCGGCACACGTGCGGATACGCAATGGGATCCCGTCAATAATACATATAAACCAGTTGTAGTTTCTACAACATTCACTTATGTGCCCATCTTACAAACTTTGTCCCACCTACTTCATAATGAATCCGTCAGAACATTGATTGACAGTAAACCCTTATTTAAATCTGAAAATGTGTGGAGTCGGTTTACAGATGGATTATGTTATACTCATACTGATTTTTTTATTAATAATCCACGGGCTTTACGATTGCAAATTTACTTCGATGAATTTGAAATCGTTAATCCCCTAGGCAGTAAAACAGGTATTCACAAAGTTGGCGTAATATATTTCACTCTTGCAAATTTTCCAGATCACATGTTTTCTAAACTAGAGTATATTCATTTAGTAGCTTTGCTTTTCGCGTATGACTTGAAGTCCATATCGTTTAATGACAATATGGGCACCTATCATTAAGGATATTAGAACATTGGAATCAAAAGGTATTACAGTAGGACAAAAGACTTATTTTGGTACGATATATAGCTTGTGCCGTGATAACCTTGCGGCTAACATGATGTACGGAATGGTTGCTTCATTTTCTGCGAATAATTTTTGTAGGTTCTGTTTAGCTTCAAAGGATGAGACTAAATCTTTAACATGTGAAAATGAAAATATCTTAAGGAACACTAATAATTATGAACAGCACTGTTTTCGGTGTAAAAAGTAAAAGTGTGCTAAATGATTTACTTTATTTTGATTTATTTATTAATTCTACAGCTGATATTATGCATGATATCCTAGAAGGTGTCGCACAACTAGAAATTAAATGTTTTTTAAGATACTATCTTCCCAACAACAAAGACAGCGTTACATTGGAAGATTTAAATAATAGATTGAGAAATTTCAATTATGGACTGTTAAATAAGCAAAATAGACCTAGCACTATTGCCCTAGAAAAACCTGGGCATTTAATTAATTCAAAGTCATTGTTTAATTTTTGTATTGCCTTTTATTTTAGGAAAGCTTAGTAAAGATATGTACCAAAAGTTCAATGTTATAACATTATAAATTAAATGCATGAAAATTATTTTTTCACCTGTTGTAACAAACGAAATGAATACGCTAAGGTATTTAGTATCCCAGCATCATACGCAATATTGCAAAGAATATAATGCCACGCTAATTCCAAAGCATCACAATATGACACATTACCCAAACATAATTGCTAGAATGGGACCCTTAAACAATTTTGGGGGATGCGATATGAAGGTAAACACGGATTTTTTAAAAACATTTTACGACAAAATTATTATTTCAAAAATATCTGTAAGACATTAGCTTTACGACATCAATATTACTGGTCGAACATTTGGTCAAAGAAAGTTATAATAACCGATACTTTTAAAATCGGTCCTCAAAAACATAAACAATTCACTCTAAATAAATCAGTAACTTGCTGGGCTGCTGAAAATAATATAACTGCTACAGACAGTATTATTGTTATTAATTGGTTAGAATATCGTAAAATTAAGTATCAAAGTTCTTTCTTTATAGTGTTAAGTATTGTGAATAACATTCCCTTATTTGCTAGAATAGAAGAAATATTTATTTTCAACGATCAAGCATTTTTTTGTTTGTAAACAATGGGAAACCCTTTTTTATCACGAATACTTTGAATCTTTTAAAGATTGTGAAGGTGAAAAAAGTGAAGTTATTGCACTTAAATTTCTTAAAAATTATAATTTAGTTTATGAATCTCTTGTAGCTTATGGTGAAAAAGGGAACCATGCATATATTTACTGTAAACATGAACTGTTATAAGCTATTATAAATAAGCTATTATAAATAATAAATGTATTCTTTTTTAATTCTCATTTATTTTATATGCTCTAATTGTTTTCAATACTCAACTAATTTTATACTTTTAAACCATAAAATTAGGTAGTTCCTTTACTTTTTACATACCTATTCAAAAACTTTATTTAAACTAGATACAGAATTTTTAAATCGAAAATACATTAGAATACTTACCTTGTATTTACAGAAATCTTTTAGGTGTACAAAGCCAGGCTTAAATTTCAGCTGAAGCTTAAACCCATATTAATAGTTCACCTGAAGGAAGTGGAATACAAATACCTCATAAGACCTTGACAATATTCTCCGATAAACAAAGCTTTATTTATTGAATTGACATTTAGGGCCGTTTGTACAGTTGCAGTTTAACTTTAAGCCAGAGCTTAAATCCTTAAAACGGATTGATGAAACAATCGTTTTAAAACGGATTGATGAAACAATCGTGCATTCTGGCATATAATAATAATTATATATATAGTGGCTAAACGCCCCTTGTGGGGCAGCGCCGCTTCTTTAAGAAGCTCTCTAGATCCTTTTTTCGGGGTGGATCGGTCCCCATTTGTTTTCCTAGATCATCTTGCCTATTTCGCTCCATTGCTTTCTATTTTGCGCCTTTTGTCGCCACCTGTTAACTCCTGCATTTCTCAAGTCCTCTTCTACTTCTTCTATCCACGTTGTTCTGGGTCTCCCTCTTCTCCTTCTCCCGCTAGGTTCCCATGTCAGCATTAGTTTGATTGTTTCTTCTGGTTTCGCTCTCCAAACATGTCCCAGCCATTGTATTCTCTGTTTCTTAATCTTTGTTATTATGTCCTCTTCTATCTCTTCGTAAAGCTCATTGTTCATTCTTCTTATCTCATTCTCCGATACTTTTACTGGTCCTGCTATTGCTCTTAATATCTTCCTTTCGGCTATTTTTATTTCTTCCTCATATTTCTTTGTTATGCTCATGGTCTCGGCTGCATATAACATTACTGGTCTTATTAAAGTCTCATATATGTTTATCTTTGTCCTTCGTGATAGATTCTTGTTTGTCAGGAGCTTCTTATTAGCATAGAAAGCTCTGTTTATTGCCATAATTTTTTCTTTAATTTTGATCTCTCTGCATCCATCACTAGCTATCATGACGCCCAAGTATCTAATTCTATCAACTTGCTGAAATGTATATTCCCCCACTTTGACGTTATTATTTCCTACAACTTTCTCACCGAATTTCATTATTTTTGTTTTGTTTTCATTTATCTTTAAACCAAGTTTCTTCCCTTCTGCGCATAATAATAATAATAATGAAAGATTTGTAAAGTTGCGTATCGTCTGCGAACAAGTGTACATTACAAAACTGAAGATGCTTAACTATGTCACTAGTATAAATGGAAAACAGCAGCGGACCAAGAATAGAGCCCTGTGGAACACCTCTTACCACTGGTAAACATCGCGAAGAATCCTCGCCCAGTACCACACTCTGAGACCTATCAGTTAAAAACGATCTTAGCAGTACAACAGCATTGGTACTTAAACCTATAAACTTCAAAATTGAACATAATACTTCACTACTGATCGTGTCAAACGCTTTAGTCCAATAGGACCAAAGCTGTAATTTTACCATCATCTATTGCAGTAATAATGTCATCTAGCACGTTCAACAGAGCAGTAGTACAACTGAAATTCTTTCGAAAACCAGACTGAACTGGTGGTAAAATGTTGTTGTCATTAATAAAAGTTAAAAGTTGATGTTGAATTACTTTTTCAAAGATTTTGGATAAAGCAGGCAAGATAATGATCTGGCGCAAATGCTTGTACTGAGAAGGTTGGGCAATCTTAGGTATGAGTGTTACAAGAGCATGCTTCCATATGTTTGGAAATTTATTGAGAGAAATACAGGCATTAATTATATGCGTAATGAAAGGAACAATGTAGGGACAACACAGGTTAATCATGGTAATATTAACGCCATCATCTCCCATGGAGGAGGATTCAATCGACTTTAGAATATTAATGATGTGAGTAGGCTCGACAAAGCGAAACTCAAAATGATTGTTGTTTAGATATGGAGGTTCGAATTGACTTAAGGTGTACTGACCCGAAAAGGAGGGAACAGATTTTATGAAAAAGCCATTTATATCATTTACGTTTGACAAGTGAGAAGGGATATTGACCGTACTTTTCTTACGCAAATTAAAGTAATCTAGATGTTTCCATAAGGACCTCGAATTTTTATTTCGTTCAATATATTGGAAACATGCTTTTTTTTCTCTTTGGAAAGTGGAGTTAGTCAAATTGCGCAAGGATTTGTAGTAGTTCCATTGATGTTGAAGTTTAGATTTCCGAAATTTTGATTTTGCTTCGTCTCGAAGAGACATAAGCAACCGAAGATTACGTGTCAGCCATGGCATATATCGTTTAGTAAAGCGCTTGGTAATCAATGGGGCGTGTTTGTCAAACAAATTCAAAATTTGCGAATTAAAAAATAACAATTTATCTTCTACGGAATCCATGTGAAAAATATAATGAAAACGAATGCGTTGTAGGTCAGTAAAAAAATAAATCGTAGTTGATATTAGAAAACGACCTGAAAGTCCGATATTGAGTAGGGGATGGATTTTCACAGGCTACTGTGCAGAATACTACATCGTGATCAGAAAGATAACAATTAATAATACCACATTTTGAGACAACCACATCATCGATACAAAGGATTAAGTCAATGAGGGACATTGAAGTTTCAGTAATACGAGTGGGTTCATTAATTATTTGCTTAACACCTACTGTGTCTAAGAGATCAAAAAGGCAAACTGAATCAGGTTCATCTGTTTTTAGAATATCGATATTTAAATCTCCACAGCAAATAATCTGTACCGACATTGGAAAATACGCTGCTAGAGAAATTTCAAATTCTCTAATAAAAAATTTGTAGCATTGTTGAGGAGGCCTATAAAGAGAGCCTACTACTATTTTCTCGTTGCGAATATGAACCACAGCCCAAAGCTGCTCAATGGCATTCTTTGAATTTACGACGCTAAATTTGAAACGAGTATTTATATACATTGCGACACCTCCGCCCCGTGTACGCCTGTCCCTTCTAATGAAATTGAAACCTTCAATAGATACAGATTCACTTAGAATCGAATCAGAAAGCCAAGTTTCGGATAAAGTTATTATATCTATTTTATTAATCCTTATGAAATTAGATAAATCGACGGCTTTCGGTACTAAAGATCTAATGTTGATGTGTACAATATTTAAACTAATATTCATCATTTATGATCAATCAATCATATGAGAACATAATCAAATTAGTAATTAACATGAAATAAACAAAATAATTGCGCTAGTTCAGACAAAATTAAATTAAAAAGCAAACTGGGAGTAATAAAAAGTTGCACGGTATGCACTTTCTTGTCGATAACAAAACCAGGGGATTAGCATAAAAGGTAAGGCAATAGCGACACTACGCATCAAATACTGACTTATAGCTGTTAAGCGACGAAATTTTGTGAATTTTATTGTTAGTTTTAACA
The DNA here is from genome assembly GCA_033060865.1 of Dorcus hopei. Taxonomy (NCBI): domain Eukaryota; kingdom Metazoa; phylum Arthropoda; class Insecta; order Coleoptera; family Lucanidae; genus Dorcus; species Dorcus hopei. The sequence continues at coordinate 929,023 of JAUPFK010000017.1, forward strand.
AATAGGTTACCATTGTTAGTGAAAACCTCACTGTTGCCATATTATTTTTGAAGATCCTTGAGTACAGCTGCACGTTGTTGTGTTAAGTCCTCCCTGATAACTATTCTCGTGCCTTTTAATTTACGTTTATTATGAAATACGAGGTTTCTGACAGATCTCCTGCAGAACTTGACGATTATTGGACGATGTAGCCCTTCTCTCGCGCGAAGTCTGTGGCAGCAGTCAATATCGGTTTCGTTGACTTCGATTTACATTTTCCGGAAAAGTTCAATAATAACCTTTTCAGCGTCCTCATTGGGAGATTCCGGCAAGTTGAATATTCGAATATTATTTCTGTAGAAGGCAAGGAGAAGCATACAATCCAGACTACGTTATATCTACCGTAAAATATGGCGGGGGTAGCATTATGGTTTTGGGTTGTATGCCTCAGGAATGGGAGAGTTGTACGTGTGCGAGGGTCGTATCAACGGTCAGCGTTACATGACCATGCTGGAAGAAGTTTTAGAGCCCTCTGCTTTAAAATTATTTAATGAGGAAACCCCTAGACAAATCAAGTGATGCGTTGGTTCAACGAAAATGAGGTGCGCGTGTTAGAGTGTCCGCCACAGAGCCCCGATATGTCACCAATTGAACATTTGTGGCATATACTAAAGGTGAAAGTGTCGAAGTTTAAATGTGCTTCAAAAGACACATTAAAACGGAAAATTTTTGAAGCGTGGAACTCAATAACTGAGGAAGAATGTCACAATCTCGTATCTAGTATGCCGAGAAGAATGGGTGCACTGATTAAAGCACAGGGGGGTTGTCACAAAATATTGAATATTTGTAAATAAAGTGCCTTTGAAACCATGCTTATTGATACAGGTTTCTTTTATTCCTTGTAGTATACCTCAAACCGATAAACATGTAGGGTGTCTAACATATATATACAATAGTTAATCGTGTTAAAGGTTGTAAGGAGAATTTTACTAGTCGACAAACAGTACAGTTTACATGCTCAGATTTGCGCAGTAAGGCTCTAAAAAATTGACATTTACGTTTATTTTCCGTTGTCATAAAAATCAAACAAAATTTTCATTTTAAAATTCCCGCTCATAATGAGCCAGAAAAAGGCTTCCCTATTGCCGTACTTTATAACATACGTCCAAATAAATTTCTGATAAAGGTAGCCCATGGAAGATAAATTATCACATTATTTACATTAAAATATTGTCCAGTTCTTGAGTAGTTAAGTAAAATTGAAGTTTAATTTGCCATATCTTACAGTTTGATATGTCACTAACTTCAAAAACTGCTTGGTGTTGTAGATTTTTACACTCCATGACCTACCTTTATCAAAAATTTATTTGGACATATGGTACTATCTAGGGGCTTTAAGTCATTCCATACAAGACGGCCATGCGTGCTGTCAAAGCATAATAAAAGTTTTAAAAATGTTGTTGCAAATCGGTTTTGATTGCAGTGGATTCCTCGAGCATCCTCTGTACAGCTGTTTCGGCCCTATTTGGGCCCTCGTCAGCAGAAGCGTAGCTCGAGAATTCCATTGCAGGGCCCCAAATTAATTAATCTAACGTTGTCGTGAATCAGATACCTCCATGCAATATCCTAAACTATTATAAAAGTTGCTAATTGCCTGACAGATATTCCAAATTAAAATGGACAAATTTTATTTGATATGACATTAGAAACCCTAACGACGACGATCATGCCACAATATAAAGCCTAGTTCATTTAAGACCGAATTTCGCAGTTTTTATGCGAATAAAAATGGCGGACGCGGATTTCGCAGAAAGTTGGAAATGTTTGAACTTTTTTGCGAATTTCACAATTTCGTGACTGACGATTATCATCTAGGTATCAGTGTAACCTATAAATTATTCAGAAAAATGGATGTCACACACAGTTCCAAAAATGCAATTCTATGTATTTTAAAATTATGCCAACTATTTATTTACTTCATTTAAAGCTGTTACGCGAAGAATTAAGAAACGAAAGGGTAGTGTTAGAACAGAAAAGAAAGCGTGGGCATAAATATGTACACATAGGTTACGTTTGGTTATGGTATTTTCTCCAATATTCGAATTTTCAAATAAAAATTCTAAAATTTGCCAACTTGCAAATGAAATATTTTCCTAGAAAGCTCTATAATCACCGTTGTTACATGAACTAGTACGAATCGACGAATTTAATTTTACCGAATTCGCAAAAAAAAATTCGCAATCGTTACTGTTGCTGCGTTCAGTAATTACTAAAGTTCGGATTTTTATGCACAAGAAATGTTAAAAATATGCGCATAAATATGTCACATTTTTCCAAAAAATATGTACAAAAATGTTCTCGTACATAAATTTATACTCTTTTATGCATGTTGTTTCTGATGAAATAAAACAAGTAATCAAAACATGTCTACATTTAAGCACAAAAACAATAATAATTTTAGAGAACATATTCCATTATCTATGATAATAACTACATTAAATAAAAATAATAATAATTCAATAAATAACAATAAAATGTTTTTCTAATTTTTCCACATTGAATTTTTGCCATCTATCTGACAATATATTTTTATATGTTGAAAATGTTCTTTCGACATCCACCGACGTGATGGGTGCATACTTAAATGCTGCAACATGGTAAGGATCTGAATCCAAATCTAAATAATTATCTTCAGTAGATTCTAATGATAAAATATTTGATATTCGAGTTAATTGTTTAAAACCAACGTTATTGGTTGTTACGCTATTAAATTTCATATATATTGTTTTTCCAATTTTGCCTGGGATCATTTTTAACAAATTTTCGAAATCTGATATAATTGCAATTGACTCACTTGCTCGTCTTTAATTTTTTAATAAAGCTACTTAAGTTACTATAATGAGCTTTAATATAGATTAACTGATCACGTTTTTCGTACAGATTTTTACATTTTGCAATTCAACTGAATCAGTGAAATCTAACACAATGTTTTTTATACTAAAAAAGTTATTCGCGTGGAATATGCCTGCGTCTAACCACGTTCCCCATCGGGTAACAACGGGTTCGGGACGTAAACGTTCGGTAATTTTTCTTTATACACTTGCACACGATTTCAGATAATCTGACACATCTGCAGGTCCCATTCTCAAGAATGGGAAATTACCAGAGGAGATCGTAATAAATTATAAAAAGATTATGATAACGGCCGCCCGGCGAGTACGACAGTAAACATTTCAGTGAATTGCAAAAATAAGGGCGACGATTTTTTAAAATTCTTGCATACCTAATTTTGTGATAAAAATTATTGATTTTTTAAAAATATGTCGATTTTATGTTCGAAATGTAGAAAATATGCATTTTAGGCACAAGAACCGAAAATATGCACTAAACCATCAGTTTATGCAAAACATGTAATTTCTTTATACCGCCATTCTAATTATTTTAGTGAAGTTTGGATATATCTTAAATTTTACACTGATATTCCTAATAATAAAAGACATGCTGTTTACATAAAATCCGAACTTTAGTAATTACATATCAGATGTGAACGTAGAGGAACTAAATGTTGATAACGTGATCCTGGATGAATGCGATTTCCTCAACCATTAACGAATGAATCCGAGTCAGATATTAAGCGGCATAACGCATAAGACTTGACAGTTCGGTTGACAGATAACTAACCCTTAAATTTATTTGTAAGGTATTATTTATTAAAAAAATTTGTGCAAATCGGTTTTGATTACAGCGGATTCCTCGAGCAGGCTCTGTACAGCTGTTTCAGGCCTAGTTGAGCCTTCGTCAGCTTTGACACCAAGCATGGCCGCCTTGCATGGGATGACTTATTATGTAGCGAGCTGGCTTCAATTTGTCAATCCTACTGCAATGTCAGGTCAAAACGCGATCAAAAGATGTCGCTACTTAAAATGTATTATTTATTGTATGTACTATCGCGGCCTTATAATTTCGCACGATTTAATTTTTGGCTGTAAATATGGCTTTTTTGACGACTTGTCAAAAATAATTATTTTAAACGTCAGATTTCAAATGTAATGCTAAAGTTGTAGCAACACAATGCCACATCACGTGCTTTCTGAAGGAGAGAAGGGTTTTGCAATCGCAAAATTAGATGGTTGGTCGCTACTTTTATTCTGTTATTTCAGTTCTAATACTTTATTATCTTGCTGTTCTTAAAATATAACCAAACAATCTGACTTTTGGTTAAATGTCTTTAGTGTCAAAATCGAGGGAAGAACCTGTTCTACAAAAATATAATTTAGAGAAATTCTGGCTACTTGATAAAAAATCGTGCGAAATTTTAAGGCCCCGATAGTACTTAACATTTTAAAAATGAACATCAATTATTTATAACTTAGCATGGAATCTAGTGACTCTTGGAAGAGAAATAATATTCCCTGATGATGATGATGAGGATGAAAAGGAAAATAAAATATTAGAAAAAGTAGATATGTTTGCTGAAAGAACTGTACCCCAGTTTAATAGCAGACAGTTTAAAGAAAGTTTCCGGGTGAATCCGAACACATTCGAAGATTTATTGAGAAAATTACAGCGAGTTTCAAACCATGAAATTAATGTCGGACATCCAGAAATTAATTTAGAAAAGCAAGCGATGATTGGTGTTTGGTGTTTAGCAAACATGGAGAGTTTTAGGTAGGTGCTTATTTAATATGATAATAGTAAGTCCACCTGCTAAATAGAATTTGCACGAAATTGCTGGATATTAATCAGGTGTACAAAATCATTCGCTGGCCTAACAAACAGAGGGCATAAAATATAATAAAGAGTTTTCAAGAAGTAAATGGATTCCCTGGTAAGTATGCATTGCTTTGCAGACACGTGACTTATATACTATGCTGGCCTGTCCAACGGTATCTAGGCGCTTCTTGTGAGTAAATGAAGGAGAGGCTCATTGAAACTTGTGTGGAAATGAAATAGAGATATTACAATGTTGCGTGCGAAGGTAGGAATGCGGCCGGAGAGTGGCCCGTGTTATCAGTCGGCAACGTCGATTGATGTAGCTATTTCGTTTACTCATGCGGTTTCTACTATTCTATCCTTCATTTACTCACGAAAAACGTATAAATAGTGTTAGTCAGGCCAACTGTGTATAGAGTTTGATATATTCTAGGGGTAATAGGCTGCATAGATGGAACACGTGTACAAATTTTGGCACCAACACGTTTTCCCAATTCATACTACAATAGGAAGAAATTTCATTCAGTGTTAATCCAAGGAATTTGTGACAATCACAAATTATTCACAGATATTTACACAGGAGAACCTGGATCGATACATGTTTCACGATTGTTTCAAAAGTCACCGTTATATGAGGATATGCAAAGAGGACATGTTGTTTTTCCCAACAATAGCCACTTAGTTGGTGATTTAGCCTACAGATTGAGTACGACACTTTTAGTTGGTTTTGAAAATTATGGAAATCTTAGTGACAGACAAAAAAGTTTAATTTCAAGTTATCACAAATTCGAGTAATTATAGAAAATGCATATGCATTAATGAAAGGGTGGTTTAGAAGGCTTAAGTTCATGGAAACTGTTAGATTCCCAGCGAAAACACGTACGTGTAAAAAACGTTGTAAAATAACATGTAACCAAACGTTGAATTCGTGTGATATTGTTACGTTGAAACAACGAAAAAATGTCGCGGCAATCAATTTCTTTTAAACGTCTCTGTCCACGTGTAAGAAACGTTGTAGAATAACAATTAATCAACGTTGAATTCGTGTGTTATTAATACGTTTTAACAACGCTCGAATCAACTTCTTTTAAACATCTTTGTCCACGGTATTTCTACGTTAAATCCCAGTGCATACATACGTATAAAAACGTTGTGGAATAACATGTAACAAACGTTGAATTCGTGTGTTATGGTTACGTTTAAACAACGAAAAATGTCGCGGCAATGTCCACATGTAACGTTGAATCAGACAATTACGACGTGTATTAAAGCTGGGTCTAAATCATTAGACTGAACAAACATACATGGCTAATGGTGGAATTCGAACCCACGCCGCCGAGTGACACGAGTTTCAAAGTCGGCTAGGCCAAACCGCTAAACCACTTGGCGACCCGAATTCCATATTGCTTCCGTGACTGATTCGTAAACCGGACGGAGGCTGGTAATAAAGTCGAACCGGGGACTTTAACTTACAATAGCTACGCGCCGCCCTCACTCGTTCAATTTCCGAACTTCTTACTACCTACAGTTTCCTTCTAACATCCATATTATCATAACATCATTAAATCAATTTTTCTAATTATTACAATCCTAAGCTTATTTTCTTTGTATGTACAGAGTGGATCAATTTCGATGTCTCTTATGAGCATCTCTGTAACTATAAGAGATAGAAAAAAACTAGTGGCCAAGTCTCGATCTCTTTTTTAGAGATAAAGTCAATGGTGTAAACAAAAATTGACTATCTTCTTTTGTTTTCGAGTTATAAGCGAAAATTGAGATTTTCGACTTTTGGTCAATCAGTCATATCTTGTTTATTTTTGCAGATATTAAAAAACTGTTTTGACATTATTAGGACACTTTTTTGAATACAATCCAGTGGTGTAGTTGGTTTTTTGATATTTAATTAAATTTTCGAGTTATAGCATAAAGTTATATTTTTTTTAATGGAAATCATAGTAGGCAATGTCATCATTAAATAGAGATTTTTTTTCTGTTTTCAAAAATATATACTTTGTTGGGTTTATTTCTTACAGTTAATAGAATAAAACGCCTTTTTTTATTATTTTTGGTGCATTCTTTTCTTAGTAGGCTAGTTTCAACAAAAGCCGACAATTTTCTTTTGTTTTTATTAAATATTAACAAAGATTTGATGATTGGGTAGCACAAGAGCGAGAGGTATTGCGATGAACATAAGAGATAGAAAGCTGGCGCCGATAGAGCTGGGTTGAGTTACAACATGAGTTGGCTGCGTATTTTAGCTCGGCAGTGTTTAAATTGTGATTTCATTTTGATATTATTTTCTGGGTTTTAACTTATTTATTGTGATATATCAAGAGTTGTGTTTATTATCTAATTACATTTCAATATTCTTTACCTTTTTCTGCAATTATTTCTTATTGTTAAGATGTTTTTAATTTATACATATAATTTAGTTCGTCCCATAAAATGCATATTTGATCGAAAAAAATGCGTTTTAAACTTAAATATTAAATGAAGTTCCATAATTTCGAATTTGACCCAAACCACATGGTATCGCTTTGTTGTAATCTTTGTGACTCTTAGAGGACGCTCGTGCTATCTTTCTTTCTCTTTATGCGGCTGCAACTGTCAAAATATTTGAACAAGAGTTGATATTTAATAAAAGCAAACAAAAAATGGTCGGTCATTGTTTAAACCAGCCTACTAAGAAAATAATGCACCAAAAATAATAAAAAAGGCATTTTATTCTATTAACTGTAAGAAAGAAACCCAACAAAGTATATATTTTTGAAAACAGAAAAAAAATCTCTATTTAACGGTGGCATTGCCTACTATGATTTCCATTTAAAAAAATATAACTTTATGTTATAACTCGAGAATTTTATTAAATATCAAGAAACCAACTACACCACTGAATTGTATTCAAAAAAGTGTCCTAATAATGTCAAAACAGTTTTTTAATATCTGCAAAAATAAACGAGATATGAGCGATTGACGAAAAGTCAAAAATGTCAATTTTTGCCTGTAACTCGAAAACAAAAGAAGATAGCCAATTTTTGTTTAGTCTATTGACTTTATCTCTAAAAAAGAGATCGAGACTTGGCCACTAGTTTTTTTCTATCTCTTATAGTTACAGAGATGCCCATAAGAGACATCGAAATTGATCCACCCTGTACATTTCAAAAATTCTAAATTATTTATTTATAATAAACATGTAATTCTAAATCGCCTATTTCTAAAAATATTTACACTAACATAAAATATTCGACAAAACACATTTAATACAGTACTCTCAATTTACTTTATTATTTACAAAATTATTTCTTTATGAAAATTTAAAAAAAAATTACATGCTGCTCATAAACACCGCAGTGGAGTGGAAAGTTTAACTGGAATAAATTCTGTAACTTAGAAAATTGCCATTTGTAGCAAAATTCTTGGAACAGGTCAATTTTTATTTTTATGGCGCATATTATAAATGGATTTCTTTAACTTTTCAATTATTTGGAAGGATGAAACAACCCCTAACTATTTTTTTTAATGGAAGGGTATGTTGAGTAATTTTTTTTCTTAAAGCTTGTTCAATTGGGAATACAGCTACGTTTTTATTTTTTAATTTTTCTTAAACAGTAAAAGGCGAAAAAATAAAAAATAAATTTTTGACTAGAACGATTTTAACGCATCAGATGTTCAAAATGCTCGCCACCTCTCACTTGACAATACCCTAATCGATTATAAATTCCATCCCTAACAGTTTGTAACATTTCCGGCGTTACTCTTCTAATTTCATGCAGAATTTGAAGTTCTGAAGTTCTGCTATGTCGTTTGGTTTAGTCACATAAACTTTACTTTTTAAATACCCCCATAAAAAAGTCTAAAGGGGTGAGATCTGGAGATCTTGTTGGCCACTCAATCGGTCATCTTCTTCCTATCCACCTACTGGGAAAAACTTCAGTGAGGTAATTACGTACAATTAAAAATTTAGCGCATTGGCAGCGCCATCTATTGGCTGCACGCAACAATACGATACCATATGGAATGGTTATTTCTTCTTATCAAATAATAAAAAATGGAGTTCCTGAATTTTTGGCATTAAAAACGGTTTTAGTAAAAAAATTCTTTTTTTGTTTTTTATCTTTTACTGCTAAAGAAAAATAAAAAAATAGAACGTAGCTGTATTCCCAATTTTTTCAACATATCCTTCCATTAAAAAAAACATAGTTAGGGGTCGTTTCACCCCTCCAAATAATTGAAAAGTTTAAAAAGTCCCTTTGTAATAGGCGCCATTAAAAATAAAAATTGACCTGTTCCAAGAATTTTTTTACAAACCGTAATCTTCTAAGTTACAGAATTTATTCCAGTTAAACTTTCCACTCTGTATACAGCTGTCCCCAATGAGTATTCGTGACAATATGTATGTATAATTGATTGACTATTGCGTTCTTTAGTATTTTTAATCACAGATTTTGGGCATCAAATTCAAACTAACTTAAAAAAATTTGACAGATTACGTCAACTTAAAAAGGGTTATGGTTGACTCGTATGTCCAAATTAGCAGTACTTTTCATACCTGTTTCGTTTCATTTCAAAGCTGCCAAGCATGGAGAAGAACCTCATATTTCATAGATTTTTAGTAAAATTAGAATTCAAAGGTGTGAAACACGATAGACAATCACTGTAAAATTAAGTGTTTTCTAACGTCAACATCACGTTTTGTAACGCATATTTATTCGGTATACGTTAAAATAACGTTATAAAACGTGGGTTAAAAATTTAGTTGTAAATTATGATTTATCTAACGTATTAGTTTCGTTAATTTTTTTCTCATTTATTACGTAGAATAGTAGATGTTGAATTAACGTTGAAATGTTGTGGTAATCAACGTACGGTAGATACATCGCATTTACTCATAGTATAAATCACGTCGTAAAAAGACAAAATTGTTACGTATTTATTTCACGTTATAATTACGTCCATATTAAACTGATCGTTAAAAAACACGTCATACAAACGTGATATAATTATGGTTGCTAATTCAACCAAAAAACAACGTTGTATTTTTCAACGAATAACGTTATTTCCACCATAACAACGTGAAATTAACGTTGAATAAACGTACATGTTTTCGCTGGGATTAGACATAATCTGTTTGCTCATTACCTCAGCTTGTATATTACATAATATTTGCATCTTAAAAGGAGACAACCCTCATGAGATTATGAACTTAGAACATGAATTAGCCGAAGAGCAAAGATTGAATGCAGGAATGCAGGAAAATGTAGAACAGCAAAATAATGGAAATGCAATTCAGAAAAGGAACAATATACTTAATAACTTAGACATGCCTAGAAATATTTTATAAGTGAATATCAAATATTGTATTGAAATTTGCTTATTATATTTAATCAATCAATAAACTCTTTAACAACTGAACATTATAATAATTTCTTAAAATGTAACAGAAAAACTTAATTTTCATTTTAAAAAACAAATAATACTGATTAAATAAGTAATAATTTGTAATATGCAGAATAAATTCAACTTTTATTTTTTTATTTTCATTTTCCATTGCAACGACCATTCTCTCCATCAATTCTAAGTATTTGTATCGTCTTATTATCTTCTCTCTGTGTCTTTTTTCGATATCTGAATTTTTTCTCTTCTTCATAAAGCTTGACTGATATGATGCACTTGAGGAAGAATTAGAAGATGCACAGCTAATTTCTTCATCTTCATGAGTTGCATAACGTTCTTGATTGCATTCAGTTTCTAAAATTAAATATGCGAATTAAGCTGACAAGAAATAAATAAAAATATCACCATTTCTAACTGAAAGACCTGCAGGCAGATTCCGTTCCTCAATTTAGGAATACGTAGGAATTTACTCAGTTAGTTTGCCAAGATCACGGCAAAAGCCCCAAAAACCGTATAGTGTGAAAGGAGTGCTACTGTCATACCTGGTAACAGATAGTTCAAATGGTCTTTTTAATAATTATAACAACGTTTACTGTTAAAAAAGAAAATTGCAGAAAACTTCAAACATCCTTTCTAAATAAAAACAAAAAAACAATGAAAGACCACATTGATATGTTAAAACATTTCTGGAAATAAAAACAAAAGGCGATAAGCCAACTGAGGCACTTGGCCAACTAAGGCACTTTAAGTCACTATTGTCAATGTCACCATTTACCATCCTAAACAGATGAGTGACAGCAAACACTACTCTACACACTTCCAAAGTGTCCAAGCTAAATGTGTTTAGTAGATCAGGCAGGGATATTTCACCCCTCTTAGGATAAACGTCATGTGTCCTAAAATAAAGATACTTTTAAAATTCTTTTCGGACATTTTCTAGCATATCACATTGATATCTGTATAAGGGAAACCAGGCAAGTGAACCGTATTCCAAGATTGAACGCACCAACGCATAATATAAAATTTTGAATACCTTCAAATTAGTGAATTCTCGGCTATTTCTTATGACAAAACCTAACACGCGGAGACTGTTATTAATAATTTCTCTTATGTGAGCTTCAAATTTATTTATAAATATGTTCTATTTGATATTTAGACATGTTGCACTTTAACACAATTGAAATTAGCACCATTGCCCTATCTTTGGGGCGGGTTCTTTATGCGCATGTGTAACAAGATGGCGAGTGAATAAAGATCGCATTAAAACGTACGAGTGTTTTTTATTATGCAAATTACTAAATAAACAAAAGGTGCCCAACACATGACGAACGTTAATAAACAAAGATCGATAAAACATAAATTTGGTCCTTCGAGTCGTGATTGGCAAGATTAACAAGGAAAAACATTCCACATTGTGAGTATCATCGTGGCGCTGGGCAGCCATCATTTCATCGGAAGTGTACGGCAAACACCAAAAGCAGCAGCAGTCATCCGAGGCCAATTGTGAAGCTGAAACAAACAAAAACAAGTGAGTTTTCCTATTATTTACCTTACTCAGATATAATCTAACATTGCTCAAATCCAGTTGAAAAACGTCGCAGGAAACTACGCAACTGCACAAAAAACGCGGGTTATTAAAAGCGCGTATGACATTTTTTTTTGGCAAATTCATATTAAAATTAATAGACGAATTTAACACCGGCACCCTAAGTAAGGTACAAATATGCGAATTGCAAAACAGAATTGCTAATTTCGAAGGGCTCATTGCCAATTTCGAGGAAACTCAAACTGAAATCGAAAACATTTAGAAAACGAATTTCTCGAGCGAGAGAATTTCGAAAATGAATATTTAAAATTGTTAAGCTCAGCAAGTGTTGATAAGTCAAGCGGATTGTAATGACGCGGATGTAAGCTCAAATCGTTCCGGGTGTTCTTCTGCGCCTTCCGCGGAAAATTCATGTAACATAAAGCTAACAACCATAAACTTGCCAACATTTAACGGAAAATTTAGCGAATGGTTGGAATTTCACGATACGTTCGAATCGTTGATTCATAATAATAGCAAAATAAACGATGTACAAAAGTTTCATTATTTAAAGGCGACGCTACAAGGCGATGCGTCTAAAATAATAGCGGCTTTAGAAACAACGAGCGGTAATTATCAAGTGGCATGGGATTTGCTATGCAAACGATATAACAACGAACGAATTCTCAAACATAATCATATAAAGGCATTTGTTGAAATTCTTCCCATTAGTAAAGAATCATCAACGTGTTTGAGGCAACTTCTGGATGAATGCTTAAAGCATCTAAGGTTTCTAGAATCGTCAGGTTTACCGTTTGACAAATGGGACGACCTGTTAATTTATCTCATCTCGAAAAAACTAGATAGCACAACGCTAAATGAATGGAAAAAAAGCGCGTCGAACATAAGCAAAGAAATTACTTTCACTTTTGAAATTTTTCTCAGTGACCGTGCTCAACTATTAGAAACAATCGAAAATTCTAAAGCAAATGCGCGTTCTTCAGTTTTACAGACTCCCGTGGCGACAAAGCATTCGCAAAAATCTCAAAATCGTTCGTAGTCACAAGTGATACTTGCAAATTTTGCAAAAGCGATCACTGGATTTCCGCATGCAATTCATTTCTTAAGCTATCATTCAATGATCGAATAAGAGAAGCAAAGGCAAAGGGACTTTGTTTAAATTGTCTTCGTTTTGGACATTTCTCAAAAAATTGCAAATCTAGAAATTGCAAAAGGTGTCAAGCCAGACACAATACGTTGTTGCATTTTGAAACTCAAATCGCGTGAAACATTTTCAATGTCGAGTGTCTCGAGCAGTCCTCAAGTATTATTATCTACGGTGTGTGTTGAAGTTTTAAATAAACATGACGTTTCTCATGATTGTCGAGTTATCTTAGATTTAGGGTCACAATCCAATTTTGTAACTGCTGATTTGTATACCAAATTGGGCCTGGATAAAATCAACACAAACATTTCCTTCATTGGTATAAACCAAATTCAATCCAAGATAAAGGCAAAATGTAATGTTCAAATAAAATCGAATATCAATCACTTCATCACCTCAGAAACTTGTTATATAGTTCTCAAAATAGCAGAACAAATTCCTGCGAATTTTATTCCAATTCAACATCTAAACGTAGCAAAGAAAATAAAGTTAGCAGACCCTAATTTTTATAAACTCTCAAACGTGCATTTATTGCTCGGAGCTGAATGCTTCTGGGACTTAATTTGCATTGGTCAGATAAAATTAGGCAATGATTTTCCTACATTACAAAAAACAAAATTCGGGTGAATCATATCTGGTACTTTGCATGAACAACAGATTAAGCGCAGCCCGAGGCGTAGCCATTGTAATTTGGTAACAAATTCGAATGACATTCAAGAACAATTAAAGTTGTTTTGGGAATTGGAAAAATTCTTTCTCCAGAGGAATCAGCTTGTGAGGCGTATTTTGTACAAAATACTAAACGCGATCCTGACGGTAGGTTCGTTGTGAAACTTCCTTTAAAGGAAACTCCTGACAAATTAGGCGACTCTATGCAAACAGCTTTGAAACGTTTTTATTCCCTTGAGTGCAAATTACAGACAAATTCAGTCTTCAAAGAGCGTTATCACACTTTCATGAATGGATCACATGTCAAAGGTAACGGATGAAAACGAAAATTGTTCCTCTTATTATTTACCTCATCATGGAGTCATAAAGGGGGAAAGTTTAACAACAAAGTTGAGAGTCGTTTTCGATGGATCTTGTCCTACAACTACAAGGATTTCGATTAATGACATTCAAATGGTAGGTCCCACAATTCAGAACGATTTGCAATCTATCATTTTTCGATTTAGAGAGCACAGCTACATTGTGTCAGCAGACATAGCGAAAATGTATCGCCAAGTCAGTATTGATTCCAATCAACGATCATTACAGCGCATTCTTTGGTGCAATGATCCATCAGAAAATGTATCCGCATACGAACTCAATACTGTGACTTATGGCACTGCCTCGGCAGCATTTCTGGCCACACGTTGTCTACATCAATAAAATTAGCATACGAGAGCTTGGAAGAATTTTCTGATACTTCCAAAATCTTACTCATCGATTTATTAACAGGGTTCAATTCGGTTGAGGAAGCACAAGCCATTTGTTCGTAAATTTCACATATTTTAAGCAAAGGTTGTTTCGAGCTAAGAAAGTGGATCTATAGCAATTCAAAAATCATTGAAGGTTTTTCCGATTCTAATCCAAATTCTTCTGTTTTAACCATAGGCCCAAACGAAAATACCCCTACATTAGGTTTGCTTTGGTCGTGCGCAGAGGATTCATTACTTCACAATATCAACACCGACAAGTTACCTAAGCAGGTTACCAAACGTTCAATCTTGTCAAGTATTGCGCAAATATACGATCCGCTAGGGTTACTCGCACCCTGTATAATTGTTGTAAAAATTATAATCCAAAGGTTATGGGCGGAACAGGTATCATGGGATGAATCCATCTCTTCCTGTCTTCACAACAAATGGTTACAATTCAAGACACAAATCCTTGATTTAAACAAGCTGCGCATACCTAGATGTGTTAAATGTGAAGACGCAGTTAGGACAGAGCTGCATGGTTTTTCTGATGCTTCAAATGATGCATATGGAGCATGTACTTATCTCAAAAGTGTTGATGGTAAGGGCAGGATTTATTCGAACCTCTTATGTGCCAAATCTAACGTCTCTCCCTTAAAACCGGTGACGATACCACGTTTGGAACTGTGCGGAGCTTTAACTTTAGCTCGACTAAGTAACAGGGTAATTGAATCTTCGAATGTAAAACCTGAGTCTTGATATTATTGATGTGACTCAACTGTAGTACTCAAATGGATTTATTGTTCTCCGAACGTTTTAAAAACATTTGTAGGAAATGGAATTTCAGAAATTTAAAGTTTAACAAGGTCGGACGATTAGCGTTACGTTCCATCAAAGGAAAATCCTACAGATCTCGATTCAAAATGAGTAAGTTCTCATTTCTTAATAGACTCAGACTTATTATGGAAGGGTCCTCATTGGTTACAAGAAAGTACATTAAATTGGCCTAAGATTTCCGCGGATATTTCGGATGAGGTCTTACCAGAAATAAAAATTCAGAGGAAAACTGTTGTGTCTGTAATAAGACACACGGTTACTACTAAATACTTTATTAGTAAGTAATATGGAATACACTTATGGGATGCGTGTGTTCAATAGCGAAACGTGAGCTGTACTGCCGCTTTTTGCTGATGCTGGTTTTTCCCGGGTTTTATTGGCGGTGGTCATATTTGAATAAGGGCGCGATAGTCTAAATTACTCTTAATAAATACACAACACCCCTTCCCCCAGCACACTACTTAGGTGGTGTACTCCTGCAGGTAAGCTGGTGGACGACGAGCTCGTATGGGTCTTGGAGACGGTTCTGCTGCTGATGCTTCATTCCTGGAATATTCCTTCGTTGGTGTCGCAGCCGTTTCCAAGCTACCGGTTGACTCAATCGACTCAGATGAAGGCAACCTCTCCAACAACTCACTATTTTCACCTACTGCCGCACTTGACCTTCTTCTCAGCTGATCGACGTGTCGACGCAACACATTCCCATCATCGTCTAGAACCCTATAGCTAATTGGTCCAGTTCTTTCAGTCGTCAGTCCAGGAACCCACTTCGGTCCATAACCATAGTTTCTGGCAAATACTGGTATATCTTCTCCAAATTCTCTAATCGGTCTTTGTGCTTCTTTACTGTCGCTGCTACTCTTCGAAGGTATTAAGTCAGGATGTAGCAGTTTTTAATTTCCTACCCATAAGAACTTCAGCTGGTGTAAGTCCAGTTGTTGAAGATGCTGTAGTATGTTGTCTTAGTAAGAATCGGGCAATTTTTGTTTTCCAATCCCCTTCTGTTAGTTTCTTGAGGGCTTCTTTGGTAGTCTGCACCATTCTTTCAGCCTGCCCATTACTTGCGGCATGGTATGGAGCGATACGTGCATGACGGACACCATTCTTCTTCATGAAACCATCAAACATATCTGAGGTAAAGGCTGTCCCGTTATCACTGACAATTACATCTGGAATACCATGGGTCGCAAACAATTCTCGTAAGACAGTAATTGCAGCTTCTGACGATGTTGACGGCACATGTCGAACTTCCAACCACTTCGAGTATGAATCCACTACGATGAGAAAGATTTGTCCTTCCATTGGGCCAGCAAAGTCAATATGCACACGTGACCATGGGTCTTTAGTAATTTCCCAAGGATACAATGGAGCATGAGGTGGTGCATGTGCATTGTTTTCTGGCATGTTTCGCACACACTCACATACTCTTCAATACCCGCCCACCATACATAACTTCTGGCTAACAATTTCATCTTCACAATACCTGGGTGAGTTGAATGTAGCACTTGGAGTACTCTATTCCTTCCCCCTTCTGGAATAACGACACGACTTCCATAGAGTAAGCAGTTACGATAGGCTGACAATTGCTTTTGCATATTTTTATATGGTTTGAATTTGTCACAGTCCATTTGTTTCGACCAACCATGCATCACAGAATTTAACACTCTCGACAGCACTGGGTCTTTTAATGTCATTTTTGCAACGTCTTGGGCACTTAATAGGGGTTCCGGCAAACTTTCTAACATCAACACATCTCCTAACTTTTGTTCTGCAAAATCAAG
This sequence comes from Dorcus hopei, assembly GCA_033060865.1. Lineage (NCBI taxonomy): Eukaryota > Metazoa > Arthropoda > Insecta > Coleoptera > Lucanidae > Dorcus > Dorcus hopei. The sequence continues at coordinate 945,817 of JAUPFK010000017.1, forward strand.
TGTTTTTAACGGTAGCCGATTTAATCCATCTGCATTCCCAATCTTTTTTCCTGACACATGTATGAGCTCGTAATCGTATGCACTCAAAAACAAATTCCTTCGCAGCATTCTGGGTGACAGTACTTCTGGAGTCGGTTTAGTAAGATGCCAAGCAGGGGTCGATGGTCAGTTTTCATTACAATTTTTTTCCATATAAGTAGTAGTGGAATTTCTTAACACCTGCCACTAGTGCTAAAGCTTCTTTATCAATCTGTGCATAATTTCTTTCTGCGTTTGACAAAGTTCGGGAGAAAAATGCAATAGGAGCTTCGCTGCCGTCCTCTAGACAATGACTTAATACACCTCCGATCCCAAAACTGCTAGCATCGCATGTCAAAACAACAGGTTTCTTCTCGTCGTAATGCACTAACACTGAGTTCACAAGAGTTCACAAGAGTTCTTTACATCTATTAAATGCATCATTCTGTGGTCTTTTCCAAACCCATTCGGCATTTTGGTCCAACAATCGATGCAAGGGTTCTGCAACTGTTGCTCTATTTTTCAAGAACGGTGTATAAAAAGACAAAATACCTAGAAATGTTCGTAACTCTTCTTTTTTTCGTAGGTGTGGGCGCTTCCTTGATGGCTTTAATTTTTTCTTGTGTGGGATGAATTCTTAAGGAATTTATTTTATGTCCCAAGAATTCAATTAATTCTGCATCAAACTGACATTTATTTTTCTGTACACGTAAACCATCTGCGTTCAAACGTTTTAGCACTTCACGAACTTTAGCGTCTCGCTCAGTCGCTGAACTACCAGCAATTAGTATATCATCTAAGTATGGAAATACTCCTTGAACACCAGCCAATCGGGTTTCAATGAATTGTTGAAACAAATTTGGTGCAACCGATATGCCAAATTGAAGACGATGTACTCTGTACGCACCTCGATGAGTAATGATTGTCTGTAAATCTGCTGAACGGCTGTCCACTTGTAATTGTTGGTATGCCTGCGAAAGGTCAATTTTAGCAAAATGACTTGTTCCTGCTAACGAGGCAAATAATCCAGCTACTGTTGGCATTGGGTACGGGTTTGCAATTAAATATTTGTTTATTGTACACTTATAGTCTCCACAAATGCGCACTTTGCCATTCGCTTTTCTTACCACTACGATAGGTGTTGCCCACACTGGATAAGTTACCGGTTCCAACACACCTTGTTTTTCTAGTCGATTCAGTTCTCACTTCTGCACGCAAAGCAAAAGGTACACTGCGTGATTTACAAATAATTGGAGTTGCGTCTTTGTCTAAACTAAGGTGTATTGCAGGACCCTTGAATGTCCCTAAACCTTCTGCGAATACTGTAGGAAACTCTTCACTAAAATTTGGAATGTTATCTTTGTCTGACGTAGCACAATAATGTACACCCGAAAGTTCTATTCCAAGCACACTAAATCAATTTCGTCCAAGTAAATCAGCACTTTTACCTTTTGTCACAATTATTGGTAAATTGAAAGTTTTTCTTGAACCGTAGCTGACTTGTACTTCACATGTTCCTAACAAACTTATTTCTTTCTTCTGATAGTCTTTTAAAATCACGTTGCTTTGTGTAAGCTGTGTTAAAAGCTTTGATTCAAATGTTCGAAACGTTGGCTCAGATACGATTGTAAAAGCACTTCCTGAATCTACTTCTAACTGACATGGAACTTGATGAATCTTTACGTTTGCATATTTTGCTGCTATAGTTTGATCATTTATTTTATGCATCTCATATTCTTGTGGTATGCTTTCTTTCTTCGCTTCAGTCGACTGCACGATTGATTTTACATTATTTCTGTCTGACGATTTTTGTTCGGATTGTTTCTTTAAGCACGCACGTTCTATGTGACCTTTTTTCTCACAAAATCTGCAATTAACATCCTTAAAACGACATGTATCTGCAGTATGATTTCCTGTACATCGAAAACAAACAGCTTTTTCGCGCTTCTTTTTGAATTTGATTTAGTTCACTTCTGCACCTATATTCACATGAGTACCAAAGATAAAGGATATAGAAAGATTTGGCACTATAATCGAGAAACATAGTACCGAATTGAATTCCCAGGCCAAAATCCAGCTGGCGTTAGTATTGTACTAACAACCAATCAAATAATTCCATAAGAGTGACTTAAAATACGAAAAAAAATTATGACGTTTATATCTGACTTAGGCCCGATTTTTTCAGCTCCTGTTAACTATATCTGGCGATTAATTCCCATAGTAACGATTGTGATCACAATTGTTACTATGGGATTAAACTGTCAGATAAAGTTAACTGGAAGTGAAAAAACCGGGCCTTAGTCCAAATATTTTTATTTCAGTTCGTTTTTGATATGCTTTTACATATATTATCTAATGCTTTTAGTGAGATTCGTGTTTAGTTTGCTTGCATAACTTACAGTAAGTATAGCATTTTAATTTTGTTTGTAAAATTCATACCGGTTATCGCATATTAACTAATCGCGATGAGTTACAAATACCACAGCAAATACATACTTTTTTAAAATAGAAAATGAACGTTAGAAAGTGCTGTGTTGTGGGGTGTACGGACGAAATTTCACGTCGTCATAGATTTCCAGTTAAGGATCCTGGAAGATTTCAATTATGGCTGAAACATATTGGATATCATGTTTTATTTAATTTAGAAGCAAAGCAGATTTACGAATCTTACAGAATTTGTTGTCAGCATTTCGATAAGACATTTCTTCTTTCAACAACAAAGTTACTGCACCGGAAAGCTGTACCAACAGTCAACGTTCCTGGATACACAGGTAAATAACACTTTATTTGTATACAATTCTAATAACTATGATAATACTTCTAATCTTTGTGATACTTTAAACAAATGTCCAAAACGAAGAAACAAAAAATTTTACTACAGATTATTGCAGGTGGTGACAAAAATATTAATGGCAATTCAAACATATCTGCAGGTATTCCCATTAACATAATAACTGCATACAAATATTCAGATCAACGTCAAGAGAGTTCATATGCAAATAGCTCCACTGAATCCTCAGTGATTGTTGATACCGGTAGTAAGTTATTTTATGTTAACATAATAAAATAACAGATTTCTTAAAAATGAAAGTAAAATTACTGTTTTAAACATCAACTTATGTGTAATACTTTTTTACAGATGATATTTCAAATGTTGCTGTCACTTCATGTGTAAAATATTCATCACCATCATCTCTGCAACATATTACTTCACTACAGACTGATCCTGTACATGCTTCAAGTAAGTTATTTGTTGCAGTAATAAATATAGGTACTTTCGAAACATCACCATTAAAGAAAATTATAAACAACAATGGGCTCATTCAACATTTTTTTTAAATATTTTTTTCGATAAATTGTAAAATAATTAGGATAATTCCGGAGGAGATAGCCATACGGGAGAGATGGCTAGCGAAATTTGATAAGTGGCACCCTTTTAAATTTTATTTTTCCGAAATTTCACACATCCGCCTATTCCTATCCTTGGTGCGAAAGGAATTAGTTCATCGGCTGCGCCACCTATTAAATTTAAATTTAAAAAAATTCGCTGGTCATCTCTCCTGTATGGCCATCTGCTCCGGAATTACCCTATACTGAAATTCAAGAAAATATTTTTGAGCGTTCTATATGCCGAAAAAAATTAATAAAGTAGAACTTGTGTGACGTCATTGCATCCGTCTTCCAATGTATTCTTTATGCAATTAATTTGCGCGCCATTTTCAACTTTTCAAATATTAAGCAACTTTGAACTTGAATAACTTTTAATATAATTTTTTTTCGATAAATTTGTTTAAGTAAAATTAGTTTTTAAGTCAAAATATTGAATTTTTATATTTAGAACTATTTTTGAAATTCAGTGAATGGGCCCACTATTGTTTCATTTCTTTACGTGAAAAGTTTATTAGTATAAATTGAGTTATTTTTTTTTAATTCAATAACTAAAGTCACTTTAAATATGTAATTTAAATATTTGATCACAAATGATTGCACAAATGATATTTGATACAAATATTGATATCAATGTCAAGAGAGTTCATATGGAAATAGCTTCACTGAATGCTCAGTGATTGTTGATAAGTAAGTTATTTTATATTTTAACATAATATAATAACAGATTTCTTGAAAATGAAAGTGAAATTACTAATAATACTCAGTTTTACGTTGTAAACATCAACTTATGTGTAATACTTTTTTAGAGATGATATTTCAAATGTTGAGATCACTTCATGTGTAAAATATTCATACCATCATCTTTGCAACATAATACTTCACTACAGACTGATCCTGTACATGCTTCAAGTAAGTTATTTGTTGCAATAATAAATATAGGTACTTTCGAAACATCATCATTAAAGTGAATTATAAATAACAACATTTTTTTTTTATATAAATATAACTAATGTCACTTTAAGTATGTAATTTAAATACTTGATCACATGCATTGTTTAATTTCAGGTTCATCTGCAGTGATTCCATGAAAAAAGCGTACATGAAAAAAGCCCACACGAAAATTGCGCACAAAAAAAAGCCCACAGCGAAAAATGCGGACAAGAAAAAAGCGCACAACGAAAATTGCGCACACCGAAAAATGCCCACATGGAAAAATGCGTACACGGAAAATTGCCCACATCGATAAATGCTCACATAGAAAATTGCGCACATGGAAAATTACCCACACCGAAAAATGCCCACAGAGAAAATTGCGCGCACAGAAAATTGCTCACACCGAAAAATGCTCACCCAGAAAAATGCCCACATAGAAAAATACGCACATTATATTTTATTTTCACATAAAAATGAAATTTATGTACATTTCCATTACCGTACATGGTGTGTTAAATAACGTGCCTTTGTTTAAATTTCTCCTCGTAGTTGGCCGTGAATTATTAGTCGTGAACTAGCCTTGCTTGAAACTTAAGTTGACATAATATATTGTATCATGAACCTCATGTTTTTTATTAAAAGAAATTGCTGAATTCGGTAATTGTACTTGTTACTCCCTGCTTGCATCACGTGTATTGCTGAACTTAACAAATGTCACAACGTCACAAGTCATAAAATACAGTTTGTTATTTTTTTTTATAAATGAATCATTTTACGCACGTCATTGATTTTATCCGTATGAAACACATCAATACTTTCAAGCCTAGTAATAAATAGTAAATGTTACTTTACAAATATTCGTATAAAAACGTTCCCTTTTTCAATCTGAACGAGTGATGTACATGTAAGTATACCTACTCGCTGGCACTTAAAACGAAACGCAATACCAAGGCCACAGCCGTAAGTAGCACCACAGTATAAAGATTACACAGTAGCGCGACTCTCATGAAAATATTCAGTTCGCGCATAACATCCCGCGCAAGGTCTGAGTCACAATCTCGGGATGCAGAGCTCATTCATTCGCGGCTCTGGTACCGAATGGATCTTTATAATTATGTTAATACACATTATTTATGCCTTGTTTTTTTTTACCACGTCCACTAAACACTACAATCCGGCTCTGGTGTGTGGACACGTGTAAATTTACAATTTACAACAAAATCGCTCACACTTAAAGCAGAACAAACAGTTCGACACGCCCCTTTTATCTACTCGAGGTCAATGAAAATCCTGTAAACAGATCAAAGTGCCGACAATCGAGTTGCGCTACTGTATTCTTTATACTGTGGTAGCACTGTCTAATAGCGTTTTCGATTGATCGCACTAGTACGCACTCAGAGTATCTTCATCTCGTGTTATTACATGAGGTTAAAAGAAGATAAAAATACACTGACTCATGTGCAACCGGTGCAGGTGAATCGAAAACGCTATAAGGTTCATTTTCGAACGAGTTTATTGTTTTTCGTTTCGCTTTTAGCGCCTGCGTTGGTACGTACGTAGGTACAATAACAATAACTACATATAAAAATTGGCATGAGCGTTTAAAACTCTCCAAATATAGACTTAGAAATATGTACTAACAGTTATTTTTTATACAAGATGACAAAATTCTAATTTATTTTTATTTATAAAAAATAACTATTATTATCTGAGTCCACTATTTGGAGAGCTTTAAATGCTTATGCTTTTATTATAAAAAATTAACAAATTATTAAAACAACTACAGTGAAACTCGCTTATAACGAGCACTGGTTACAACGAGATCTAGGATATAGCGAGAAACTTGAAAAGGTCCGTGCCTCCTGTTCATACGTATATTTTTTCGTTTATAACGAGCACTTGCATATAACAAGCAGTAATTGTGGTCCCTTGAGCCCTCGTTATATCCGAGTTATACTGTACAAACAATATAAACATTAAGTGATTATATAAAAGATGTTCAAATTATTCCCCATTAACTATTTGAACTGCTTCAAATAACAGTCTGAGACAATAAAGTTATTTTTATTGAAATTTGTCTTGTACTAGTCGGTAGTCAATGCAAACAGCAAAGATTGACCACATCATTACTTCCTCCATGACGATCTCCATGGAACCACCACTACTAAAGGTCCACCACTAAAGGTCCGTCTACACGCAACGATTTGCCTGCGCGTACCCCTGTGCATGACCGTTTTATCACAGTATAAGAATCACACAGTAGCGTCACTCGAGTATAACTGTCACATTTGTTCTTTTGTTTGATACCTACCCAGCTGTAAATTACATTGCATTTCCATAAGGGTATCAAATAGAATGGCCCATAGGAATGGCCGCTCTTTTTGACACTGACGTTTAAGTGACGCTACTGGGTAATTACTTATACTGTGGTTTTATCGTGCGATAAATCGTTGCGTCTAGATTAGAGGTCCCCAAACTTTTTTTGTCTCGTAGACCACGTGCCAATTTTTTCTGTTTTGGGTAGCCCCCCCACGCCTTTTTAATATTGAATTGTTACAAGTACATCAACTTCAAAAGTGTTTTTGACTGCTACTCAGTTTGATACACAGTTTGATAGGTTTAACTATAGCGTAGAATGAAAAAGTTAAAAAAACACATGTTAAGTTTTACACATTTTATTAATTAGAACGACAAAATGCAAATCTAGTAAAATTCTAATATAAAATAACTAGACAAAAAAAATAAATGCTTCTAATGAGAAGGATGAACCTGATGCAAAGCTCTGGACAAACGTTGCTACTTCACGTATGCGCCCAACATATTGATACATTTATGGAAAAGCCAAAGTTTTGGTCACGACATGCTTAAATGGGATCCATTCCCGTGGACCTCTATTTACATCTCATGCACCCCCAATATAAACCACTTTGGGAATCATTGGTCTAGAGTCTAGATCAAACGGCTGTGATACGGCCATAGTGGCAACACTGGATCGCGACATTGCGCGGTCTTTTTGATACCGCTAAAGGGTGGGATATGCACTTGCGTACTAATTAACTGCCATTTTCTCTGTGAATTAGTTTCCAGATCTCAGGCAAGACGGTTAGGACCTACAGCTTAGGTAAAGTTGGATAAATTCATTTTCCTTTTTCGTTGAAACTTGAAAATTATGTCGAAGTTATTAAACATCAGTTACTGTTTTGAAAAAAAAATGTCTCGCTGTATGTACACAGTGGGCCAAATTCGACACTTTTAATGGGAAACACCTATTTCTAGAGGATTTAGATAAAAACTGACCTCGGTTCTGGGAGCTCGATTTTTATTTCAAAATTAATGGTGAAGATCACATTTTAATATCTTGTACCGTTTCGGAGCTACAAGGTGTTTTTCGAAATTCTGCAATTTCCAGAAACCATCGTAGCACTTTTGTTTATGAAAATTTCTGATTTCTGTAAAAATTTTCTTAAGGCACTTTTTGACATAGAATGCATTGATCTTAATTACAATTTTCTGAAGCGCATAGTGTTCGAGATATAAGCAAAACTTCCAAATTTTTATATGGAACACTCTATATATTTTTGCATTTTTAAAAAGAGCATGAAATTACCTCTACAAAAATATAATATACTTGATATATTAATCATACCATTTGCGAGATATAAGCTCTTCAAGATTTTTGCAATATGTATTTCAGTAGGCTATGACTTATTATTCTTTTGCATTGTTACAGTAGACTACTGTTAATGTTCAACGTATTTTTTAAAGCGATTGTGAGATTTCTTAAATTATTTTCCTAAAAATCAATGTAAGATGTACGAAAATTTAGTAAACTTTGGATCATAAAATTACTAAATTATGAAAATGTCTCTTAAGGGTTGCCTTCTTTCAGGTAGAGATTGTACGAGGCGACTTTTTAAATTTTTTATCAACTTTTGCCATGAAATTTGGACGGCATGTCTTAGCTTTACTGTAAAACAGCATGAAGTAATGCAATGACGTACGTTTCACTTAAGCTAAGACGTGCCATCCAGATTTCATGGCAAGAGTTGATAAAAAATTTTAAAAATCACTCAGTATTTTCACCTACTTCTATAAAGCATTTTAACTTTTGACATATCGTACTCCTCATAATTTTCGTACATTTTGCATTGATTTTTAGGAGAATAATTTAAGAAATCTCACAATCGCTTTAAAAAATACGTTGAACGTTAACAGTAGTAGTCTACTGTGACAACGCAAAAGAACGTCAATTGTTTCAAATAAGTAGTCACAGCCTACTGAAATATTGCAAAAATATTGAAAAGCTTATAGATATCTCACAAATGCTTTAATTAATACAGGTGGTCCCGAAAGAAGTTGCCAAAAGGAAATCATTAACTCATTAGCATACAGCAAATTTTCAATTATTTTTATCTCAAAAACGAAAAGACTTATTAGAAATTTTTTTGGTATATAAGTTTTACTCATCATTTCCTATAACTGATTTTTTTTGGCACCTTCTTTCGGTACCACCCTGTATATCAAGTATATTATATTCTTGTAAAGGTAATTTTATGCCCTTTAAAAAATGCAAACATATACAGGATGTTCCATATAAAAATTCTTATATCTCGAAAATTATGCGCTTCAGAAAATTGTAATTAAGATCAATGTCAAAAAGTGCCTTATGAAAGTTTTTACAGAAATCAGAAATGTTCATAAACAAAAGAGTTAGGATGGTTTTTAGAAATTGCAGAATTTCGAAAAACACCTTGTAGCTCCGAAAGGGTACAAGATATCAAAATCTTCACCATTAATTTTCTAATAAAAATCGAGCTCCAGGCACCGAGGTAAGTTTTTATCTAAATCCTCTAGAAATAGGTGTCTCCCATTAAAAGTGTCAAATTTGGCCCACCCTATACAGGTGGATCAATTTCGATGCTTCTTATGGACTTATCAGCAAGAAGAGATTGAAAAAACAGCCTTCGTTTTTTCTTCTAGATAAAATCAATATTTAGAAACAAAAATTGACCATCCTCTTTTGTTTTCGAGTTAGAGCAATTTCTTTTTTAATTTCCGAGTTGTAATCTAGTTTTTATGCAAATCAGTTCCCGTCACCACACCTGTGTGAACACCTTTTTATATGAGCAAACACGTGCTTCATTCGCGATGCGGACATCATCAATGCTAGACTGAAGATTAAAGTTATTTTTTTTATAGAAATTATATTTTTTAAATAGAAAATACATAGTAGTAAGGTTTTTTAAGGTTTTAATAAAAAAAATCTTTAGTCTTCAGTCTAACGTTGATGATGGGTTATTTTTTAAATTTTTTATCTACTCTTGCTATGAAATTCAAAACATATTTTTTTTATTATGTCTTAGCTTTACTGAAAATAAATTATTGCTCTTGTCACTGAAAGTCGTTAAGATGAGTTAGAACGGTGATTTAAACCTTTATTTACAAAAAATAGTTTTTATGTAGGAAAGGTCTGGGGTGAAAGTTGAAGACTTTCCCCGTTTTTAACCCTTCTTACTTTGGTAGCGTAATTTTAGTATGACCTTAGCAGCCTTTCGGAAGTTGTCTATCATATTATAAAATTATGGAAGTGAGGACGATATTTAAATGAACGTAGGTAGTTTTCTTTTTTCAAAAATAGATAATTTATCTCTATTTAATTAGTTGTAAGATTTTTTAAATTTTTTGTTTATTCAACTCTGTTATAATCGATCATTGTTTTTTTTTTTTCTTTTTCTTAGTTACTGAATCCTTCATAAAAGTACATTGAAATTGATCCAGTCTGTTCATTGACACTAATGTCCAAAATTAAATCGAAAATAAACAACCACAGTTTAGTGTAATTTAAAGAATAATTTTTTTTTCTCCGTACTGTTTTTTTTTGTTTATTATAAAATAGTTATAAATGATATTAAAAAATATAGTCATTATTATGAATTATTAATGCCAGCTGATTAACCCAAAATCGGACCGAAAAACTATGAAATAAATACAGATCAATTGTAGAGTCAAACTGAAGCTGGCGTTAGTTGAGAATAGTAGCTTCTATAAAAGTACCTACGAAAGAACGAAAAGCGAAATCATATCATTTACAAGTTACAACAAAGAATCCATTAATTATTTCTGTAAAAGTTTAATTTCTAAAGAAACTTTTTTATACTTTTAACTTGACCCCTGTTATAAAAAGATAAACAAAAGGTAGGAGAAAATATTTTTTTTTTAATTTACCTTTTCACCAGTTGTTTATTTTCAGTTTTGGTCTCGAAAAAGTCATCAATGAACAACGTCGACTAATTTTAATTCAATGCAGTGTTCGTCAGATATTGTATATTTTGCGGTGAGAATGGCAAAAAAAGATTTCTCTTGTAGATAACATGCTATATTATATTATGAACTTTTGATTTAACACCACAAATTTACAATATCTGTACAGCTGCGGAATCAAAAAGCGGGACAGTATAATGTTAGTTTAATTGTTACTTCCTAACTCTGATAACTATACCGGGTGTCCTACGAGATATGCTCACCCTTCTAGAACTCCTGTTTTTTAACCGATTTCAATGAAATTTTCCAACTTTCATTGAAATCGATTAAAAAATAAAAGTTCTAGAAGGGTGAGCATATGGCGTGGGACACCCAGTATAGTAACTTAGCAAACTTTGTAGTTCATAATATACAATCATTCTGTATTTAAAATTCATATCTTATAAATAAAAAAAAAAATCAACACTGAAACAATATTAGTTGAATGCCATAAGACTTGTCCCGCTTTATGATTCCGCAGATGTACTTTGTAATGAAAAATTCCTTTCAGTTTTTACTGGTTTCTCTTTCAAATATATTATTTACTAAAACGTTATATTTCTTCTTCGTAGAGTATTTACAAATAATGGAATTTTCAAAGAGCCAAAAGAACAATAAAGTTATGATTTATTTGGGGTTTGAGTATCTTGCTTTTCGTACAACTAATGAAGTAGTAACATGGAGATGCAGACAAAATCGCTCTCTAAAATGTCATTCAGTTATAAAAACAAGAGACGGAAACATAGTTCAAGAACCAACTAGACATTGTCATGATTCTTGTCCTCAAAAAATAGTGGCAAATGTTGCCAAAAGCAAAATGAGGGGAGACATTGCAGCAGTAAGTGCTACTCCTCGCAACGTGTTGTAGGACTAAATGATGATATACTGCTCCATTTGCCCAAGCAATCTTCTCTGACAAGAAGTCTTCTGTATCACAGAAAAGGCGGTAATTTGCCAAACCCAACCACCATAAATTTTGAAATACTGTGACATACTTTTTTTGTAAGTAGATTCTCACCTGTTTGGTTGCCATAGCTCAGTTTAGCCGGAGGCTGAGGTGGATTCGGAAGGATAATTCTTCGAACTATATTCTTAAAAAAATAACTTGCGTAATTCATAAAAAAAAAATAATAAACGTTAGGTGACAAAACGAAAGCTGTTGAGCGCCAAGTAATCTCTTTAAACTGTAATTACTAAAACAGTCCGGAACAAAACTAATGAACTCCAAACAGATTTTTAGCTTACGCAAATTAATTTTTAAGAAATTAGTCTTTAATCGTAGCAAAAATAAAAAAATTGAGAATGAAAAATAATATAATTGAAAAATGATGTAATGATTAAACATAAATGGTGATTCGAGCAACAAAATATATACATAGAATTAACGATGTACAGTAACTTAAATAAAAATAATATGACGCAATTATGCTAAATGACCCAACAAAAAGCGCTAAATTAAATCGAAAGTGACCCAATATACAATTAAATAAATCCGCGACAATCAAAATAAAATTTAAAAGAATAAATCCAGACGGTACGGTAATATTTCCTAAACGATACGGCACGATACGGTACGATACGATAAATTTCTCAACGATACGGTACGATAATAATTTTCTCGAAACGATACGATACGGTACGATACGATAAATTTCTCAAAACGATACGGTACGATACGATACGATACGATAATAATGGTGAGTGTTGCTTACTCAATCCTGACGATAGCTTAACCTGAGTTCCAATTACGACTCCGTTGAACAATATCTTCAAACGACTCCGTAATACTTGACCTTGATTCCATTTACGACACCGTTGAATTATATCTTCTAACGACTCCGTAATACTGGATTTGTTTCCAAGAACAACCACGTCAAATAAAAGAAGGAACTCCTGTTCGGTAGTATCTTCAAACGACACGCCGTAAACAGCAAGGAATTTTCCGATAAAAACTCGTGCGGTAGGAGGAAATCTTCGGCCTCGGTAACGCAACACAATTTCGGGAGTAAAAAAAAAAACTCTACATAAGGAGAAAAGGAATCTTAGAAAATATTCTCCTAAACAACTAGGGTACTTACAATCTTCTGTTAGTTTTTTTCTGAGCGAGAACTTTAACGCAACACGTGCTCGGATACGTGCTTGAACGAAAACGGTAGTGTGGTGACAAAAAACAGACGACAAAATTGACACAGTAGGGCAGTACGAGACTAGAGACGTAAATATATGCCAAACTGGAATATCTCAAAGCCGTTCAGCTTCACAAAACCACAAAAATTTGAAGACGCAAACCACGCGTCTTAATGGTGTACACACCCAAGTCGCACGATCATCGAGGACGGAAACTCGTCAAAGATTTTACACGCAATATCCGCATACGTCACATCGATCAATAAAATCGACTAAAGGACCATGTACGACATCTACAGATTAATTTCCGAAACAAAACAAATAGCTTTAAGAAGAAAATCGAAATCCGCATTACAAACTGAAATTAAGACACAAATCCTGAGAGATAGAGGCGTGAAAGTCATAAATACGAAATACGAAACGGTGTTTACTTGAATTTCAACAGCAAAATAACGAGAAATACGTAAAAAAAATAATGTAACGGAAAGCGAAAAATGTGAACATTACAATACCTGAAAAATACAATCAACTTATTCTTCATGATTCAGGTGTAAACGATCCCAACCGGATTTTAGTACTAGGAGATACAGACCTTATGTTAGAATTGAACAAAGATACCATCTACGGAGATGGAACATTTGATAAGGTCCCAAACGTTTTTTATCAATTGTATACATGGTATGCTAAGGTAGGTAATTCATATCCGCCGTGCATTTAAGTATTACAACGAAAAAAAAATCTGGAAACCTACAACAGAATATTTGAAATAATAAAACTTCTGATACCAAATCTGGCACCTCAAAAAGTTTTGGTTGACTTCGAGAAGGCTTGCATGAATGCAGTTAGGATTGCTTTTCCACATGCTGAAGTTAAAGGGTGTTATTTTCATCTGTGCCAGAGTCTCATTAGAAAAATTAACAATGTTGGTTTGAAAATTGAATACGAGACTACCATAAACACAAAAATTACTCTGAAATCTCTCGCAGCATTAACTTTCGTACCAGTTAATGAAGTGAGAAATGTGTTTGACATTCTTGCTGTTACATTTCCTGATGAAGACCCCTACAATGAAATACTTACATATTTCTTCTCTACCTATATTGAGGGCGCAGCAGGAAGAGATCCTCTTTTTCCTATCGAAATATGGAATCATTATGAAGCAGCTCTTGAGCGGTCACCTAAAACAACAAATTGTTGTGAAGGATTTCATAACTCTCTTAATTCGCTATTCCTTTGTAGCCATCCAAATATATGGTTTTTATTTGATGGACTGAAGAGGGATCTGGCCTGCCATAAATTAAGTTTGGCTAATACACGAGCAGGTCGTCTAGAAGTAAAGAGAAAAAAATACCAGCAACTGCATGATTTAGTTGCCATTTCTGTGAAACTATTTCAGCAAACGGCAGATAAAATACAGTATTTAAGAAGATTGGCTAATTTGCAATAAATTCATTTATTGCTTTCTGCTCCAGAGATATTTTCACATGAAACCACAAGGGACCAGTAATTATTGTAAAACCGACCCTAAATCTTTTACCCTACATCTGTTAACGTTCATTTAAAATCAATCTTTATCTCATTACATTTATAAATGTATAAGATCCTATGCGAATTTGTTTACTTTGAACCTGGTTCAGTTGAGCGTCAGTTTAAACCTACTTTGTACAACTGGCCCTTAGAATGAGCAATGCTTTTTTTTGATACGGGAGTATATGCCATCTCACTCTTAAGTTAATATCAATTCCTCTTTCTCTACAGGGAATCTGTACTTGATAATTGATAAATCTGTGACTGACACCAACGACCCTACTATTAACTAGAAAAAAGAACTTGCAATTGGTGGGCAGAGGGGTACAAGGGGTAGACTCCAACATAGCTCGTATTTGTTTTCCCTAGGCAACAGAGGCGATTCGTGAAAAAGGGACTAAATGTCTTTAAAACACCGTGCGATTTATTGAAAACAGGCGAGAGTGAGCCATGAGATGTGCAAACTTATATCTTAGATATGATTACTTTTAAAACAAATGTCAACGTTAGTTTTACATTGCTACAAACAAATAGTAAAAACTATTATATTTTAGTATGTGACGCCTATGGAAAACACTTACGTGTGCAATGAGAGATTAGGGTCACTTTTACAAGTCTTTTTACAAAATAAATACCAACGCACCATTATCTTTAAAATTTTTATTAAACTTTACACTAAAATACTAAATTTCTGCCTTAAAACGATAATAAACCAGTGATTGTTGAAATAATTCGTATCACTGTTGACATTCGTAACGTAAACTGACGTAAACATATCAAAATTCGTTAAGTATGTTATTATTAAGTAACATGTTATCATAAAGTCCCATGGCCTCAGTAGGCTTTGGAAGTGTGAACGCATGTCTTTTCTTAAAGTAATTAATTAATCAGAAAATCAGAATGACATTTCTAATTAATCAATCGACACATTTCAAAATGCTATAGACTAAGGAACGTGTATATTAAAGAAAAATTCCAATATTAAAGCATATTCATAATAGTTGTTGAACATGGTGCCTATTTTGCTGACGGCAAAGATTTACACGTCGCTTCATATTGTCGAATTCTAATTCTAATGTAACACATTTAAATTATAAACGTCATTCAATTTTCTAAGAAAAGACGTGCTCTTACACATCCAAGGCCTACTGGGATCACGGGACTTTATGATAACATGTTACAACCTACGTTTTATTTTTGTAGAATACCGGTGGCAAGTAAAACACAATAAGAAAATTTTAGTTCAACCCACTGCAGTTAGTAGATCAACAAATATTGCTGGTAAACGCAGCTATGCGGGAGGCTGTCCAGGAAAGTAAAACATTATTAATAATAATAATAATAAGATTAATTTTCATTTTAAATAATAGTTTCTCATAGTTTCAACGTATTCCTCATATTATACAGAATGTTTCAGAATAACTATTCCTAACTTTCAACTTTCAGAGATTATAGTGGGCACTGAATTAAGAATTTTTTTCTAATAAAATAATTTCCAGAAATTCTTTCTTTCTGAGATAATTTGATATGAAGAAAATACAATTTTAAATAAAATCAAAGCGAAAAGCAACATTATTGTTTATTTTTAGTGACTACAATAAAAATTAATTAAAAGAATTTTTATATTTTAACAAGAACTGTTCAAAGTTACTGCCGCCGTTATCAATGTACGAAGTATATCGACGTACAATTGAACGACGAAATTTTTCCGGAAATTATTTTATTAAGAAAACAAAATGTTCCTTCTATCACCTCTCAAAGTTAGGAATAATTCACGGCCAACTACGAGGAGAAATTTAAAAAAGGCACGTTATTTAACACACCATGTACGGTAATCGAAATGCACATAAATTTCATTTTTATGTAAAAATAATGTAATGTACAGTGCACAGGATGTATCCATTTGCCGGATATTTTCTATTATTTCTTTGCAATGTTTATTCGTTATGGCCAGACTTGCCACTGTGCACGCATACGAATTATATTATACCAGATTCACTTCAGAAAGATCCTATAAACATAGATTTACAGTGACTCAGTGACTAGAATAATAGTGCGTGAGTGCGCCCATAAACAATCAGTGGTGTTCGCGAGTTCGCCGAACATATGGATGCATATTGCGATAGTGTGGGTACGGAAGCGCCGCCCTTCACCTCCAAGGAATGGACATCACTTTTCTTCACAAAACTCATTAGATACGTTCTGAGCTTGCCGCGAATCGGTCGATGAATTGTATTGTTAATTAACTGTTCATTAAACGTAATTATTAGTAGAGTTGTGTTTTAATCCACTCCCTTGGTACATTACAGAAATTTTTGGTGTCAGAAGTGGGATAAATTTTTATTTTTCAGTATTTCGCATCGCAAAAATAGTTCGTGAAACTACGAATGTGCGTTTGCTCCGAAACGGAACTGTAGTGTTGAGTACCCAGAGAAATTCAGGAAAAACACAAAGTACCTAAACGTTCCCAAGGCAGTTCAACAGACAACATCAGCGTCCAGTCCAAACGTCCGTCTTCAGCGTCGAATTTCAACGTCCAACTTCGACGTCGACGTCTGGCGCTCAGTGGTGGTATTCTGCCGAAATGCAATGCGATTGCATGACGTCAAAATGACGTCATGCAATCGCATGCAGTCTTCAACGGTATTCTGCCGCCAAAAGCGATTGCAAAGTTTTACCCCCACGCGCACCCTAAAATGCGATTGCTTTCCGGCGCCTGCAATTTTTGTCTCTTTTATTGCGTTGCGTAAGAAATCATGTGTTAAACAAAGAAAGTACAACATGTATTCCACACTTGTTAAATGCGCCATAAAATTCATGCCCATGTGTTTTATGTGTTTCAACAACAGCAATAGTTAAAACTTTAATTTCAGTTTTTTAACTTTCTCCCAAGTTTAAAACGATACAAAAACGACGTCTTCATTCCTCCATTTCCAATTCTTGCTATAGAGAAATTCGTACAGGCAACTTGCTAATAAAATAAATTAAAATATACAAACGTCCATTTGCACCGCTTGTGGTTAAGTTCTAGTTAAAATTTAACCATAACTTTCTTTGCACAGGTCAAATAATTATGGATGAAGCCTTTTAATTTATATACATATCTAACTACTAATGAAACATAACTCAGGATTAGTTATTTAAAAAGTTAATTATAGGCGGTGCAAATGGCCGAAATACTCCTGTAATACTGTCGTATAAGAACAACAGTTAAATGAACGAGTCGGATGCTGTTCTTACTCGTGAGAATATATGAAAAATAAAAAGAGATATATATCGAGTTATTTATCTTTACTGAGGTTAAGTTAATGTTAAATACATATTATTACATGTACTTGAAGTTTGGCAACTTTTTAGAATTTAAATTATTGTTTGTGGTACTTATATAAATAAATATCTAAAATAAATATGGATGAACACAGTTTATGTGATGCAGACGCAATTTTATGGAGGGAGATTGTTTAGTAAATAAACTACCAACAATAAAGAAGAACTAAATAGAATGTCCCTAAATTTCTACTATATTTTCTATTCTGTTAGTACAGAATATCACTAACAATCGCATTCTTCCGGAAATTTCCGAACGCTTTGCAATAGTACGGCAGAATAAGAAATAACTGAAACGTCTCAAACCAATTGAATGACGTTGCGTGACGTAATGCGATTGCATTGCATTTCGGCAGAATACCACCACAGATCTCCACCCGCTGCGTATCTCCGCTACAATCAGAATCACAATGCGTCTTGCCCTAATTCTATCACTGTAAGTTAGTTATCTTATTTATACATAAAATTTTTATCGAAAGTAGCGTCAAATTCCACTCAAAATTTATTATTTTTGTAATCATTAACTAAATGTCACTATACCCAGATTTAAACGAAGTTAAAACCGTGACAGGAAATAGCACAATCATGTCAATCTCTTTGGAAATCGCGAAAGATATGTTATTTAAGTTCGATGGAAACAAAGCGAAATTACGAGAGTTTCTTGATAACTGTAGCAAAGCCATGAAACTGATCAAGCCTGAGTTAAAACCGATACTGTTGACGATGATCGAGACAAAATTAACAGACAAAGCTAGGTCTTTAAAGTCCATTCACAAAACTCCCGGTGACGTTTACATTTTCATATTGAAAATTTGGAGTGTATTTGATAAGTAGTATCGATGCTATTATTAAATAGCTATTATTAAATAGCGTCGATATTGACTCTTAAATACATTACTACTTATCAAATACACTCAAATTTTCAATATGAAAATGTAAACGTCACCGGGAGTTTTGTGAATGGACTATAGTATCAAATCGAACGTTCGAAGATTGAGACACTTTAAAAGAACATTTACTCAGTGCATACGCGGAAAAACGTACAGCTAGTCAATGGCAACTAGAATTAAATTCTTTAAAACAAGATTATAACGAATCCGTTATTTCTTATTCAAACAAAGTAGAAAACTGTTATATAAAATTGCTAGACACATTAGACAGTAACCTAACGCAGGAAAGAAAAAATGCTTATATCGACTTGTGGAAAGATCAAGCACTGCATGTTTTTCAAACCGGGCTAATTAACGATCTATCGATTTTAGTTAGGTCACAAAATCCAGACTCATTAGAAGAAGCCATTAGTATCGCTCTTAGTGAAGAACAGCTTCTTAAGTCAAAGCATGAAATAAAAAAATACCAACTAGTAAATAACAGTAGTGCTAGACTTTGCGATTTTTGTAGCAAACCGGGTCATTCATCTTTTAACTGCAGGTACAAAAATTCAAAAAAATACACATCAGTCAATCACATTAAAAATCCAAATTTTAACTCTAAGCCAAATTCAAATTCTCATTCAAACTGGAAACCAAATTCCAATCAAAATTCTAATTTCGGTCCCAAATTTCATAAGACAGGTGATCTGCACCCCCAAGAACGTAAAATTTGCAATTATTGTAAGAAATTCGGACACGTAATCTCCGATTGTAGAAAGAGAGAATACAATAATAAAAGGCGACAAAACCCAACAGAGACTTTAAACTTAACAAATCCTCAACCGGCGACCGGGGAGAGGAGCACAAATGTTATTCAGGTCGAATCTCTGTAATCAATTCAAACACCACAACATCCTATATCCACCTCGATAGAGTCGATCAATTAAAATCTACTACTTCCTTTCTTTTGGACACAGGTGCAAATGTTAGCCTTATAAAAAAATCTAAGTTGAATCCTAAAGCTCTATGTTGTCCAGACGATCAGCTGGTTCTTAAGGGCATTGACTCGGACACAGGCAACCCTACCCGTACTCTGTGCTCCATAAATCTTAATATACCCCTAGGTTCTAGGATATACAGTCACACGTTTTATGCAGTAAGTGACGAATTCCCTATTGAGTTCGATGGCATAATCGGTAACGACTTCCTAAAACGGTATAAAGCAAACATCAACTATAACACCGACACACTTACAATCCAAAATCATAAAATTAACATTTACCATATTCAAAGTATTATTTCTAAATCTATTTCTGACAAAAATTCATTGGGATCTAATTCAATTTCTAATTCTCAAATCAAAACAAATCCCGATCACGTAATCCTAAATCCAAGGTCAGAAACTGTTATAAAAATTAAAATTCTTAATAATAATAATTGTACATATGGAATAACTCCTAGAATTAATCTTTTAGAAGGGGTAATCCTGGGCTCGAGTCTAATAAAAGTTAATCCAGATGGTACAGCGTTGACCACTGTATTAAATACGACAGATCGACCAATAAAAATTTCTAGAATCGAGATCAATATAGAACCATATGACGATAATCAAATTAATAAAAATAGTAATTCAATTCGCGTAATTAATCAAAATTCTGCTAGTGACAGGCTTCTAACTGTTTGCGGCTACAGCATTTAAATGAAGAGGAGAGAAAGTCCATAGTCAAAATATGTCACGAATTTAATGATATATTTTATTTAGAAGGCGATGACCTTTCATCTACCAATAAAATCCTCCATAAAATTCCTACGACGTCAACTACTCCGATTGGCACTAAATCATATCGCTTCCTTGAAGTTCATAAATCTGAAGTAGAAAATCAAATTAAATCAATGCTCGAACAAAACATAATAAAACCATCGTACTCACCATGGAGTTCTCCTATTTGGATAGTCCCAAAGAAATCCGATGCTTCACAAAAACAAAAATGGAGAATCGTTATCGATTACCGAAAACTTAACGAAATCAGCGTCTCAGATTCATATCCCCTACCGAATATATCGGACATTTTAGACCAGCTGGGTCATTCAAAATATTTCTCTACCATCGATCTAAAATCGGGATTTCACCAAATCGAAATCGGTCCTGCCGACACGGAAAAAACTGCTTTCTCTGTCCCATCAGGAAATTACGAATTCAATCGTATGCCCTTTGGGTTAAAAAACGCACCAGCTACATTTCAGCGGTTGATGAATTCAGTCTTAACCGGGTTACAAAATTATAGATGTTTTGTCTATCTAGACGACATTGTCATACACGCAGGTGATCTAGAGACACATAATAATCGATTAAAAGAAGTCTTTCAGCAACTATCAGACAGTAATTTAAAAATCCAGCTAGACAAGTGCGAATTCTTAAGACGAGAAGTAATGTATCTCGGACATTTAACCGATTCAGGTGTTAAACCAGACCGTTCGAAGGTCGATGCTATTCTAAATTATCCACAAATCAAAAACGTTAAAGATATTCGTGCCTTTTTAGGTTTAGCCGGATATTACCGACGATTCATTCCAAAATTTAGCGAGCTTTCTCAACCTCTCACTAAATTACTTAAGAAGAATGTATCTTTTAATTGGACAAGCTCCCAGCAAAGTTCTTTCGAACGATTAAAAAACATCCTAACTTCAGAACCTCTATTACAATATCCAGATTTCGAAAAACCTTTTTATTTATCCACCGACGCGAGCGACCGAGCTGTAGGATCAGTTCTTTCACAAGGTGAACTAGGCCAAGATCTTCCCATAGCGTATGCTAGTAGGACCTTAAATAAAGCAGAATGCAACTATAGCACGATCGAGAGAGAACTGTTAGCAATCACGTGGTCAATTAAACACTTTAGACCATACTTATACGGTAGAAAATTTACTATTTTCACAGACCACCGTCCATTAAAGTGGTTATTTAATGTTAAAGATCCGTCATCCAGATTATTACGATGGCGACTAGCGCTAGAAGAATATGACTACGATATCGAATATCGTCCAGGTAAATCAAACCAACACGCAGACACTCTTAGTAGAATTATTCTAGAGAAAATCGAAAATTCAGTAAGTGATCAATTTCGAGTATTAAAATTAAATTCAGAAAAGGAATTAACGTATAAATCATTTCTAGAGTATTCTGAGAAAAATATTATAATAAATAATAACCTACAAGAATTTGATAATAATTTTTTAGACAAACCAGACAACGTACTCGTAACAATTAGTAAAGATATGCAATGTTTTGATAAACCCCTTACAGATTTAAACGAAAGGTATAACTGTATGCAAAAACTAAAAGATCAAAATCCAGATATCGATAGTGTAGCGAAAATAGGAAATAATAATCATTTTATAATTTATCTCATTCATAAAGACAATTATTGGGATATACCAACATACGAAACTTTATTTAATGTTTTGAAAACTCTCAAAGATCTGTTAATCAAAGAAAAAATCACGTCTATCAGTATGCCACGCTTAGGTATAAGTTATGATAGTTTAAGATGGAATAAAATAAGATCAATGATTCGCTATATCTTTAAAACCACGAATATTCAAATAAAAGTTTTTCATGATGTATTAATTAATCCAGATCCCGAATTTATTCCAAAAATTTTACAAGAAAACCATGCTAATCCGACAGCAGGTCACACAGGTTTTCACCGAACACTCGCTAGAATTAAACAAACATATCGTTGGTCAAATATGAAAAAAGATGTTAAAGAATTTATTAAATATTGTAACGAATGTCAAAAGAACAAACTTGTTAGGAAAAAAAATCGTAAACCAATGGAAATTACAACGACTTCGACAAAACCTCTAGATAAAATTGCATTAGACATTGTAGGTCTACTTCCTCTCACTGAATCCGGAAATAGGTTCATTTTAACGTTACAGGACGATCTCACTAAATTTATCCAAGCTTATCCAATCCCAAATCACGAATCTATCACTATTGCTCAAATCCTCGTAAGTAAATTTATTTGTAAATTCGGACTCCCACAAGTAATTCTCACTGATCAAGGTAGAGACTTTACATCAAAATTATTTAATGAAATGGCAAGATTATTCAAAATTAAAACTATTAATTGTACCGCTTATCACCCACAATCGAATGGGGCGCTCGAGAGATCACACCACACTCTATCGGAATACTTAAAGCATTATATCAATCCAAACCAAACCGATTGGGATGCATGGGTAGATTTCGCAGTATTTTCATACAATACACCAATTCACACTTCTATTAAATTCAGCCCATTTGAACTTTTATTCGGAACAAAACCAACACTTCCATCGTCCCTAAAACAAAGTTCCCAATTTAAATATACCTACGACGATTACCTTAGACGAATTACGTCTAAGATTTCAAAAATCACACGAGATCGCGAAGAACAACCTAATTAACTCTCAAGATGTATAATAAGATAAGGTATGACGAGAAGTCTAATAACATCGAATACAAAGTAGGCGAGATGGTATTTTTGTTGAATGAAAGTAGTAAACCAAACACTTCAAAAAAATTAACTCCGCAATATACAGGACCCTACAAAATTGTTAAGGTCAACTCAAATGTTAATTGTACACTTCAAATAAAGAATAAAAGGGTGAAAGTACATACAAATCGCCTAAAGAAAGCGTTTGTTCCAGGTTAACGACATGCCGCTGCATCGCTATTAAGCCAAACAATCTCACTATTCAACCGATAGATCAGTCACCAGGTATTTATTTTGAAAGAATCTCATCCGTTAAATTTTTCGATTCCTATTGGAAGATAGTAAGCTTCCTTGATGTAAATATGTTTAAAAATAAACTAAGTTTAGTCGAAAATACTTTAGCTAAAACCGAACTCCTATGTAAGTCATACACAAATCAATCGCTATCATCTTGTAATTCCACATTCGTGTTAATTAAACGCATTGTACCTACACTGTACACCAATGATGCGACTTTAAAAGATTTAGTATCTCATTCCCGTGTGAAAAGGGGAATAATAAATGGCATAGGTTCAATAATGAAAACCTTATTCGGCACCTTAGATCACGATGACGCGACATATTAGGATTCTGCAATAAAATCTGTGTTAACAGATGAATCGGAATTTAATAATTTACTTAAGGATCAAATTCAAGTAGTAAAAACCATAATTCAAAATTTTAATAACACAATTACCAACGTAGAACATAATAATCGTATATTTAATGAAAACTTCGACAGAATTCATACTCTTTTAGCCGAAATAAATAAAAAGCTCATTAGACTTGCTCTAGAACAAGCTGTCGATGAACACCTATCTCTCCTAAATTTATTAATTAATGAAATTAACAATGAATATTCCATAGTAATAAAAGCAATTCTATTCTCTTCAAATAATTTATTGCATCCCTTGATCATAACTCCGAAACAATATGTAAACGAACTACGAAAAACAGTTACGTTACTACCCACCTCGACTTCATATGCAATGCCCGTCGAATATAAAAATGCTCCAAGATTATTAAAATTAGTTTCTCTAAATGTTTATGAACTAGATAACAAAATAATATTTGTAATATCGACTCCCTTAGTAGTTAATGAAGTCTACGATTTATTTAAAGTAACACCTCTTCCAACTAAAACGAAAACAAACAACTTCGTGTTTATAAACCCTTCTACGGATTTCACTACGTCTAAACTTACGTACATTCCTTTGAAAAATTTAGACGATTGTAAACAAATTCCTAATGATGTAATTATATGTCCTTTAGCTAATCCGATTTTGTCAACTCGAAATTCGCCATCATGCGAAGTCGATATGCTGTTGCATCCGCATTTACTGCCTAAATCATGTGACATACGTAAAGTACAAATCTCAAAAGAAATGTTTTATCTTTTATTTAAACCAGGGAATTGGATTTATATCGCACCCGACAAAATTGATGTCACCTTAACTTGTAAAAATACACTTCCAGTCGATTTCGAATTAACGAAATTAGGTATCATAACTTTACAAAATAACTGCAAATTATACACTCCTTCAAGCGTATTGATATCAAAGGTTGCAAATGAATCTTTAAAAAGTGAATTCCGAATTCATTTACCTGATTTCGATATTGCCAATGACTGTTGTATGTTGTTGTTGTTGACTCCGACAAATTTAATAATTCAGAAATTTATATGTCCCTAATGAACCCTATGAATTTGGATAGAGACAGTTTAGAATTAGCTAGATTTAAATTAGAACGTATGGAAGAAAAGTTAAATGATCAAAATTTTACAAACCATTTTAAGTCAAACGGCTATTCGTATACTATAGTGTTTGTTATTTTACTTAGTATTTATATTTTGTACCGTTTAATAAGGACATTTAAAGGGAACCTAAACCATTTCCATGGCTCTCATTCGTGTATTACAAATTGCATCACTTTTAGTATATGTAAACAAAAACAAACTTTAGATACTCCAGATATCGAAATGTCAGAAATTTCAGGTACATCCAACAATATAGAATCAAACTTGAACGAAACGAGCTCATTAAGACGAAGTACTCGTATTGCTAAAATGAAGGATCGAAGTGATTGATTTGGTTGTGACATAATCAACTCTTACAAAAATTTTATTTTGCTACGTTCGTTAATTTAATCATTAGTTACATATTCTATACAGGGTGTTCCGTATCGTTATGTTCAAATTTTGGGAGCATAAAGTAGACTCAATTCTAAAACTAAAAAGCACAAAAGTGGTAGGTCGATCTTTATTTCTTCTGAAGTTACAAGTATTTGAAAGTATAAACAACAAATAATCAGGCTTAACTTTGTAAATCAAATAGAAACTTAATGAATGATATTTTCAAAAGATATTTTCAAAATGTCCTTCCTAATGAATACAAGCTCGTATGCCGATGGATGAAGTGACATTACTTATTTCACGAATGTTTTCTCGTAACTGTTGATAAGCATGCTGAATCTATTCTAACAATTCCTCCCTGGTGATTGAAATAAAAATCGAGATGATTATGGTCAGGGGATCTAGGGACCATGCAACAGGACCACCACGACCAATCCGTCGTGGGTAATTGTTGTTGAGGAAATTCCGGACTTCAATTCCGAAATGTATTGGTGCACCATCCATTTGCAACCACATATCTCTTCTTATGATTAAGGGAACAATCTCTAAAAGCGTTGGCAATTCCTCAATAAGAAACTGTAGGTAATTGCCGCATTTAATCTCATAGGAGAAAACATTCGTGAAATAAGAAATGTTAGTTCATGCATCGGCATAGGAGCACAAGTTTGGAGGAGAGCATTTTCAAAATATCATCTGAAAATATAATTCGAAAATATTATTCATTAAGTTTTTATTTTGTTTACGAAGTTAAGTCTGATTATTATTTTTTGTTTATACTTTCAAATGCCTGTAACTTCAGAACAAATAAAGATCGACCTACCACTTTTGTGTTTTTTAGTTTTAGAATTGAGTCTATTTTATGCTCCCAAAATTTGAACATAACGATACGGAACACCCTGTATAATATTTTTGCTTTTATTTTATCTTAATCCTATTGTTTTATTATTATTTGTTCATTCAATCTTATATATCCTTTTAGATTATCTAATTAATTAATGTTATGTATGTTATTTCAAACATGTAATCTTTGTCACCAACACTTAATAATTGTGTATTAGTATAATTTGTCGACGAAAATTTACAATTTTCTTTCCTAAGGGGGAAGGTGTAATGTACAGTGCACAGGATGTATCCATTTGCCGGATATTTTCTATTATTTCTTTGCAATGTTTATTCGTTATGGCCAGACTTGCCACTGTGCACGCATACGAATTATATTATACCAGATTCACTTCAGAAAGATCCTATAAACATAGATTTACAGTGACTCAGTGACTAGAATAATAGTGCGTGAGTGCGCCCATAAACAATCAGTGGTGTTCGCGAGTTCGCCGAACATATGGATGCATATTGCGATAGCGTGGGTACGGAAGCGCCGCCCTTCACCCCCAAGGAATGGACATCACTTTTCTTCACAAAACTCATTAGATACGTTCTGAGCTTGCCGCGAATCGGTCGATGAATTGTACTGTTAATTAACTGTTCATTAAACGTAATTATTAGTAGAGTTGTGTTTTAATCCACTCCCTTGGTACATTACAATAAAATATAATGTGCGTATTTTTCTATGTGGGCATTTTTCTGGGTGCGCAATTTTCTCTGTGGGCATTTTTCGGTGTGGGTAATTTTCCATGTGCGTAATTTTCTATGTGAGCATTTATCGATATGGGCAATTTTCCGTGTACGCATTTTTCCATGTGGGCATTTTTCGGTGTGCGCAATTTTCGTTGTGCGCTTTTTTCTTGTCCGCATTTTTCGCTGTGGGCTTTTTTTTGTGCGCAATTGTCGTGTGGGCTTTTTTCGTGTACGCTTTTTTCTGGTCACCATCTGCAGTACATCACACAACTTTGCTAACTTCCAAGCAAAAGCGGCCATTACTAATAGATCTTGGAGTTACAAGAACTGCTGATCTTTCCCCACGATTCAAAATGTTAAAAAAATCTATCGACATGTTGTAAGGAAAAATGCCATTCTTCGTAAACGAGGATCATCCTACAAGGCTAGATTAAAACTTGCCACAAAGTTCAGTTATAGTTATGAAAATTACCTAGCAAATATGAAACCAGTCGCTGCAAACTTTATAAAGCGGCAGATATTACTTTCACAAAAAAAACCAAGAGGAAGGCGATTTACCTTAGATTATAAGATATTAGCTCTATGCATAGTAAAACAAAGTACGAAAGCATACCGTTTTTTGTCGAAGCTGTTTTGTTTGCCTTCAAAACGCACACTTACAAGGTTGTTGAATAGAATTCCTTTTGAAACTGGTATATATGACATAATTTTCAAAAACATGAAATTTAAAACTGAAAAATTAAAAAACTTAGCCAAATACTGTGTATTGCTGTTTGATGAAGTGAGTCTTCAACCTGGGTTGTATTATAATATCCGAAATGATACTATTGATGGCTTTGTAGATTATGGAAATGGAGAGAGGCAATGTAAATTGGCAACTCATGCTCTTGTTTTTATGCTCAGAGGAGTGCATCGCAAGTGGAAGCAGCCTATTGCCTTTGTGTTTACAGCCACTGCATCTTCTGCAGATATTAAACAATTAATCAAGCAAATTGTTTCTGCAGTAACGAAAACAGGTCTTAAAATTATTGGCACGATTTGTGACCAAGGAAGTGCCAATGAAGCTGCTATAAGAAACCTCATAGAAGAGACAAGAGTAACTCATCTCCGAAGGAATGAAGAACACAGAAATCAATCTTTTGAATTAACTCCTGGTCAAGAAATATTTCCACTTTTGATCCTCCGCATATGTTAAAAGGTTTTAGAAATCATTTTATAACAAAAAAATGTTATGTTTAAAGAAAACGGAGAACGAAAAATTGCATCCTGGCAACATATAATTCAACTGTATTCTCTGGATGTTGAGAATGCTGACTGTAGAGCCCTCCCTCACATAATTGAAGATCATATTTATCCAGAAGGCCAGAAAAAGATGCGGGTGTACTTGGCTGCACAAGTTCTCGGACAGCGAGTTGATACTGTGATGAAATTACTAGCACACAATACGAATAATACTTGTGAATTTGAGGAAAGTGCAGTAAATACAGCCACTGTGATACTTTTCGTAGATAAACTGTTCGATAGCTTAAACAGTAATGTAATTAAAGATAAACCTCCCGGAAAGATCCTCCGTAGAGCAATATCTCCAAAATCAGATCATAACACGTTTTGGGGAGAAGCTAAAGAAGTACTTCATTCCATGGAATTTATATCCAGAAGTACGAGACAAAGAAGTCGATCTCTTTCTTTAAAGAATTTTATTTTTACAGTTAATAATTTACAGAAATTTGGAAACGTTTGCATGCAGTAGGTTTCAAGTTTTTACTGACGAGATTGTTTAATCAAGATCCATTAGAAAACATGTTTTCAAATATGAGAGCAGCTAATGTAAGAAATAATAATCCATCGGAAAATTTATTTCCATCTACATTTAAATCAATTTTAATTTCAAATTTCTTGGGCATCCATTCTCTGCATGCAAACTGTCAGGAAGATGATACAGTTGGTGCTTTAGACTCACTTCGAAACCTGTTAGTGGTTGAAGTAGAAAATAAGCATTGTATCACAAAATCTTTTAAGCGGACAATAAATCGCGCACTATACACTTAACGTTTCGCAGTCGTTCGACAGCTTCGTCAGAAGTGAAAAATATTTTTCACTTCTGACGAAGCAAATTTCATCGGACAAGAACCAACTGTAAAAATAGAAAATAAGCCTCTAAAACGTCAAATTGTTATAAGTGACAATAAGTTGCAAGAAGTGCGAAAGAAAACAAGAGGTGAAACGAATTATATAACCACTATATCTTGTACATATTGCTGTGGTATTGAGCATATACCTTTTTGAAATAAATGAAATCTCAGGGCCTATTGTTTTAATTATTAGACACGTTACAACACTGCTCGGGGTTCCTAGGCAATGGAGTAATTTTAAAATAGCAATGAAACTCTGAAGGCATTTATTGAATTGTTGTTGTGCAAGTTTATGAGCAACGTGGTGAAATGGGTAAGTAAAAAAGATATTTTTAATAACAAATTTATTTAATTGTGTTGGCAATATTGTATAGTAAACGTCAAAATAAAATATAAACATAACCAAAAATAATCATGGATTGCGACACGTATATAAAATTACAATTTACTTTATAATGATGAATAGAGATTGATAAAACTTAATCCCACATTCAACAAGAACAAAAAGGGATGTTATCCTCAGAGACCGTTAAGGTAATAACCCTCATTCGAGTCCCCCAGAATTCTAGAAATTATTGAATGCAATGAAACGTTGTTGTGTCGTTGTGTAAATTGACTATGTGGCATGTATACAGTGGTTTGTTGAATTATCATGTGCTGAATAAAACAAAGATGTTGTGTTTGTGTCAGGTATTAACTTCGTATGATGAAACCAGCACGTAGTTATTCCGTGTTGTGTTTCCTCAGAACGAATCTTTGATGTATCAGATATAACAATTCGTCTGACCTGTATACGACACGTTAATTACAAGTGTAAATGACCAAAAATCAACAATAATAATATTAATAAATTTTAAAACTTTTACCATTCTAGAAGATGTTACCACTATCACTGCCCAAGGAAGACTTAAATTACAGGTAAAATTTCCCCACTTACATACTAAAATGAGCCCACAAAAACTAACTCAAAAGAGAATATAACCTCAAAATTGGAAATTAAAATCAAAAATTTAACATAATTAACTAAAAAAATCATAACTCTATACAATGCAAAGTACTACCAACTAATTCAGCTCCTTGTAGGCCATGCAATAAGTCCCAGTCGAAGTGCCTCCACCTTGAGCGTCTTCACTTTGCCCCCATCAGGAAGGCGGAGCAGATATCGGCGCTTGTTCCCTCGTCGGTCCTTGAGGAACTCACGAGGAAGCTTTTTGACGGCTTCCTCGAACTCAGCAGCCTCCATCTGCAGCGGGGCAGGCGTTTGAAAATCCGGCAACCCAACCTCCCTGACCGAAGTGCTCTGGACCTCAGGCATCGACAGGACAGGCCAGACGGGTGTTGTAACGGAATCAGGCATGGCATCGGTGTCCGAGTCATCCCCGAAGAGCTGTTGGAACTTGCCCTTTAACCAATTGGCAGTACTTGGTGAGTCAAGACTCAAAGGATCGTCTTCCAGGTTATGTATACTCTGCATTTAACAAATTAAAAATATAAGTACAAGAAAAATCTTAATGAAAGTTTAATTTTTAGAACTCTAAAGGACCCTTTTATATAAACATGATAGAAATGTGGCACCAGGAGCCGAAAGAAAAATCATTTAACAAAATAAAACAAATTCAGCGTGTGTATCCTTTTCATTTTAAATTTATTAAATCCTAGGGGAAGAAATAACACAGCAATATATAGCCGGTTATATAGTTAAGAAAATTTTGATGAAAGTTAAAAATTGTAATTCTTGCAAAGAATCAATGTTAGATTTTATACAAAATCGAAAAGAGCATGATCTAGTTACTGCCAGATAGCATGATCAAGTAAGGCGGTTAAAATATTCACAGCCGCAGTTTAGTTTAGCAGTTCGATGTACTAGTCGTTTGGTAAGTGCTTTATTGCCTCAAATTGCTTATATGGAAGGCATCGCTTCTTATATCCGTCTAGAAATGAAAAAGGAAATATCATTTGAATGGATGAAATGTTATACCCTATTGTCAGGAAAATGTTTATTAATTTAGTTTTTAAAATTATAATGTATTCATGGATTAAAAGATTAAACAGAATTTTGACTGGAAGAGAAATTCACATGAAAGTTTTGAATACTTCCATTGATCCAATAATAAAATTAGTTCGTGATTTTTATATGAAACATAAAAAATTAAAAAAAAAAAAACAAATACGTCTTGAATTACATTATTAATTTTAAATGTTAATTTGTTTTATTGTAATTTTTTCTTCCCATAATAATATTATAAAAATTAATCTCCTATCATATCTACAGTGTTTTATTCTATTTAATTTTTTTGTTAGAAACTAGATTAATTAGATTTTTATTTGATGACTTGGTGAAGATTTTTTTTCATCAATATGATTTTGTCCTAAAATGAATCATTTTTAAGGAAATTTGCTTTTTATATTTGTATCTATGAATTTCTTAGTTTGAAATAAAATTTGAATCTTTAAAATGCGTATTCATGATTTATGAAACTTTAAATTACATATTTCTGGAAAAATACTCCTAATTTAAAACTCCCGCGTTTATTCGGCCCAAAAGTTAGGCGGAGCTACTTTTGCGAACTAAACTTTCTTCTACTTCCATATTAGGTGAATTTTCGCCATTAACACAGTAATTGAAAGTGATAACCAAATAAGTTAACCCCCACCATTAGAAAAGAATAATAGTTATACAAATGGCAAAAATGCTCTAGGTAACAGATGCAGTAGTGCATTTAACAGCTGACAGGAGAATTAATTGACAGCGATACTTGTTTATTATGGAATTAGAAAAATGGATCCCAACAATTTGGGAATTATTTATAGAAGACAATGTAGAAAATATAGTGACGATGTTTTTAAATGAAAGTAGCTGTGGCCAAGTTGCTGTACTTCGTTTGAGACAAGAACACATACATCATATGTGGCTTGATGATTATAGTGATCTACATTTTTATAGATTTTTTAGAATGACACGTGGAACTGTTCATTTGCTTGTAAGAGTATTGATAGAAAATGACAGATTTGATTTCATGCAACGAAAGTATACTGGAGGAAATATGCCAATCGACACTTACAAATCTGCTTTAATATTTTTATACTACATGGCCCATGAAGATTGCTTGAGGAGTATTAGTAGTAGATTTAGTGTATCAGATTCCACTGTAATGAATATATCTAACAACATGCTATTTATCCTTTTGTCAGTAAAGCACAAGTATATGTATTTTCTGGCCACAGACTGAAGAAGAATATAATTATATTCTGGAAGGTTTCAATGGTTACCCTGGTATGTAATTGAGTAACAAAGTATAAAGTAACTTATGTTTATTTTGCAGGAGTTGTTGGGGCCATTGACGGATGTCATATTAATATCAAAGTTCCAGATTTACAACATGATAGTTACATAGATCGTTATATGCAACATTCAATTAACTTGATGGGGATATGCACTGCTGAAAATATATTTACTTACATATTCGTTGGCTTTCCAGGGGCAGCTCATGATGCTAGAGTAAATAAAACTTTAATATTTATTAGGAATAGTAATATTTAATTTATTTTAGAGGTATTTTCAAATTCTGAGTTATATCTAGCCATAGAGCAAGGAAACAAACATCATTATTTCCCTCAGAATGAATATCACCTCTTGGGGGATGAAGCTTTTCCTTTAAAACCCTTGTTGATGAAACCATATCGTAAAAAGCAAAATATGCCAATTCAAGAACGGATACATAACAGAAAGTTAAGTAGTAAGCGGGTATGCATTGAACACACATTTGGCATTGTAAACAGTCGTTGGAGAAGGTTGCAATTTGTCAATACATACTCTGTAGCAAAAGCTGTTGAGATTGTTGCCTGTGCTTGTATTTTACACAACTTTACATATTTCAATAATGAACGATGGAATGAGGTAATTGAAATACAACCCCCTAATGAAGAATATTATGATGGGTATGACAGACAACAATTACAAACTGCACAAATAAAAAGGGATCAAATTGCAGCAAGCTTTATTAATTAGCAGGCATTTTTCAGATTTTGTTTGCTTTTTACATTTATGTTTATTAATTTTTATGATCAATATGTTGTGTATTATGTACTACTGTTTCTGTTTTTAATATATTCTAGAAATAAAAATACAATTTTCTATTTTGAATGATATTTATTACAAAATACAAAGAACACAGTAACTGCACATTGGTAATAAACTATAACTATTGTTCAGAAATAAAAAAATCATATTTACTTGAATCTAATCTTTCTTTGGTATCATTCTTTCCAGTATTGATAGCAGACGTTCTCGATCTTCACTCTGTTTTTGGAGGTGTTTGTTTATTTGTAGAA
This sequence comes from Dorcus hopei, assembly GCA_033060865.1. Classification (NCBI taxonomy): domain Eukaryota; kingdom Metazoa; phylum Arthropoda; class Insecta; order Coleoptera; family Lucanidae; genus Dorcus; species Dorcus hopei. The sequence goes on from JAUPFK010000017.1 coordinate 979,001, forward strand.
ACTGTTCTTGCCGTTCTGTCTGTTGGGCCTCTAGTAGATTAAATATACTGTAATGATTCGTCGGCCGGCGCCAGCCAGCCGGCGCCGAATAGTCTCTTGCGTCACAGCTATCTAGGGGGCGATTCTTGAAACCGTACGTTTCCGAACACATACGTTTAGAAACAAATGGTTCACAAACAAATGGTGTGCGTTAAGTGTATTCCTGAACTATAGAAACAAGCCCTTGTTCTACGTTCGTACGGAACAAATGATTTCGCGTTTAGAACACAGCCATCGACACGCGCTCATGGATCCACATGCGCTTTGGATAGTTTGGCTACAACTATACACGTTGTATGTATGTGATTTGATGAGGCAATGTTTGTTTTTCGAATAACGAAGACTTAGTTTAATTTTTTTCAAATTAATAAATTTAATTTTAATGTAGCTATAGTGTAATATAATCCACAGAAATATCTAATAGAAATAAAACTTTTTGACAGTACATAATTACCTAATAATTCTTAAAAGTGTAATAAAATAATACAGTTAATAAATACAGTTTGCATTTTATTTATTTATTTTATTTAGTTTAGACATGTGTTTAATCTGCACTGTGAAATCAGGATCTTGTACTTACTTATTATTATGTGATTTCACAAATAAAAATTTAAATCTACAATAAAGTTGTTTTAAAAATATTTATAATGATAGATCACAAACAATTGTTGAGTTCGGAAATTCATACGGTGCAAGCTCCGAGTGAAAAGTAGAGTGAGAGCGCCGCTGTTTTGATATACGTAAAAGTGAGACAAAAGTGCTCGAGAAGTGAATAGAGTAAGCGCGGAGGAATTAACGAACCCAGCAAATGTAGGTATAACGAATTTTAATTTTTTTTTTCAGAAATGTTAGGCAATTATATTATGTATATTTAGTGTTGTAAATTGGATTATAAACCGGTTATTAACTGGTTAATTATCCGGTTAATAACACCCGGTAAATTAAGTTATTTATCGTGTGGTTATTTATTTTGAATTTGCCGCCAATAGTTTGGAAATATTTCCAAACTTTATTAATATTAGTATTAATTTTGGATGATTAAGGTTAACAACAATTTTATTTCCTCATAAAATCAAGATTGTGAGGTAGTTTGAGTTTGGTCTTTTCTAAAAGGATAAGTCAAAAGCAATACAATAAAGCCAGTTTTAATTCAGTTTGTTATTTACTTTATTTACTGTTTAATTAACAGGTTAAAAATCCGGTAAATTAAGTAGATTATATAATTTACAGGTCAATTTACAACACTATGTATATTGCAAATGTCTAATCTGCACGATTTTTGTTACATAAGAAAATTTAACAAATAATAAGTATATTATAATTTCTTGCTGAATTACGAACTAAATTACAACACAACCTGAAACTGATCGAACATCTCGAACGTATGGTACGAAGTACTTGTTGTCAACCGTTTGTTTGAGACCGTATAGAATTTTCTAACGGCCGTTCAAGAATACCAAATCTGTGATTGTGTATGTTTGTGACGTCACAAACGTATATGTTTCGGAAACGTGTAGTTCAAGAATTGCGCTCCTAGTCGACGCGTGTCAGGCGACAGCCCAGAGAATTCTGACGGCGGAATAAACTAGAATAGACAGTCCGTCGCCTGCTTCTAGTATGTTCCCGAAAAAACAACCCCGATATATAAAAATGCACGCGGCCGAGAGTGACACAGTTCGATTAGAATTCAGCGTCAGAGCTCGACACAAAAGTCCGCGTAATAAGACTCGCTCGGCTGTTATAAATAAATTAGATTTAAGGTTGTAAATAAATTATTGTTAAATGTTAGTGTTAAATTAGTTTGCTTGTAAATAAATTAGTTATTAACTATTTCGTGTTTTGTTTTAAAATAAAAATTAATGAACCTTCAAAATCATTACAATACGGTGACCGGTACTATCTCGTGGCTGACGCTTAGTTTTAAATCTATTCTTCACTTCCTCTTCATCAACAGTATCCTCACTGTCTCCTGTACTTGATGAACACTGTGGAGTTGAAGCTTTTTGAATCTCTCTTGAAACTGAAGTTGTATTTAGTGTATCAATTAGACTTTTTGGACTAAATTTGTCCTTGCACCCAATCAGATCGTGCATGTCATTATAAAAGTTTGGAGGCTGTTTTGTCATTTCTCCTGTTTTTTTCATGTGCTTGTTGTGATTTACATACATTTTTTGCATGTTTATAAATTTCTGTTTTAATTTAGTTACAGGGGCTAATCCTAAGTTATAGCCATATTTTTGCATATCATTTGCTATTTTTTGCCATAAAATGTCCTTTTTTGTGTGTTTATCATCAAACTTGTCACGTAATTCTCTTCTTAATTGTATAAAGAGTTCTGTTGCTTCGGTGTCCCTCTCTGATGGTTTGTTTGTTTTCCATATTACTGTAATCGTACTCAATGAATGCATTCAAGAGACATATAGTCAAAATTTGTCCCCATGAAAATGAAATAAAATTAAACACAAAGCTGTCTCTCTGCATATATATTTTAATTTTTTTAAATTTAAAATATATAATATATATATAGAGACACAGCTTTGTGTTTGATTTAACGGAAAACTCTGCTACAGCATGGAGGCCCTCCCCATTTTAAAGAGAATAAATTCTCTCTGGTATAATTCATTGACTCTGTTAAATGAGTTCAATTAAAATTGTTAAAACTTACATAATTGACATTTAAAATGCATATTTTGCACTAAAATAACAATTGTCAAGGACTTACCAGCTTCAACATCATTCCCTGTCATCTTATTTATGTCTTTATCTTCAGCTTTATCTTCAGCTGCAGTAAAAGAAGTATTTTGGACAAAATCTTCAAGTCAACGCTCAGACTAAACCACTTCAATTAAAGATTGCAAAAATAGACCAGTGGTTTAGTCTGAACAATTTCACCATTCACTTACCGCAACCTTCATCTTTAGCATCATCCGTATCCGCTACATTCTCATTCAATTGTGACAGGTCTGTACTACTAGTACTTTTCCAGTGATCAAGAAGACGCGATGCCAAAATTGTATCTAAAAATTTAATAACATGCAAACATTTATTTTCTTTACATAACCTATACCTACCACCCGCTTCTATTTTCTTCAACTGTTCTGTGGTCACAGGTAAAAAAAAGAGTTTTATCATCATCAGCATCATAAATTTGGATTACATGTTCCATAATTCACAACACTTATTTAACAGTAACACTAATCCCAAAACCTGTCTAATCAAATGTCAATTGACTTGTTTCTGTTTAGATACCTTCCTCGCGACTCGGGTAATTGATTTCTATTACCGTGTTATAGCAATGACGTAAATCATGACGTCAAAGCGTACTCCCCTGCCATGGCCAAAATGACAAAAGTAATTGTTTTCAACTACCGGTTATAACTAATAATTGGCGAAAATTCACCTATTATTAACTGTCATATCTTCTAGTACTTTATCTTTGATGAGTACATAGCTCTGACAGTTGTTGCGCGGCTGCTGTGGCATCTTAAAAAAATCATAGTTTTATTTAAATAATTAATCTAGTTGTTTTTGTAATATATTTTCTGATTCGCCTGAAAGTAAAATACGAAAATTGTTACGAGGAGAAGTTATGGGCACAGCTATGGGTGACAGTAAACCAACGTTTATGCAATCTCACTGGTGGAAAATTTCACGACACGCTTCTTCGACATTTATTCATGGAACAACTCCCCGAGAACGTCCGGAGTATACTAGCACAGAACTACCCTAGCGACAAGGGCAGACAGAATAATGGATTCACTACGTCTTCCAATTGCAAAGATTAGACATGACATACCATCGTCAAGTATGTCTACATCATGAGGCTAAGTCCCGATGACGCGGAACGGAACGTTTATTCGAGATCTTATTGGTTACAGGTAGTTACGTTGTGATTCCGCTTTTTTCAAGGTCATTACGCAGAAAAGTTGCCCAAGTTTAACTTTTTGGCGGATTCCGCGAGTTTTCTAACCTCAAATCATCCTGCTTGCGAAACTTATAGGATTTTTTCGCGAGTAACCGTTGATCTGACGAACGCAACGGTTACTATTACCGCTTTATTTTCTTGACAGCGGTTATCAAGGGGAAAGTGTTATGACGTATGTGAGCAACGTCATCATTTGTGACCGTGTTATTGAATCAGTAACACAGCTCTCGACGTGTGTAACGAAAAGCGGTTATAAAAGTGAGGCTAGGGCCGTGTTTGCTGTTTGGTTTTATATTAGCATGTGTGGATATATTATGCTTAGGTATTTACAAATCCGAAAAAACTTATTAAGAATAATTCATATTGTTTTTGTTTCATGCATTAATGTCCCAATTGTAATAAATTCTACGAAATAAGTTTCAGTGTCCTATAAGATTAGTTTCACTTAAGTTCACAATTGCAAAATCAATTTATTTTCATTTGCTATGAATCATTCAAATTTAGTACTTCGAGATTCAAATGTTTTCGCGGTAATAGTTAACCGCTACTTCATCAGCTGATAGGTGGGGGACTAACCGTTTATAACCGCTATATCTTAACACGGTTAGTCGCGAAAAAATCCTATTAAAAAAATACGCAGTCAACTGTCAACTTACATGTTTTGTGAATTTATGTGTCTATATAAACGAAATGGACGCGCTTAAATGTGGTTACTGCAGCTGGATAATCTCTGCCGTTTTAGAACATTCTTGTTTCAAAAATTTTAGTAGTGATGAACATCAATTAGTGGCCGACGATAATTCTACAGTAACTATTGGTAAGTGTAGTATATCTACATTTTAGGAAAGATCTGTAATGTTTGAACTGGCTTCCGGTTGGAACCGTGTCACGTTGACTTCTACTGCCGATGTTGCGGTCTCCATTGCAGAAGAACATCCTCAGGGCTGCTGCTGCTGCGGGTGGTGTTGCTGCTGCTTTTCGTTAGTTAGAAGCAGCAGCAGCCCTGAGGAAGTTCTTCCGCAGTGGAGAACGAAACGTCAGCAGTAGAAGAAGTCAATGTGACACGGTTCTAACCGGAAGCCAATTCAAACATTGATAACGACTGTAATATAATTATTTAGTAATTATCGTGTATGCTAAAGATGGAACAGTAATATCTCCTGATGAAATAGGTACAACAGACGTAGATGAAATACTTATTACATTAGTCTCACAAAGAAAACCTTTGTATGACCCTTCAATAAAAATGAGCGAACGAACAAATTTCAAGAAAAATGCTTTGTGGATGGAAGTAAAACACCACATGGAAGATACTATGAGTGTGGATGAAATAAAAGCTCGATGGAAATACCTCCGAGACTGCTACATAAAGGCTCGCAAGAAGATCACAGAATACACACCAAGTGGAGCAGGTGCTAAATCTAAGTCTTCAAAGTCAGGATTTCGTTTTTATGAAAATATGGCTTTCTTAAATGATACTTTAGAAAGAAAAAAGTAAACTTCAGACATGTATTAATGTTTCCTCTGTGCTTTCAAATATATTATTTTTCAGTATGGTATCATCAGGATCAGTAATTGAACCTGGAGCCCCTTCTCCATCAACATCGGAAATAGTTGAAAATCCACAGATAACCATTAAAAGTATATAATGAAAGAGTGGCATTGTACGATATCTCAAGTAATTTATTCTTAGGAAAAAAAGTAGAAGAAACAAAAGAGCTGCATAAAGCAATTGTTCAAGTGCTATCTAATGAGCCCAAACCAGTTGAAGGCTTAGATGGATTTTTACTTCGAATAAGAGAGGGTTTTGGAAGACTGAACTATAGGGAACGGTCAAAACTGGAAATCAAATTTTTGCAGATGTTGCAGGAGGCTGAAGAAATTTCTCTGCAGTAGTTTGTTAATGTTCTAAGTTCTATTTAATTACATTGCATATGAAAATAAATTAAATGTAAATACTAACACGTTGACTGCGTTACATATCCCCAGAGTCCTGTATGCTTCTTTACGCTATAGCGGGAATGAAATTCACCAAAGTTTCGTTCTGTGCGGAAGCCATAACTTGCTTATTTCTTAACCGATTTTGACTTCAAAGGTATCACTATAATTGTTGTACTCTGCACAACTTAATTACATACATTTTTTTGTACATATCGCCGGGGATATGTAACGCACAGTAGTAATATTAAATTAGTCCTGTGCGGCACATGCCCCCGGCGATATGTAACATGAACTCAGTAAAACGAAGATTAGTCGTGAAGTTGATAAAAAAGTTCGTCGTTTAATAATAATAAGTTTCTCCAACGATTGCCCGAACAAGCCTGGTTTGCTGCCTTCCGTGTTTTAATAAATATTCTACATAATTAGGTGTTTTTTGTATTTTTCTCGATTTTTCTTTGTGAATTAGCAAAATTCTTGTGTTTTGGATTTTCTTTCAACGCAAATAAGAATTACATAAGTAATAATTTAACGGAATTATAGTCAATAATGTAATTTTAATAATAAAGTCCAAAATACAAAATATTTTTTATAATTTTTTTTTTTATTTAAACTGTGGTCTTTTAAGGTCCTGTTTAGAAAATAAGTAAATAGTAATATTACCTTACGCATTTTTCAGTCTAGAAAGTCTAACATTTATCTAACAATGAACTAGATGGCACCTTGTTGAATACTTACCTACATATCCCCCGCGATATGTATCGCACAAAAATAATCTCGCACCACAGTACCCCGGCGGTATGTACCGCAGTTAACGACAAAGTAGGGTTTACATCTCCCGCAGTCAACGTGCTAATATTAATATTTTATTTACAGTGGCGACTGGTGCATGTGAAGTTGTGAGTGCTGCGGACTTACTTGCTGATAACACCTTTGTCTAACACACACACTCACAGAACAAACAATGTATAGAGCACATCTGCAGCACTCCCAATTTCACGTGCACCACTGCTATTTTATTAACTAGATTAAGAATCAGTTTGCAATATTCTCAGGTACTGAAATTCCAAAATATTCACCGTTTCAAAATACTCGGCAAATGTTTCTCGAATAAGTGCAGCATTACGTGTGTAGGTATTACTTCCTATTATTATCTTCTCTTGTTAATGTTCCATATCTCCTATGCCTTGCCGTTTCTTCTTCTTTCATAATATAATTATGTAAACATACAGTTGCTTGAATAATTTTAAGAATTGTTGGGACAGAAGCAATAATAGGTTTTCGAAAAATCCTCCAACGTGCGGCCAGTATTCCAAATGCACTTTCTACCATCCTCCTTGCTCTACTGAGACGATAATTAAAAATTCTTTTTCTTTTATTTAATACTCCACTTCTTGGATAAGGTCGCATCATGTAAGTATTCAGTGCAAAAACTTCATCACCAATTAATACGTAAGGTAATTCAGCATTAAGTTCTGGTATATGGTCAGGTGATGGCAAATGAAAACGTTTTTGTTCATACCCTTGGCCAATCGAACTATTGCGAAAAATCCCTCCATCACTAGGTCTTCCTTGTGCACCTATATCAGCCATTATAAATTGTGATTTTGCATTAGCAACAGCTAACAGATTAATGCTGTGGGAGTTTTTATAGTTATAATATTCTGAACCTGAATGTGGAGGAGCCTAAAATTAACACAGTAGTTTATATTAGGAATAGTAACTTTAACCTTGGAGTAACCTGAATAATAACATGTTTGCCATCTATTGCTCCTACACAGTTTTTAAAATTCCAAATGTCTTGGAAGTCCTTTGCAATTTTTTTAAAATTTTCATTAGTGAGAGATGGAAATACCATTTCTTTCAAGCAGTCCCACAATGCCTGGCAAGTTTCTGAAACTATTACTGATACCAGGGGCGGCTCGTAAGGGTTGTTGCAGGTTTGTGCAACAACCAACCATTTTGACTCGGTTAATAATTAATTACTTGGTATTATTATTCAAACTGTTACATTATTACGCACAAATTTCGAACAAAAAGTTATTTTTCGTTGGACAGCACCACGGCTATTCTCGATTTTTAGGACCGGGCGTTGTGCGTCTCAACCGCGAAACCTCGATCCTTCGATGCAACTTATACGTAGTTTGCAGTTGTTTGCAGTCGACGTTGCAAACAAATTTATCGGTACGATCTGTCCCGGCGGAAGTCGAGACATAACGAGTAAGACGCTTAAATGCATGGGCATATGTTTGCAGTTTAAGTTGCAAACCGACGAGATTCTATTATCGCCCGGTCAGGTGTACTGGTGTAATATTGCGTTGAATCACTGAATTCGAATTATTTTCCATCTGTTTAAATATCATAAAGGTAAAACAACTGTTTTTAACCAATTATTGATTAATTTTTAATATTTTGAAGGCGTAAAATGAATACCGTCGATTGCTTATTAAAGAAGTCATTTTCTGCCCACACGTTGGAAGAAAAATTAGAAATTAAAAGGCTTGGGAGGCCAACACCAAAATTACTCATTAGTCAATCTATTAAAGCAAAAAATAGACAATTCAATAGAATATTTAATCCGGAACTATATAAAAAACATACCTGGCTTTGCGGTTGTAGTGTAAAAAATGCATTATTTTGTTTTCCGTGCTTATTATTCGGTGGAGAAGATCTTTGGACAAAATTAGGTACAAATGACATTAACCATCTATCTCATCGTATCAGTAAACACGAACGATCGAAAATTCATATTACAAATGAAATTAATTTAGCTGTCTTTGGTACAGTCAATATAGCTGCAACGTTGGACTCAGCCCATCGAAGGGCCATCGATTTACATAACCAACGTGTTACCCAAAATCGCTACATTTTAAACTTAATAATAAACTGTATTCGTTTTTGTGGTGTATTTGAACTGGCCCTGAGGGGCCACGACGAGTCAGATTCCTCATCTAACCCGGGGATTTTTCGAGGATTGATTAATTTTAGTGCAGAATTGGATACTGCCCTGAAGACTCATTTGGAAAAATCTTCTGTCTTTAAGGGGACATCAAAGATTATACAGAATGAAATACTCCAATGTATACTTGAGGTAGTACACCAGGAAATATCGAAGGAAATTAAAGAAGCAGAATTTTTAGCTGTGATAGCCGATGAAACGAGTGATGTCGCAACTATATATCAAATGGTTATTGTTTACAGATATATTGTGAATGGTAAGCCGGTGGAAAGATTTTGGAATTTTCTTGCCCCTTCAAATCATAACGCCCAAACTTTGGCAACCTGTATTAAAAATGAAGTTGGTCGACATTTAGAAGGAAATGAACATAAATTGATAGCTCAAACATATGACGGGGCATCTGTTATGAGTGGAACATCTCGTGGAGTTCAAGCAATTGTCAAGGAAGTTTATCCCCAAGCCCAGTTTATACATTGTTATGCACATCAACTGAACCTGGTCATGACAAAAGCGGCATCAGTTAATCGAAATGTACGAATATTCTTCTCTAACTTGCAGGGAGTTTGTACATTTTTTTCGACTTCTCCACAACGAACTGCAATTTTAGACGAAATTGTCAAAAAGCGACTACCGCAGTCGGTTCCAACAAGGTGGAATTTTCATACAAGGAGCGTAAATACAATTTTTGAATATCGCGAACAGTTAATTGAGTGTATGAAAGTTATTCTAGATCGTCACGAAATTACCAACAGTAATACACTTGCACAGGCATCTGGTCAGCTTGAAATTTTAAGCAATGATGTTTTCATTTTTTGGCTCTCATTTTTTCATAAAATCATGCCTCACGTGGACATACTTTTTCATAGATTACAAAGCAAAGATATTGATTCCGTTCTTGCAAAGAAGCAAATTGAAGATTTTGAAAGAGAAGTTTTACGTATTAGGGAAAATATAGGAGACCAACCAGTTATAGAAGGTCCTCTAAATAAAAGGAGAAGAAAGGAAAGTGAGGAGAATTTGCAACGAGAGGCTAAAGAAGTATGTGACGTAATTATTTGTCAGGCGAAGGACCGATTCAATTTTACTGGACACTGAACAGCAGCATCATTGTTTTCGCAGGACAAGTTTTCACTGTATAATCAACGTTTTCCAGAAATAACTTTAAAATCAACTTGTGAGTATTATCAGTTGCTGGAATCGCAAAAACTTAAAACAGAGCTGTCTGTAATCTACGGCAGAGATGAATTTAGGTCAGTTTCCGGTGCACTGTGTTTGTTTCAATTTATGACTGAAAATAATTTATGTGACACATTTACTGAATGCGTGAAGCTTTTAAAAATATTAATCACAATTCCGATGGCGTCTGCTGAAGCTGAACGATGCTTTTCTACGCTAAAGCGCATAAAAACATTTTTGAGGAACACCATGGGTCAAGAAAGATTGGCTTCTCTTGCTATGTTGTCTACAGAGAGAGATTTCATAATGCAGATACCTGATTTTAATAGCAGAGTAATCGATAAATTTTCACAAATGAAAAATAGACGCATAGATTTCTTATTTAAGTAGGTGATCCATACAATTTATTTAGTAAACTACATGATAGACCACCCATTTTCTGTGTGCAATAAAATTAAATAAATTCCTTTTTTAACGTAATATAGTTTTTGATTACTTGGCCTATTTATATATATACATAATGTATATGTATGTATTCAAATATGTATATAATGTAAGTATCAATATCAATGTCAATTTTTGGTAAAAATCAAAACTGCAACAACCCATGTTTTAGACCACGAGCCGCCACTGACTGATACTGTGTTCTTCCCTATACGAAAGTCATAAGAACAGGAAGTCATGCTAAGACCGCCTGCTAGGTACCTCAGCGTCACTTCTAATCTTGTTTTACATGGTATTGAGTCTCTAATAACATTGGATTTTGCTATTTTTGGACCGACAATACTTAATAATTTATCAAATGATGCAGGCGTCATACGGAGAAAATTGAAATACTTTACAGGATCATTTAACCTCATTTCCATTAATAAGTTATCGCTGTGACCATGTTCTTTTCGCTTCTCAATCGAAAAAATTGGTCTTACCCAAAATCTACACTTCCGGTGCTCATTTTCCCTTAGGAAAGAATATATAACGAATAATTTCTTAATTTTTTGTTTCAAATGTAATCTGTCCCACGGCGGTTTTCTATTCATTTTCACGCACGATGCTAGAATAATCGCTAACAAAGTGTTTGCATCCATTTTTGTGCAATAAATTATCAACTGATGGTGATGAGTGGTAATGATAATATGATAAATATTCGCAAAAAACTTTTTTTTTCTAGATTGTCATTAGATTATTTACTGTTGAGGTTAGGTTAGAATTGCGCCAATTCATTCCGCAATTTTATTAAAGGACGAGTAAATTAAACATAGCGCAATTCCGCTACGCTTCCGTTTTTAATATTCCGCTTCATCGGGACTCTACCTTAGATTCTCAATGTCATATTGACATAACAGAAATGAAGCAATATCACGCGATGTATCTAATCTAAAAAAAGAATATCAACATAGAGAACGACAACAAGCAAGACATTCAAATCGCCACAGGTACCAAAGTCAATCAAGACAACAAGAAGATGATAATAACATATGCTATTACCATAAAAGGTTTGGTTTGAAAGGCTTCTGCTGCACCAAACCTTGTTCATGGAAGGAAAAGCAGTCGGAAAACTAAAAACGCCGGCATAAATTGAGGCGACCGCCGATGATGTTACACAAAAACGCATCGGGCATCAGATTCCTCATCGATACAGGAGCTGACGTATCAGTAATTCCTCGGAACAAAAGCAAATACTCCTATTTGAAGAAAACAAATTTAACATTATACGCAACAAATCAAACTAAAATACCGACATACGGTGAAGTAAAATTGACTCTTAAATTTAATCTCAAGCGTTCATTTACTTGGACTTTTTTGGTTGCTGATGTTGCACAACCCATTATTGGTAATGAATTTTTACATGAATTTAATCTACTATCCGACTTAATAAATAAACGACTAATTGATGGCACTAATCAACAAATGGTACCTGGACTAATAATACACACAAAAACTCATTCACTTTCAACAGTCATAGTAGATTCTCACTATTACGACTTGATTAAGACACATGTACGTATCACACAACCAGCAAAATATAGAAAGCCTCAGCATAACGTAAGACACCATATCATTACTAAAGGCGTTTACGAAAATTAACCCGGTGGATACATCGTACTCTATTTTTCTCACTCTTACATGCACTAAGTCTCTTAATGTTCTCTCTCACACTTCTAACCCGGTTATCAACCCGGTGAATTTTCGTAAACGCCTTAAGGGTCCACCATGCACCGACAAGGCTAGACGTCTTTCAACTGAAAGATATCGACAAACAAAAAAAGAAGTAGAAAATTGGATAGCAGAAGGAATTTTGGAACCATCCAATAGTCCATTCTCCAGCGCAATATTACTTCGAAAAAAGAAAGACGGAAATTGGAGAACCTGTGGAGACTACCGTCAACTAAATAAAATCACGGCTCCGGATAAATATCCTGTGCCACATATTCAAGATATTACAGAAAGACTACATGGATGTAAAATGTTTTCAACTCTGGATTTGGAAAGAGCACATTTTCACATTCCAATGGCACCAGAAGATAGCGAGAAAACTGCAATAATCACTCCATTTGGTTTGTTTCAGTTTAAAGTGATGCCATTTGGACTAGCTAACACTGCTCAAACGTTTCAAAGGTTTATGGACACAGTTCTACGTGGACTCGATTTTGTTTTTTGCTATACAGACGATATTTTGATAGCATCACACACAATAGAAGAACACCGAGAACATTTAGAACAAGTATTTACAAGGCTAGAATTTTACGGTCTTACAATTAAGTTGGAAAAATGTACATTTGGACAGGCTGAAGTGAAATATTTGGTATACCTTGTAAACGCCGAAGGTACAGCACCACTGAAAGAACGCATTCAAGCAATACAAGAATTCCCTAAACCAAAAACAATTAATGAACTCCGAAGATTCCTCGGAATAATTAATTTTTACAGGAGATTCATCCCACATGCTGCCAAACCTCAAGCATTACTTCATGCGCTCACTACTGGAACAAGAAAGAAAGACAATCGACCAATCAACTGGGATTCAGCGAACGAACAAGCATTTATTGAATGCAAACAACAGCTAACACAAGCCACGTTGTTAGCACACCCAGCCGAACGAGCAAAACTCGTCCTAGTCACTGACGCTTCTGATACTGCAGTGGGAGCAACATTGGAACAAATCGTAGAAGGAAGACGACAACCACTTGGATTTTTTTCAAGAAAATTATCAACTACACAAAGCAGGTACAGTGCCTATGATAGGGAACTTACAGCTATCTATATGGCCATTAAATTCTTTCGTCACATGATCGAAGGTAGAGAAACAGTGATATACACAGATCATAAACCTTTAATTTTTGCCTTCAATCAAAAACCAAGTAAAGCTACTCCAAGACAACAACGTAACCTTGATCTAATCGGTCAATACACCACACAAATTCGTCACATCACTGGTCTTAATAACGAATAATTTTTTTGCAACATGGATTGCTAGGTACCGGCTATCATAACCACTGATAGAGGAAGCCAATTTGATTCACAGTTATTCGAGGCACTCGCAAACATGATAGGAAGCAGAAGGATACGAACCATAGCCTATCATCCAGAAGCGAATGGAGTAGTAGAGAGATGGCATAGAACATTGAAAGCAGCGATTAAATGCCATGAAACTTTAAATTGGACGAAAGTACTTCCAGCAATTCTTTTAGGATTAAGGAATAGCTTAAAAGAAAATGTAATAACTTCAGCCGCTGAATTAACGTATGGTACAACTCTTAGTATACCTGGAGAATATTTCTTACAAGAAGAACCTTCACAAGATCCAAATTACTTTTTGGAACATCTCAGACAAACCATGAGAAGATTACGACCCCAACCAACAGCACATCACAACAAAAACAAAATTTTCATACATAAAACACTTCACACATGCAGTCATGTATTTATAAGAGTAGACAAAGTAAAGAAACTGTTAGATCAACCATATGAAATCATTGAACGGATTAATGACTTTTGTTTCAAAATTAATGTTAAAGGCAAAGCAATCGACATCAACATTGATCGTCTAAAACAAGCATTTATGGAAGTGGAACAACAAACTGAAAATGTCAACACAGACATCAGTGCCACTCATCGAACATACGAGGGTCCGAGCACAAAAAGAATAAAAAATACGATTTGCTCTAGATTCCTGATCTGAGGCATTCACTCGGAGAGGAATATTGTGGCATCTTAACAAAATCATAATTTTATTTAATTAATTAATCTAGTTGTTTTTGTAATAACAAAAAATAGTCTTTGTTAGAAAAATAAAGATTGACACGTTAAAACTCTTAACGCCTGAACGGTCCAGAAGTAAGAGGACCGGCCTTGCAATCGCATGGTCGTCGGTTCGAACCGCACTTGGGATTTTTCTCGGGGGTGGTCGGTATCGACTTCAGGTACCCTTTAGTGTTGGGGATAAAATTCGACACTGCTTCCCCTTAAACGGCGAGAAGGTTGGAAGTAACAAAGCCGTGGAACACTTTACATACACTCAAATACACTCCCGCTCCTGAGGTCCTGACAAGTCTTTGACTTAGGACCCCGTTGGGAAATCACCACACATTTAAAAAAAATCATCTTTAATTATAGATTAAAGTGAAATACCCTCCACAACTCCACACTGCTTCTGCTGCTACCGCCATCTCGTATGCCGATTTGAATGTCAGTTGCGTTTCTGCTAATAGACGACGCTGTAAATGTACTATCGCTAAGGTACTAAATCAACACTCCGTACATTCCTCTCGTGAGAGGATTGAGAAACAAAGATAACAAATACAATTGTCGCAAGTGCAATAAGGAAGACAACAATTTTAGGGAATTCTGTTTACCGCAATGTCACTGGTTTCAATTTAAAAGTGTATTAGGTTATGTCTAGTTAAGTCTGTTAAGTTATTTACCAACCAAAAAGTTGTTATTTTAAGAAGTCTAGAATTTTTCTTTTACGAAAAAAGCGGAATCATTAAATGTCATGCGATAAAAGTTTGGGATGCGATATTTAAACTCAATTTTCTTAACCACTGACAGTAACTTTGACAAACGTCACTTCAAATAATATTTCCAACTGTTTTTTATCCCTAGATAAGAGGAATGTGCGATAAGGATAGATATAAAAAAATCACTAATTGCGTTACCTCTATACGAAGTGTGTTGATTTAGTACCTTAACTATCGCTACCGTCACTAGATAATTACAGTAACGCAACCCATATGCTTAATGTGTAAGACGAAGAAACGCGTTTTTGCACTAATATGGCCGACTTTCTTAATGATTTTCTTTCCGTCAAGTTTAATCAAATTTAACGTCTGTCACACAAAACTTTAAAAATGATTTAAAATGCCCGGGTGTGTCGTCTTCGGCCGGTATTACCAACGTTTTAAGGAGACCTTAAATTTAATTCGTGTTTAGAATGTGATTGGTTATACAGTGTGTCCCAGATTGAGTAGGCTACCATGGGTAACTTTCTTATTAGTGAAGATAGAGATGTGATTAAATGGGCAATATTTTGCAGTTTTATGTGCTGATTCAGATTCCGTTGAGAAAATTTGAAAATTCCGGATAGTTCAGATATTATCGCAGAAAAACTGAAAATCGCTATTTTCTTTAATGTCCAATAACTTCGCAATTATAAAAATATGAAAAAATGTTTCATATAAAAGTTACTATGTTTGATAAAATACAGCTGAAAATACAGTCAAAATAAAATTCAAGATGGCGGCTATCAAGATATTGATAGCAACTTTCTTATTTTAAATGGACGCCATATTGAATTTTTGTACGATTAAATAGCATTTTTTTTCTCGTTTCAACCGTGTATCACAACCCATATCTAAATAAAAAAAATTGTTTAAAAAATTTAATATTTTTTTTAATCAAGTAAGCGGGTTGCCTTTACTTGATTTAAAAAAAATATATTAAATTTTTTAAATAATTTTTTATTTAGATATGGGTTGTGATACACGGTTGAAACGAGAAAAAAATGCTATTTAATCGTACAAAAATTCAATATGGCGTCCATTTAAAATAAGAAAGTTGCTATCAATATCTTGTCAGCCGCCATCTTGAATTTTATTTTGACTGTATTTTATCAAACATAATAACTTTTATATGAAACATTTTTTCATATTTTTATAACTGCGAAGTTATTGGACATTAAAGAAAATAGCGATTTTCAGTTTTTCTGCCGTAACATCTGAACTATTCGGAATTTTCAAATTTTCTTAACGGAATCTGAATCAGCACATAAAACTGCAAAATATTGCCCATTTAACCAAATCTCTATCTTCACTAATAAGAAAGTTACCCATGGTAGCCTACTCAATCTGGGACACACTGTATACAAACCAAGCAGAAATGTCACAATCTAAACAAGACTCAAATTTAAGGTCTCCTTAAAACGTTGGTAATACTGGCCGTGAGACTTGTAAAAACAGTAAGTAAGTAAACTTAAAACATACGGAAAAAAGAAATTCTTGAATTCAAAACAAACACCACAACAAGTTTTCAAAAATTTCTTCATTTACCTCCATGCAATATTCTAAACGATTATAAAAATTGTTAATTGCATTAGTGACTTGTCCAAGGGTAATTCTTCCTGATACATTTTCACTTTCACATTTTCAACTTTCTTCGCCTGACAGATGTTCCAAATTAAAATGGACAAATTTTATTTGATACGACATTCGAAACCCTACCGACGACGATCATGCAACGACATTTTTAAAAATTGGAATTAGTTTCCATAGTAATATGAACAGCAATGTTTCATGTTAAAGTAAAATCACGGTATAATGATAAATGTTATAGAAACGGGGCATTAGCATTTAAATTTCCCGCCAATATTTTGCACTAAAATGGCGGCTGTTTGCGCTACTGTAATTATCTAAGCCATATTTTTGCGATGCAGCGGTTTCAAGCAGTTTCGACTGTTTTAAAACATTTACATTTTCGCATTGAAACGGTGACGTCAAATGACGAATGTTTTGAACTGCATTCATTCTGTTTTGAAACATTCTGTGGTGATATTTAAAACGTATTGGTGGTGGGGGCTTGACATCTCTGATATTTTTTTATATCAACGTCTCAACATCCATTTTTTCCGTGCACGGAAAACAATTTTATTACGAATGCAACGTTTGCAAGTTGAGTATGATATTTTTTTGTAGTATTTATAAATCAGTTTTATGTGATTTCTAAATTACTGAAGTTGGATGATTAATAACAGAATTATAGCGTAGTGCATTTTTCGTAAGACAGCTATACCTATGTATGTTAAATGATGATGAAACATACATGGTAATTCAAAATTGTCTCCCGATATCTTCAGGGTAAATAGAATAGAATATAAAAAAATAAGGTCTCCTTTTCATATAATTTTTTTTCCAAAAGTGAATAATAAGGGAGTTGTAAGCCCTGAAAGAGGGGTGAAAAGCACTGTTTTATTGGCAATATCTTCTTAATCCTGTAAGTTATGAAACCTTATTTTTTGATATTCTATTCGCCCTGAAGATATCGGGAGACAATTTTATGAATCACCAAGTACATATTTTTTAATTAAAGCTGGTTCTTGTCCGATGAAAATTGTATCACAAAATATTTTAAGCGGACACTAAATAGCGCTATTTAGTGTCCGTTTAAAAGATTTTGTGATACGTATATTTACTCATTACTTTATAATTAAAAAAATTCAGAGAATTGTCAGATATTTTAACGAAGAGAGCTAGCATTATTCCTCCATGTACAATGGATAGCTCCAGTGAAAGTGTCAATGAAAAAGAAGAAGACAATACAGTAGTTACTCACGATACATCGTAGGTCATTATAAATACATGAGTTAAACATGTTTTATATATTTTTATTTAATTCAAGGAGCTGTCAATCTTCAAGGAGCAGTACACCAGAACAAAGAACCCCCATTAAACGACAAAAAGGAAGATCCGATCTTATTACTGAAATACAAAACATACGAAAAGCAATTGAGCAACGAACAAATGACAGAAATTTAGCAGAAAAAAAGAAATCTGAACACAGAGATACTATAATACGCTTAATGGAACAAAGGAAGTCACTTCTTCAAAAACTAATTGAAAAAATGTAATTCACAGTATTAAGATTTGTTGAAAGTATTTATTATATCATATAAATATATAAATGTTCTTTTATTCATATTTTTAAAAATAATTGTCTGCATATTTCATCTCTTGAGCGTCTTGCAGCATTATTAAATTGTACAAGTTCTACACAATCAGGCTGATTATCATCCACAGGATCTTCTGTATTAAAAATATTTACATCATTTTTATTGGCAATATTATGAAGTGTACAGCAGGCTCGTATAAAATGACATATACGTTTGTGTCCTCTTAATTGTAAGTGATACAACTGTCTAAAATCTTTGCTTGAGGAGTCCAAATGTGTGTTCTATGGAAACCCTGCATCCACTGAACTTTTTGTTAAAGTTCTTTTGTGCAGGAGTAAGATGTCCATTATCTTTATATGGAATTAGCATCTGTGGTAAATGTGGATATGCACTATCTCCTAATATATAACCACCTGCAATTTGTAAAAATAGTAAAGAAATTTAACAGATTGTTTGTTATCTTACCTTCACAAACAGTTTGGAGCTTTAAATGCAAAGATGAATTTCTAAATACCCTGGCGTTGTGGACTGAACCAGGGTAACCAATAAAGACATCTAAGAAGTTTAAGTCCTCATTACACAAACCTTGTAGAAGAATTGAGTAATACCCTTTTCGATTTATGTAATCTACAGCTCATTCCAATGGTTTCTCAATTTTTATATGACTACCATCAATGCTGCCTATTAATAAGATATTATGATAGACAAGTTATTTCATGATTTAATAATTGTACGCTTACCAATTACATTTGCAAAGCCATTTTTCTGAGAATAAAAATCCATAGTTCTTCGTTTTTCAAGTGCAGTTGGAAGTTTAATTATAACAGCTGCAAGGTTACTGAGGTACAACATAACTCTGGTTATAACATCATATACGAAACTCAATGAAAGGTTGAAACGGTCTGCTACATCTCTGTATGATGACTGATGTCCAGCAAACCATAAGAAAAGTAGTACATGTTTATTTGCTGTAATATTGGCTCTTGAATTAGCTAAAAATTAAAATAGTTTTAAATTACTTTACACAAAGTACTTACTAAAATTTTATTACCATGTAAATGTAGATCTGTAAACCATTGACTTTTAGAAAAGTTTTCAACGAGCTCGTTAACTATTTCTTTGCTTAATCTAAAATGTTGTACAAATTCTTTATACGAATAATTTTCAACTACCTACAAAATAAATTTAGAATTAATAAGTATATTCACATATTTTGGCATTTACCTGTTCGCAATAGCTTTGTATACACACTCTCTTGCGTTTTTTATTCATGTGTACGAAAAATTGGGCAATTTCCTCATCTTCCCTATCACTGTCAGAAGAACTACTTATTTCATGTATTATTTCACTGTCCAGTGCTTCTTCTAACATGATACCTTTCACAACGTCTTTCCCCATAATTGAAGCTGTTGTTTGGCGTACAAATATTCGTAATTGAGGTTATGTCTTTGGCAATCAGCTGCTTTCAGTAGACAATTTTCTAAGTTTCTTGTTCGTTTGTGAAATGTTTCAAACATGTTCGAACTTACTCTTATTGTCACATGATCATGATCTGATTGCTCTATTTGAGCAATTTAGATGACACAAACGAACAGACCTTTAATTTTCCGCTGTAAATGTCGCTTTCTTTGACGGTTTGTCAAAAATAATCATTTTAAACGTCAGATTTCAAATGTAATGCTAAAGTTGTAGCAACACAATGCTAAATCACGTGCTCGCCACGAGAGCGCAGCGTATCTCGAGGGAAAATTTAAGAGAGAGAGGAGTTTGAATTTGTAAACAATGGCCCGAGGGGGAGAGGAGTTTTAGAAAAATTAATTAATGTTCACCAAGTCATCTCCGCGAACAGTCGCGTTCCCTTTGTGACATTCAAAATTTTTATCAAAATTCTCCAATAATTTATTGTCCCTCTCAATTAGTATTCTCTTTACGTCCCGGAAATTTTTACTTAAATTAACGCAAATCTATTAGAACGCGAGTCAAGTGTCTAAACTTATTGGTGTGGGTGAGTGCGACGACCCAAGAATCCCTCTGGCCGAGTCCACCCCCAAAAGAGAGTCCAGCCGACCTTCCAGCCCCCCCAAATTCAAAAGGGAACTAAAAGCTAATCGAGTCCTTTCTGCTGCTGGGATCCACCTCGAAACCCCTACCTTGTAGGTGCTTTGTTATTCTAATTTTTTTAATTGATACTTGCCATTAATTTAACATTGTGACCCCCTCCGAGGGAAACCAAAGATGTACCATTTTTTATCTTAATCAATATGCCCTATTTTAAGCTGGTCCACGTCTCTGATTTCTATTAGGGTAGATTGCGATCACATTGCGCGCTTGCACAGTTCCAGCCTGGAAGGATTCTCCTCCGAAGTGTTATTAATCGGCCAGGTAATTTAATTAAGCATAATAGGGCCCGGAATTCCCGTAAAAATTCGGTGGTGGCAGCGAATTACGTTACGTTACCTTAGTTTTCCTAAATTATCTAAATTTCATTTTGTTTAACATGCCTTGGTTAAATTTCCCACTAAATATACGCTACTAAAGTAAGAAGGGTTAAGAAACAAAGAAAGTCTTCATCTTTCACCACAGACCTTCCTACAGAGGAAAGAGCCTGTTCTACAAAATTTTAGAGAAATTCTGGCTACTTGATAAAAAATCGTGCGAAATTTTAAGGCCCCGATAGTACATCGCGAACGCCACACACAATCCGATCACGCAACATGGATTCAAGCGTATTGCCGAAGTTACAATTTTGTGCTAGTTTCCGCAACTCAGCAATATATGCTGCCACTCCTTCCCCCGGCCGTTGGTCCCTCTTGTGAAACTGGAACCGTTTGACTATTTCCGATGATCGCGGGCCAAAATGATCCGATAATAATCTTATTATTTCTTCGTACGACTTTGTACTAGGAGCGTCCGGCGCCACTAACGATCTCACAATTTCGAATGTTGCAGGGCCACATACACTTAAGAGAACAGCTCTCTTTCTCGCGTTATCTGTTACACCATTCGCTTCTATATAGAATTCCAATCTGTCTGCATAAACTAACCACGTCGATGGCTTAGTTATATCGAAAGGCTCCAAGACACCTATGGCGGCCATTGATGCTTGATTATTTTGCATATTCTAATGCACTTTCCTTTGTTTCACTTGACTCTTCTTGCTTTTTCTTGACTGCGCCAGTTGTTGTGTCCGTAATAAGACACAGGGTTACTACTAAATACTTTATTAGTAAGTAATGTAGAATACACTTATGCTTCGGTCACATCTGCGTTAACGTCTAACTGCATTCTAACGGACAAGAACGCGACAATTAACGCGAGAAAAATTAATGCGCTAAGTTTTACATTGGTGGGTAATCATTATTTGTCCCACATTTCGCTCCGAAGCGGCTGCAGCCGTGGTATTTTACTTGAATATTGACAACTTTATCTTAAATGTCAAATATCTTAAATGTCAAATATCACAGTTCTATTAAAATATTTTAGCATTTTCCGTTTCCTAACATTCAAAAATTATATTTTAAATTAGTACTTGAAATACTGAAAGAAACCTGCATTAAAAATAAAGACTCGAGATGGCGCTGTTTTCATAAAAAAAATATATATCTTTCTTTATCTATGGCCACAACTATGCGATACGTTCGCCGGCGACGCCGGCAATCCGTTTGATGTGTATCAAAAACCGCCAGCCGAGCTACCGTCTAGCGCGCAATGCCACTCTCAATGCCGTTACAATATTAGGGCCATATATGCCAATAATCCGTAGCTACACTATCGTTGTCGGACCAACGTCTGCGTCTAATGTGCTGCCTAACGTGATTTTTCACGTCTAACTTGCCATTAATTGTAAGTATAGCCAGTGATTAATGTCCAATTAGACGTTAAAAATTACGTTAGGCAGCACATTAGGCGTAGATCTGGCCGAACCTTTATGGGATGCGTGTGTTCAATAGCGAGACGTGAGCTGTACTGCCGCTTTTTGCTGAAGCCGGTTTTTCCCGGGATTTATTGGCGGTGTCATGGCGCGATATTTGAACAAGGGCGCGTTAGTCTAAATTACTTTTAATAAATACACAACCAAAAACATTCTTAGTTAGTTCTAGTACAGACTTCATCAAAATTGAGAATTATTCCAGTTATTATAAATTAACTAGAGTTGCAGCACATTGTTTAGAATTTATCTATAATATAAGAAAACCGTTAGAGCTTCGTAAGTGCTGTGCTCTTTCCAAGAGTGAATTGAATGACGCTATTATAGTGTTAGTTAAGCAAGTACAGCAATCACCTTTTCAAAATGAAATTTCTCAAATCAGTAAATATAATTCTGTTGACAAAGAGTTGAGAGTTGGTTGGAGGTTAAAGCTTTCAAGTTTCACAACTGATAAAAGACATCCAATGTTGTTACCGGCTAATAGCCATTTTACAAAGCTATTATTCGTGTCTGAGCACAAAAGATTATTGCACGCTGGACCTCAATTATTACTTGCATCTATACGTGAAGATTCAAGGTCAACGTCGGAGGAGGTTCCAGAATCGACCTTGAGGTGACCTTGAAACGACCTTGATGTGACCTCGAAATAACCTTGACGTGACCTTGATATGACTTTGAATGTAACCTCGAAGTAACCTTAACATGATCTTCAAACAACTTTAACTTTAAAGTACGTATGTATCATATATAAGGAGGTGTATAAATTCGTACCTACAGATGAAGTGTGACACTCACGTTGAGTTAACCGAAGTAACAGTTCTAAAAACATGTTTGAGTGTAATCAATGCGGAAAAGAATTTACGAGAGTTGATAATATGAATCGACACATGCGTACAGCATGTCACGGTAAACGTTTGAAATTAAATGAAGCCGGCCCGTCCAAAGTTCTTGATCTGGTGAACGTCGTGAAATGTGATGTGTGCGAAATATACGTTAACAGAAAGTGTTTGTCGGCACACCTACGTAGTAATTCACATAAAAGCAATGCTTTTGTAATTGTTGATAATGGTGCAGAAAAGATAGCGGGCGCATTTGGTGAAAAAATTGTTTCGTATCGTATCACGGAACCCTACAACTATGTGGTCGTTGACGAGTTTACGTATAACATTCAAGAAAAAGTATTAACTTTGTTTCAGAGTATATTGGATATTCATAAAGCGTTAAAATGGAGTGTGGAAATTTTCGGAGTGTATTCCTTGGATTCTAAACAAAGTACCGAGATAAAATCTTTCAATACCAAAAATAAAATAACTTGTTTTGGAACGGATATACAGGCTGTTACAAATTCGAGGCTCACCATTGGGATCTCGGAAACGGTAAGAGATATGAAGTCGGTTAAATTGGGGCAAAGTTGCGTATTTTGGTGCTGAATAATAATCCGTTCTGAAAAATCTTCTACGTTTTGTAGTTTTTGAAATATTTCAAAAAAATCAGAAAACGTAATTTTCTTTTTTATTTTTTCCTGAAGTTATTATTGCAGGGATTATAACAAAATTAATACATTCTACAGGCACTTTTTTAAGCTCTTTATGATGGTATCATTAGATTTTACTTAAAACGTTTCGTCTCGTTCTGACCATCATCAACTTCATTTCTTCTTATAGGCGCTACATTGGATTTTAATACCATTGAATAGATCTATTTTTTCTGATGCTTTTCCATGTATCACACATCCCTATTTAATAATCTGAAACAGCTGGAAATGCAAGAAATTGTTGAAAATAACACTGCAAAGAAAAACATGGTATGCAGTGGAAACAAAAACCAAGAAAGTTTGATATACCTTCGGAGTTTTATTTCGTGTATCACAAGAGCTGATGTTAGTAAAATTTTTAGATCTAAAAATGAATGTTTTTGAATCCAAGAATGACGTAAATTAAAAAATTTATTGTAGTTTTAACAACTACAATTCAGTAATAACGAGCGAAATTTCCTTCCAACAATATCCAGAAAGACAACTACAAAACTATAGTTGATTAGATTTGTAATTAAATTATACATTATTATTATTAAAGCAAGAAAACATCAAATTAAATTATGTATGTCTTTAGAAAATTCGTATCTTAAAAGATATTACTGCTCGAGGAAACATTCTTTCTTGTAGTCTCATAATTTTATACATTTTATAAGTAACTATTTTTATGTAATCTACCTGGCCATGAAAACAATGACAAATGACAACGATTTTGAAACGTCAAGTACAAACTACCTCTACTAATAATTCTTCATTCTCATCATCATTAAGGCGATCTCGATACGTCCTTCGAGCTTTACGAAAATATCCATAAAGTGCAATATTTCTATCTAACTTAATAACATTGTTCTGTGTGGATGGCATCTTTCTGGGTATTATTGGAAGTAAATTTCTCTTGCTATTACTAAATTGTTGTTAGCACAATACATTTTTTAATTTATAAGAATGAGAGATTTTTTAAAAGATATAATTTCTTGTGATACTTTCTTGCTTTAATCATAAAAATGTATAATTTAATTACGAAACTAATTAAATACTGCGTCATCGTCATTGTTGGAAGTAAATTTCTCTTGCTATTACTAAGTTGTTGCTGTTAGCACAATACGTTTTAAAAATGTACGTCTTTCTTGGATTCACATCATTCATTTTTATATCTAAAAATTTTTCAAAAATCTGCTTTTGTGAAATAAAACTCCGAAAGTATATCAAACTTTTTTGGTTTTTGTTTTCACTGCATACCATGTTTTTCTTTGCAGTGTTATTTTTCAACAATTTCTTGCATTTCCAGCTGTTTCAAATTAATAAATAGGGATGTGTGATATATGGAAAAGCATCAGAAAAAATAGATCTATTCATTGCTATTAAAACTCAATGTAGCGCCCATAAGAAAAAATGAAGTTGATGATGGTCAGGATGAGACGAAACGTTTTAAGTAAAATCTAATGATACCATCGTAAAGAGCTTAAAAAAGTGCCTGTAGAATGTATTAATTTTGTTATGGTCCCTGCAACAATAACTTCAGGAAAAAATAAAAAAGAAAATTACGTTTTCTTGTTTTTTTGAAATATTTCAAAAACTACAAAACGTAGAAGATTTTTCAGAACGGATTATTGTTCAGCACCAAAATACGCAACTTTGCCCCAATTTAACCGACTTCGTATCTCTTACCGTTTCCGAGATCCCAATGGTGAGCCTCGAATTTGTAACAGCCTGTATATATATATCGGGGACTTCGTGAACGAAATTCATGCTAAAATGTCGGAATTTCAGGAGCGAGATTCAGGTAAAGAAAGTAATTACACATTCTTTTGGAATAATGGTGTAACAAACGCCGAACGAAAAAACAATAATGTAAATATCTCGACATTTTTAACCGTGATGCACATTGTTGGCATTGCAAACAACGCGGCCATACGCGAATAAACTGTAGGCAACCATTTAGGAAGTTCTGCTCCTACTGTGGCCGCGACAGTATACTCACCAGGGATTGCTCATGCAGAGATCATACGGGAAACGCCGCCGGGGCCGCTGTATCAGCTATGTCAGCCCCAAAAAGTGTCAAAGAGATTCGTCGTTTTCATGGCATGGCGTCTTGGTACCGTCGGTTCATTCCGGATTTTGCTGTCACTATAGAGCCCTTGACCAAGCTAATCCGAAAGCATGCTAGATGGACGTGAGGATCGAAGGAAGAAAACGCCTTTGAGACGATTAAGGAAAAATTAACCAAATCACCGATTCTCGCCTGTCCTGATTTCTCACAAAAATTCTATTTACAAACCGATGCCAGTAATGTTCGAATAGGAGTAGTCCTCACTCAGATCTTGGATCAAGAAGAACGTGTAATCGCCTATGCAAGCCATACATTTAGCAAAACGGAGAGCAACTATAGCGCAACCGAAAAAGAGTGCCTAGCCGTATTATGGGGTATACGCAGGATGAAACCCTACTTAGAAGGATACTCTTTCACCGTAATAACCGATCACCAATCTCTTAAGTGGCTCCAACATATTGATAATCCAACTGGACGACTAGCCAAATGGGCTCTAGAACTCCAACAATACGATTTTGACGTCCAATATCGTCGAGGTTCTCTAAACAAAGTACCCGATGCGCTTTCTCGACAGCCGCTTCCTACCGAAAACAATACAAATATTGTATTTTTCAAATACAATATTGTATAATTCAACGTCACCCAAAGTGCCCCTGGTATACAAAGACTCTAAGACAAGTTAGAACAAACCCGGCCGCTTTCCCGGATTACTGTATCCGCAACGGCAAATTATACCGGCATGTTTTAAACACCCTAAATTACAACGAACCCGTACCAGGTGATGAATGGAAAATGTGTGTTCCCACTAAAGAACGACAAAAATTACTCCGTCAATTTCACGATGAACCAACCGCAGGACATTTAGAGATCGCCAAGACAATAGTCCGCCTTGCCCAGAATATTTATTGGCCCGGAATGTTTAAAGAAGCCGCTACCTACGTTAGGAATTGTGAAACATATAACCGCTATAAGGTGTCTCAACAGAGAACAGGAGATTTTCTTCATGTTACTCCTGCTAACGATCCGTGGCATACAGTATCAATAGATCTAATTGGCCCTCTCCCACGCTTCCGTAACGGCCACATTTGGCTTCTCGTTATGCAAGACGTTTTCACCAAGTGGATCGAACTCAAACCGCTCCGAAAGGCAACCGCAGTAGCCGTGACTAGGACTGTGAAAGTTGTGAAATTATTTTAAGGCACATATGCCCTATCTCCATTATTTCTGATAACGGGAAACAGATCGTCAGTCAGCAATTCAACCAGATGGGATGAACGAATCCGCCTACAACTCGACATGAGGCAACCGGCTATACCCCTGCATACCTGAACCATGGGCACGAACTGCAGTTACCAAATCATCACATCCGACACCCCGACACACGAAACCTTGAAAGAAGGCAACGCGATCTTGACGACGCCTACAAACTGGTACGCCTTAACATAGCAAAAGCATTTCAACGCCAAGAAGCACACTATAACTTACTAACTTACGCCGTCGCGATTGGAAGCCCACACTTGGGGATTCCGTATGGAAAAAAGAGCATATCCTCTCTAATAAAAGCTCTCAAATTAATGCGAAGCTTGCCGCAAAATTCACCGGACCCTACATTATCAGGAAAATTATCTCACCAGTAATTTTTGGTTTAAAAAATAAGGATGGTCGTTGGATTCGTCATGTGCATATTCTACACCTCAAGCCATCCCCTTCGCTACAATAATTCGCATGCGCAAAATTCATCCCTACTTTCCCATTGTCAAATTTTGCCTATATAAGGCAACAACGTGAGATTTATTTTCAGTTCTCCCAGAAGTTCGGCACAATGAGTACTCCCGGGAAAACCAACTGCAGTCTCGTAGAAGCTTGTGTACGAAAGCCAACCCGGCCAAAGCCAGTGCCTACGGTCACCAAAGAAGTGTCCAAGCGCCAAGCGATTCTATTAGACCAGCCACCGGACCCACCTGCAAAGAAGGCAAACCAGTCCTGGGGACTCACCTGGCTGCTGTTACCAGAAAGGAGGCGTGCCGAAGGAAGTTAATGGTGAAACCTTCACCCTCCCCGAAGGAAGGACCGACCAGGATTTCCTTTTCAACCGGCCACCAAACTATCATCGTCCCACCGAGGTCTACCCCGCCTACAACCTGCCGACCGAGGACGATTTCAGTCATCACCCCCCCTCGAAATTTACACCTGGCAACCCCTTCTTCTCCAACAATTTCCCTTCCATCGCCAACTTTGCCCTTTTCGTCCGCTTTAAAACCCGGCCCCAGCATCACTCCGTCTTCTAAGCTGGAAAACCGATTACCGGACCCTAAATATACTGCAATAAAGCGTGTAGTCCCGATGTCCGAAGAGGCCCAGTTTTCTAAACTTTTCGAAATGGACGAAAACTGGGTGATGGAATTCGAAGATGCGTTAAATTCGAGGCGTTAAAACCTCGACCTGCGATTACCGGCCAAGTGGAAGTTATCCAGATTCCGATCAAGTCCACTGCAGCAGAGAAGGCTCCATCTACCGCCCAACAGTCCGTCATTGCACTGGAGATGGCTACGTCTACTATCTCTCTACCCCCGGTACCCTACGCCCAGAAAAAACCTGGAGACGCAACAACTTGGGTGCAGCTACCTACAAGTCGGCTGTGGAGATTTTTGCTCACGCCGTCTTCCATTCAACGACGAGAGGTGGTTGCTCCGTTTCGACGCCCGAGGACAGCTCCGATACAGCCGGGATCTACGCCAACCGAAGGGAGACGGGGGTGTAACAAAGTAATATTTGTTAGATTAATTATTTATTATATTTAGTTTGATTTCCGTATTATATTTATTTAAGTTTGTTTTTCTTATTGTAAATATGCGCAGAATAAAATTTTAGTTTGGGTAGGGATTACAAGCATATTAGGTTGAGGAGGGAGTTATAGAGTAGGGGGCTCCCTTCGACTCCTGCGGCTATTTAAACGAGTTCCGGGCAGAGCTCAAGCAGTTCGTTGTTTAAGCGCGCTCGCGACCAGCACAGTGTTCCGACTCCGTCCTTCATCGGCCTCTGATAAAGGTAAGTTAATAGCTCGGTAAATCATTGAATTGAAGGCTCCCATTTTGTGCTGATGTGATATTTCCCAATGCTACACAAAAAAACACAAACAATTCACACTTTCATCCCAGAGTTTGCAATCTCCCTGATACCATCTTTAATGAAGAAGAACTCAATTTATTAAATAAGGGCCCTAAATATGCACCAAACATACGAAATAAAAAAATACCGAGACTTAAAATCTATGATTCCCTAAAAAACAACAAACCACACAAAATCAATAATTCTTCAGATCCGAAAGTCATAAAAAGTTTAAAAAACAAAATTAATGAAAATGATTTAGTAATTACCAAGGCCGACAAAGGTAACACTGTTGTAGTATTATCAAGAACAGATTACGACCACAAAATACAAGATTTCATTAATAAAGAAAAAATAATTGAAACAAATACAGATCCCACGAACAGATTTCAAAATCAGGTAAAAGAAGCCATAAAATCCAGTAACACTTTGTTCACTAATGCCGAAAAATATAAACTAGTACAAATAAACACTACAGCTCCTAGACTATACGGATTATTAAAAATCCACAAAAACGAAGCCCCCATTAGACCGGCAGTTTCTTACATTGGTTGCCCTTCAGCCTTACTAGCCACAAAACTTAATAATATCATAAAATTTCACACACAATTCCAAGATATCCACGCAATAAAAATACTATAGAATTAACAAAACAACTAAACCAAAAAGCAATTCCCAGCAACTTAAAATTAGTCTCCTTCGACATTTCAAATATGTTTTCTAATATCCCACCCAACGAATGTATCCACTTAATAACAGCCATGTTAGAGAGAAAAAACATTAACCCTATGATAACAAAAGAAATTCTAGACTTTACATAACTCGTTACTAAGCAAAACTATTTCCCTTACGACAAAAAAATTTACAAACATTTATACTATTCCCATGGACTCTCTACACCCACATCAGCATAAAATGGCAGCCTTCAATTTAATGATTCACCGAGCTATTAACTTAGCTTTATCAGAGGCCGAACTCAAAAACGAAATCGAAATCATTACACAAATAGCTCACAACAATGGATACAACAAAAAACAATAGACAATATACTAAAGAACAAACAAACAAAACATACCCTCAATCTAATCTACCCTCACGTTCCTGACAATAAACAAACAAATCAATACACAACTTTAACATACAGCGGAAAAATTAGCGAGAACATTGGGAAAATTCTTAATAAAAATAACAAAAATATTATGGTCAGTTTTAAACCACAAGCAAAATTATCTAACATCATTTTTAATGCAAAAGAGAAACTAGATCCGTTATGTAAATCAGGAGTGTATCAATTAACTTGTAATGATTGTAAAAGCGTGTACATTGGCCAAACTGGTAGAGCGTTTTATACTCGCATTAAAGAGCATTGCAGATCATTTAATCTAAAGAAAACAGATTCCACTTTTGCTAACCATTTATTAGAAAATAACCATACCTTCCGTAACAACAATGTTAAAATACTTCATTTCGAAAACAAAGGTATAAAATTGAACCTTCTGGAATCCCTAGAAATCCATAAAGCTAAAAGAAACCCGAACGTGACCCTGCTTAATGACCAAACTGACCTAATGTACACGCTTCTCTTTGAACCCTGTTTAAATTTAAATTAGATTTCTCAGTATTACACCATTACCGCTCTAACGCTAGTATCTAAGTTGAAGTTTTGTAAAAATCCTATAGTTTGGTAATGACATTGTATGTCGAAACTGCAGTCACAATTCTTATGTTAAATATAGTGATATACCGTGTGTTTCAGTGAAGATGCACCAAACTCGGTATGTTGGTAGATATCGTGAAAAGAAATAAAAGTTTCCTATAATATATTTTTTTTAAATGAATAAGTTTTGAGATAATCGAACGGAAAGGAGAATCGTATATTTTTAAAACGTACAATAGGTGAGAGCGGCCCGAATTCTTAACCTACCTTAACGTTCGGTTTTTTACTTTATTACCCCATAAACTGTCGCGCCTCAGATGATATGATGAAACACATTTAGTTCGTTCACTCCGTTCGTTTACTAACGTTGTAGTGGCGAGTAATTAGTTGGTGTAGTTTATACTTTTCATTTTTAAGTTTATTATGTAAGTGTGTGTGTGGGTGTGTTGGTGGTGCGATGGGCAATTACACATTTCGAGAATACGCAGATTATTCGAACACATGTTGTAAAGGTAATTGCCATTTGCGTAATTCGCCCGCTTCCGAAATTGTTTCTTCCTCAAGTTCAGTCTGATAGGCAAATAATTTAACAGACCGGCGTGGCGGAAGCAACAATTCTATTCAACAATTCCAATTTATTAATTGTACATAATTGTAGTAATTGTTGGATACAGAAACAAATAAAAACATTACAAGCTTTAATTATTTATCGTACATTATTAAGACTCGGCAAATTTGATGTAATTACGGTTTGCATAAATGTTAGTGCGATGAAAACGCACGCTTTTTTCAAAGTGTTCGTCTTTAACACGTCTTGCGGTCAAGGCCAAACTTAAAAGCCTCTCATAAATTTTTTCGTTTACGATAGTTATTTACTGTCTTCTTGCAGGCGCGTGCCATTCATAAAACAATTTAAATAGCTCGTCTTGTTTCACGGCTGCAGAAATTTAAATCGCTACGGTATTTCTAAAAACATCGGCTCCAAATTATGCAAATTTCAAGTTGCACCGATTAAAAAATTTTATTAAGATATTTTGTTTGAAATAATGTCAGAAACGTGTCCCTTAAGTTTGGTGCATCTTCAATGAAACACCCTGTATACTAAAATAGTGTTTAATTTAATTTACTTGTGTAAAATGGAATATCACAGAATAACAGCTAACAGTATCAATTATTTGAAGATGATTTTATTTTGATAATAATGACTGAGGGATAAGAATATATATTGAAAAATTATGGTAACGACTGCATTTGTTTGGACGGCACTCACGGTTTAAATAATTACAATTTTGAATTACACACTTTAGTCGTTCTTGACAACTTACGTCAAAGATTCCCTTGTGCCTTTTGCATTACTAATAGAAGTGATGAAATTGTCTTAAATTTATTCTTTACTAAAATCAAAGAAAGGATAGGACCAATATCAGCTAAGGTTTTCATGTCCGACATGGCAGATGCCTACTACAATGCCTGGGCACAAATAATGCCTAATCCACAATTTCGGTAAAAAAATATTTGTCAAATATGAGATACAGAGATTGGAAAAATGTTCACCCACAAAACGTTTTATCTTCTCAAGTAGTCATTAAATTTTACTAGCTCCATTGGAAATTATACTTGATTATAATTTTAATATGTGATTTACAATAAACTGCATTGTGCAATTTAAATTAACTTAACTTTTAGACAAGGAATTAGTTTGAGTGAACAGTTTACCCAATCGT
The DNA here is from genome assembly GCA_033060865.1 of Dorcus hopei. Classification (NCBI taxonomy): domain Eukaryota; kingdom Metazoa; phylum Arthropoda; class Insecta; order Coleoptera; family Lucanidae; genus Dorcus; species Dorcus hopei. The sequence goes on from JAUPFK010000017.1 coordinate 1,011,200, forward strand.
AATATCTCAAAGTTTAATACTTTCTCGAGTGATGGCCTATTTTATTATTTTTCTAATCATTTATTATTTTTTAGTTTATATTGTATATGGCATGTGGACAAGGCACGGCGTAGAAACTTATCTTTAATTAATTCTCAAGAAAAGAAAGTGGTGTATTTAATTTTTACTACAATAATATTGTATCTTTTCAATATTTTCTAGGTACTCACTTACAAGCAATTGCGAACCCTTTTAGAGGAAACCGACCCTGTTGCTTTTGATTTAATGATAAGTAGGTTCCTTGATATCAACTTAAAGGATCCAGAAACAGTTTCATTTGCTTCGTATTTCAAAGACAATTACCTAAAAAAGGCATCTTTTGGGCTTATTCACATCGCCTTCATAGTGGTTTAAATACAAATATGCATATTGAAAACTTACACCGAATCATCAAACATATTTATTTAAATGGCAAAAAGTTCAACGCTTAGATAAAGCAATCCATGCATTAATGAAAATGGTTCGTGATAAATTATTTGACCAAATAATTAATTATTTTAAATAAAGGAAAAGTGAGCTCCAAACTATCACTTTTAAGGCAGCGTCACAAAAGTAGTATCAGTTTAAATTTAATTATTACAAAACGCCAGAATTCAATTTGGGAAATCTCATCAGCAACCAAACCTTTTGTATATTTAGTTGATCCCGGCAGGGGGGTAACCCTGCTTACTAAAGCGTGGATCCAGCGGCTGCGGCCGTTGGTGACCATTGTGGACGTATGATAGAGTGCCTATGGGTGTGACGAGCCCACCGTCCTCAGTTGGCGCACCAGTGCCTGGGTTGCACGTAACCTAATCTGTAGGACTCGGCCGACTTGTTCGGTCGTGGCCGAACTTCCCACCAGTGAAGTAAACTGGTACCGTGGGGACCGGTTAGCCCGGAGAATACCCTCCCCTCCTCTGGAGTGGAGCGAGCAGAGGGGATCTCCACCGGTCGACTGGGTTGGACTCACGGGGGTAGTGGTTGATGGCCCGCATGCTGGGTTAGGGATGATGTCCACCCCATCCCGACGTGTGAACTGCGGATCTCAGTTCCGGCACTAGCCTGGATAGCTAGTAGAGATTAGATAGGTCTCCCTTCACCAGAAGGGGCGAGGAGCGTGCAACTCCGAACCAGTCTGGTAGCAGGACGACACTTTATAGTGTCAGCCACCGAGAGGTGGGCTTCCCTGCGCGTTGATTGAGCGTATCTCAATCCGATGGCTCTGGTCGGGGCCCGAGCGGAGAAGGGCTAACTTGCTCAGGTGCCGCTCGTAGCGTTACAGGGTAGATAAGGGGGCGCTGTCTGTCTGTATATTTAGTTGAAGAAAACCAGACACCATGTGATTGCTTGTTAATTTGTCAAGAATGTAAGACCTGCATACATAAGTATCTCTGTTCTTGCATAGATTCAGCAATAAAATTTAATATGTGCATATTTATGTCAGAAATTACAAGATGAAGAAGAAAGATCTGATTTTTTCCCAGGTAATTATAAAGTTATAGTTTTTTAGCTCATTTACTTGAAAAGTGATATTGGGTCTAAATCTGATATTTTGAATTTATTACTTTTTTGTTTAAAATTTATCGAATTTAACTAGATTCTTGATTAGCACAATAAGATCCATTTTTATGTGCAATCACAGTTTATCTTTAAGCTTCGTTTTATTCCTATAGAAAAAATTGCTAACATTGTCTTTACAATTGTTTCTTTAGGAATAAAATTAAGTTTAAAGTTAAGCTATGACAGTACAAATTGACCTTAAATGCATTCTTAATAATTTAAATGTAAAATAACTCACGACAGTTTTAAAATTAACAAATTAACATGCATATTATTTGTGTAGTGCCTGTAAACATAAGTGTCTTACAAGATGAACAGCCAACTCCTGAAACTGAATTAATTTTCAATAAAGCTGTTACTTTAGAAGGTAATTGTGAATTGCTTTGTGCTAATTTACGTGGATAGTAACATTGTTATAATTTTAGAGAAATATACAAAGGAGACATTAGAAGAAGAAAAGACAAAATTAAGAGCTAATTTCGAACGTATCCTTGCTAGCATTCAAACGGATGAAGAAATTTATGCTGTTAAGCAAATTATGAATCCTATTAATGTTACGTTAGCAGCAATTCGCAGCCATACTGCTGGTGATTTGAAAAGTCATATAAAACATAACCCTCAAAGAATACCTCACAATATAAAAATTAGTCCCCAGAGAAAGTTTTTTAGCACCCGTAGGGGTGTAAAAAGAAAAAATTTACCGAAAATAATAAAACCTACAAGTGAAGAAGCCGATAAAATAGCGTTTTATTTAACGAAAAATAATTAATTATTGTTATTTTGAATAAGTTTCTTATTACAATATTGGCAGTGTAAAACAAAACAAGTAATAGCCCCACTACTTTGTTACAGATTTTTGTTTTTCTTTCTATCAATAGACTTTAAAAAAGCTGAACATTTTTAACAGTATATGAATTTTGATTTATCTTCTTCACTAAAATGCCTTTTCCATCTTGTCGATCAGCTCTCATCATATTATAACCACTAACATTCCAATTAACCCAATTGGATCCTAGTTTCAGGAGAGTTTTACTGAAGTATACAACATCGGCGTGTTGCCCCTGCAGAAGTAGCAGCAGATCACTTTTATTGCTGGGTATTTATCTTATGTCCCGGTGCAAAACTCTGAAATCCACAATAAGGGAATTAAGAGTGGGAACTTTTGATTGCAATTTTACCAATAATAGATTCAAGAAGATGGGAAGCTGCGTCTAAGTTCTAAGATTACATATTTTTGAGGTGTGGCCATAGTATAAACATCTAACATCATTGGATCACTGGGATCTTGTAAATTTCAACTTAAGCCGGAGCACGGTACAACCCTACAACCAAACCATTTTTGGGAACGCCGTGCCTACAAGGAAAGTATCACTGATTGATTGATTACCTGTATGAAAGTTAGCCTTCCGAGTCGAGGACTCTTCTGCTGAGTCTTCTGGCTTTGAGAACTTTGGCCGGAAAATTGATATTTCCCAAAATGTCGTCAATTATGAAAGATCAATCAATATTAATTCTGATTATTCCAGTAATCATTTTAACCGATAGCCTTCGTCATTTGCTTATTACCTCTTTGACTCCTATGACATAAGATCAGCAGTAGTGGTTGTTAGGGGCGGGTAAACCAGGCAACTACCCAGGGCCCCGTGCTTGCAATGGCCTTACGCCACCCGGAATTTATGAAAATACATACTATTAATTTGAAACTTGTTTAATTTAAATAAATTAATTTCACTTACTTTATTTTATTTTATATTTTTTTTTTTTTGCTTTCAATGCGAAACAAACCTTATTCCTTACTCAAAGGACCCCATATAAATCTCACGCTCGGGGCGTGCACCTAACTTAGAATTCAAGTTCCATTAAACTATTTAGGTTAAACACTGTGGTTAAACTTTTGTCTTGTCGAAAATATGTAAACTGTCAAGCGTATCACACGTTTCGCGGGTAACTTCAAACTATCCTTGCGTTGTCATTAGAGGGTTCCTTATAGCTTTTTCCACTGAGTTACACCTTCGCACTTTGTGCGCGAACAAATGACGTCAGCATCTGCCACAGTGTACATGAGCGCAGAGTAAAACCAAATTCTGTAACAGAGCACTGAACGAGTGGAACGTGCAATTGTGCGACGTATTGATGATAAGGTTATGTGTTTTGTATGGAAGAACAATTGAAGGGCTCGGTGCAAAAACCGGTTAGCTCAGTTTTTTTAAATTTCACAGTATCAACGAAAAACTGTTTTTTTCTTACACTAGTAGAAAATTCAATTTTACCGGCTCATCAGAGAGGAGAAAGCAAACGTTTCTACGGCTAGCCCGGCAAAATAAACGCCTAGCCGAGAAAATAATTTACGAGGCTTTACCACTAGGTGGCGCGACAATAATTTCTGCAATGCATTCTCATCGACATCAAAAAATTAACAAACGTACGTTTTTTTTATTTAATTCCACTGGTATTTGGTTTTAAAAAGGATTAAAATTATCATGAAAAAAAGACCAACTCGGCAGCGGTGGGATTCGAACCCATGCCCCCGAAGAGACCGCTCGGCCACGCTGACACACAACACAGTGTTTTAAAACATCTGTAATAATTTTAATAGTAACTCAATTTTAATATATTTACTTCGAGAAAAAGAACGTTTGTGTGATATTAACAAAATTAATTATAATGTTGTGTAGGAAAAAAAAATAATGTGTAAACTATGGCGGTAAAGCAGTTTTCGAGGTCTCGAGAACTGTGGCCAGGCTCGGCTTTGCCTCGCATGTCCATATCTTCTCTCGACCTTGAAAACAAGCACTTTACCGCCTCCGGTCTACAATATAGAGGGTTTACCAATACGGGTTATAGACAATTTTATTGGAATAAAACTCTAAATATTCAAGAAAATTCGGAAATGTTTATTAAATATGAAACATCTCAATTATGTGTGAAACACAATGAAGGCCAAATGACCACCGCGGCTCGTTTGGCAGACCACAATCCGCTTGATGAAACCTCCCCCATGACATTTTCGCACGTCTCTCGGATGTGCATTGCCCATCGCGTTCATGTGATTTGACGCCACTCGATTCTTTTTGCAGGGATATGTGAAGGGAAAGGTTTACACTACCCATCCACAGAATATTCAACAACTCAAACTCGAAATTCAACTTGTCATCGGCGAAATTCAGAGAGCCATGTGCGGAGAGACATCAAGCGGATTATGGCCTGCCAAAGGAGCCGCGGTGGTCATTTGGCCGACATTGTGTTTCACACAAAATTGAGATGTTTCATATTTTCATATTTAATAAACATTTCCGAATTTCCTTGAATATTTAGAGTTTTATTCCAATAAAATTGTCTATAACCCGTATTGGTAAACCCTATACTATTATTAAGAATATAATAGAAACATTTTAACAAAAACAGACAACTCCATTTATGCATGCATTTCGGTTACTACTTTTGGTAGTTGTCCAGGTATTGTACCAAAATATGTGAAATGTTTTATAGACATTTAAATAAAAATGTAAAAGTGGAGCTGACCGGTTCTTGCACCGAACCCTTCAATTAGAGGTGTTTTACGCTTGAAAGTAATTCGTAGATAATATAACTTGCATTAACACTGCAGTTGAATTACCAATTTGATAGAATGGAGTACTCCCAGGCACAAGCAAGCAGCATTGGGTGTGGAACTTGTGAGCTTAAAGGGCCATTGACTGATATACAGCAACATTTCTTAAATGTACGTGTAAATAAACAGAAAAATGAGACTGAAGAAAATGGTAATACCTCTTATGTAGTTTTAAATACTTATTTACAAATATTTATATATTCATTTCCCAGTTGCATGGTCGCAAGAGGAAACCAAATTATTGCTCGATCTTTACGAACAATATATGGAAGAAATCGGGCCAAGGAAAAAATTTAAGAATAAGAAGGCAATGTGGCTTCAAATGAGTCAAGATATTAATGAGAAAATAATGGTAGTTAAATCCCCACAGCAATGTGAAAACCGATACAAGACGGTTTTAAGACGCAAGAAAGAATCTGTTAATAACAATCACAAAAGTGGCCAATCAAGACATAATATTGAATATGAAAATGAATTATCCAAGATTGCTGCTAAAGATGACAGTGTTGAACCAGAGATTCTATGTGATGCCAAACAAATTAAAAAGATTATTAAGGTTAATAGGGAAGTTAAGGAAAATGAAAAGCCAAAGAAACAGAAGAGACCAGCACAGGAGTCAATACATGACACGCTAAGAGATATTGCAAAAGAACGAGAAGAAGCACGGGAAAGGCGACACAAGAAGAAAAATGGAATTATTGGCTAAATATTTAGGAAATAAATAAAAAATGAACTTATTACACATATACAAATTATGTTTCACATTAGTACCTTTGTTGTTAACATTAAGAAAAACTATTTATTTATTTATTTCTATATTTTAGAAGTGCTGTTAATTTATATAATATATATGATTTATATATTGTTTCTGTAAGAAAAAAATATTTTGTTTGGAACAAAACATTTTAAAGTTAGGATCCAGGTAGGAAGTATTTTACATAATGTTACTTTGTATATTGATATTTAAGAAAATGTTTTTTTGTTACCATATTAAAAAAGCTACTATTTTGTTAGCTAATAAAGACAGTTTATATTGTATGCAGAAATGTACATATTTATTTTCTACCAACATTTAAAAGTAATTGAATATCTTCATAAACAAAAAGAATAACTTATTCGACTCTAGATCTACCCTGTATTAAGGTAACTGCATCAGTAGTACTTAATTGTCATCAATATACAGTGTGTTCCCGGATGAGTTGACAAGAGAACCAAAAAGTTTATTTTCCATTTTACGACAGTCATTCTTTAAAAAAAAGATTCTGTTTATTGAATTAATTAGTTTTCCATTAAAATTACGTTAGATATACAGGGTCTTAATAAATTAAGAAAACATGAAACTGTTTCAAGAGAGAAGTACTATTATCTTGCATTTTATTGTTAACTGGTAATAAAAAAAGTTCTTTAAATACAAAAATATTACAAAATTTCAGAAAATCTAAATTTAGGATGTTATGGTTGTATGGTGTTAAGTTTAATCAAAATAACTTGTTACCTTGAATGTAATGTACATAGATAATTCTAAATTAAATTGTGTCGATCACAGGCTGCTGTGTTGTCGATAATATTGAACTATCAAACGTCATTAAGTGTAGATTTAAATTATCTAAAGAGAATTACCAAAAAAGGGTGTAACCAATTGACTGAAATGTTGTATTTAAAATAATACTTTTTCTATTAACAGTTAACAACAAAATGCAAGATAATACATAGTACTTCTCTCTTAAAGCATTTTCATGTTTTCTTAATTTATTAAGACCCTGTATATCTAATGTAATTTTAATAGTAAACTAGTTAATTCTACAGCAGAATCTTTTTTTTAAGAATGACTGTTGTAATATCGAAGATAAACTTTGTAGTCCTCTTGTCACCTCCATCTTGGAACACGCAAGGTGTAAGTTATTGGACATTCTGTTTTTCTTAAAATCAGTGATATTAATTTAAACAAACGGCAAAATGTACAATATAGCTAAGTAACTTACTGTTACAATTATCTTATGTGTTACAAATGGACTAAAGTATAATTGAAATTTAGGGTCCAAATTCATCACTTACTCCACTCGCACACAAATTAACAGTTCGATGTTAATTTGAAATTCAGAAAACCTTTACTTTTTATTTTAAAGATTTTTTATCTTTCTATCTGTATAATATAAAATCTCTATCTATATAATATAAAAGCCAATTTCACATAACAATGTGAGTGTAAGTGCAGTGCTCTCTCTACTCAAATGAGGTTTCTGAATTTGGTTCTAAGGCTGTGCTCACACTGATGAAGCAAAAACGTTCTTTACTAAATTTGTTAGATAGCGTTTTTTCAATTAAAATAGGTCCAGGCACACACTAATACATCAAAACAAAAAGCACACTGAAACAGTTGAAGTGAAAACGTTTTTACTCAAAATGTTTTACAATACAGTGAAACGTTTTGTCTGAAAATGTTTTCACTTCAACAGTGTGAGCGCACCCTAAATTTCCTTTAATAAATGACAATTCACCTATGTATTTATTTTATCTAATTTCTAATAAATTATGACTTAATAAATCACGTTTAGTTTCCCCCCTTCTTTTTAACTCTCCTACTGGTTCTTCATACACGTACTTCGCTTCTTCTTCAACAATTTCAAATTCCATATCATCATGCAGGTCAATACAGATGTTATGAATAACGCAGCAAGCTATAATGAATTTCGATATTTTCTCAATAGAATGAATATCTAACATTAATAATTGTCGCATTCGAGATTTTAAAATTCCAAAACAGTTTTCTATTAATATGCGAGTAGCTTAAAATTTCTTATTATAACTTTTCTGCCTTTCAGTTAGATTTCCATAATCTCTGTATGGAGTCAACAGCCATTCTCTAATGGAATATGCCGCATCCCCCAAAATATGATATTTTATTTCACCCTCACTTTCACGTAATCCAGGTAACTTTTCAGATATAAAGGACAAAGTATGTACACGCGCATCATGAATTTTTCCAGGAGCACCAGTGAAAACATCCAAAAATCTAAGCTGATGATCACAAATACCTTATAAAACTACAGAGGGTATATCATGTCTATTTACGTAAGTCGATTTTATTTTGTGTGCAGGGGTTCGAATGTTAATGTAAGTGCCATCTATACATCCAAGCACATTTGGAAATCCAGATATCTACAATTAAAACTTTGAATATTATTGCAATATTCTTTGACTTTTTTACCTGTACAAATCTATTAGCTTCTGCTTGCTTTTCTTCAGGTTTAGATAGAAATTTTATTATATTTGGGGCAATGTCACATAAATAATTTATTACCTTAACAATTACTCGGAAGGCAGTAGTTTGTCCTACATTAAATCTCTGCGCTACATCACGAAGACAACATTTGTTACCGGCAAACCTAGAAGTACAGAATATTGGAATTATTGGTATTTACTGATTATAATTACTGTTTTAATATTCACCATAGAAACAACAGAATATGTGTTTCTGCATCGATTGGCATACTGCCTCCATGCGCTATACCCGTGGGGCAAAATGCTGAATTTTTAAAATTTTCTATAATTGTAGAAGCTGTAGCAGAACCCATTCGAAAATTGGCTTTAAACTGTAAATATGTTGATTTAATGGTAAAAAAGACATAAAAATGTCAATTACATACTTCTTTCTCTTGAAAATTATGAACTACATCTTCCACAAATTTTTTTATTTTTGATAAACTTAATATTTGTTTCAAAACCGCTATCAAAAGTTCTTCTTCTTCACTGCAGTCAATCGAATCACTTTCTAATAACTCCTCCAATATTACCAATTTTTCCGCCATGTTTGTTTTGCACTCTCTAGACCGTCTCCTATAGCTCGTGTAGAAAAGTGTGCACTGCTAAAGAACGGAGTGTCTCAGTGGAATGCGCAGTTCTCGGTAGGTGTAATCCTATCTCCCCAGTGGAACGTAAAATTCCAGTAGAGTGTACACTCGTGTTCGCGGAGTGTGCCAAGAGTGTCTCAGTGGAATGCGCAGTTCTCGGTAGGTGTAATACTATCTCCCCAGTGGAACGTAAAATTCCAGTAGAGTGTACACTCGTGTACGCGGAGTGTGCCAGTGGAAAACGCTATTAGTTGCAATGCTGTGACTAGCCGCTTGTCAAAAGAGTAGGGCTCCCCACCACGCGCAAGCCTTTATAAGCGCGCCGAGAGCACGCTTTAGGCACACATCATCAGTCACGATCAGGGTTGCCAACTTGGGCGATATATCGCAAAATGGGCTATCTAATTTTTGATTTTGCGCTCGATTTTGCGACTATCGCCAATTGGGCGTCATTTATCGGATAGATCGGCGACAATGGGCGATATTACACATTTAAGCAGCGTAAGGTATAAATAAAATTCCAAAAAAAGTAATTGTCTGTATTTGCGTCTATTTTCTCACTCTTACATACATTAAACGCATTCGTTCTATCTCACTTTTCAACCTCGATCCATGTACCGCTCCAATTATCGAAAACGCCCACATTGACAACTGCTGTACATGCGTCGTAGGGGTTGCGTCATAGGAAAACAAACGTTAATTGAAATTAAAGTATTGGTTATTTTAAAGTATTGACGTTTGGTAAGGTTTTCATAAGTTTACTTTAAAGTGAAAAAGCATTGTTTGTGTTTTATAGATACAGGTATAATGGGAAAATATGCAAAGTACTTAAAGAAATATCGGAAGGAGTGGGAAAGTTTACCTCAATTTAAAGGTAAACATTTTGGTATTTACCGCTTTAGTTAAATTGATTAATGTTACAAAGTAATTTATTTAAGATGATATTTTTTAGCATGGTTAATGCAAGATACATCCGATTCCGATTTTGCCTATTGCAAAATATGTAAGGTAAAGCTTCGGGGACATAAAACAGATTTGGAACGTCATACTAAAAGGCAAATGCACATAAATAATGTTAAAAAAGTAGATCCTAAACAGTTCAAGCAAGAAACACTTGATAATTCCAGCATTATTACAATTGTAAATGAAGCAAAAGAAGCTGAGATAAAATTATCAGCTTTTGTTGCAACTCATACGAGTATTAATTCTGTGGAGCATCTTGTTGAACTTGTAAAAGATATATCACCAAAAAAAGATTTTGACAATTTAAACTTACATAGAACTAATGCACCATGATAATAAAAAACGTTATTGCTCCAAGTTTAAAAGAAGAACTTTTGGAAGATATTGGTGAAAGTTATTTTTCACTCAAAATTGATGAATCGACGGATGTTGCAGTTATGAAATATTTGTGTATATGTGTCAGATACTTTAGTGAATCTGAAAAGCGAGTTGTGACGCAATTTCTTGGTTTATGTGAAGTAACTCGATGCACAGCAGATATTTTAACAGAAACCATAGAACTCTTTTTGTTAAAATTTGGATTAAAAATTAATAACCTTGTAGGATTGGGAACCGATGGTGCAAACAATCTTTGCGGTACAAGGAAATCAGTCTTCAGTATACTGAAACAAAAAGCACCTAAGCTAGAATTGGTGAAATGTATTGCACATTCATTGCATTTATGTGCTTCTAAGGCAGCAGCCAGTTTACCGTCAAGTTTGGAATTTTTATGCAAACAGGTGAGCAAGTAGGTTACTCTTTTAACATTATTCTATAAGTATTTTTAAGGTATACAATTGGTTTTCGTGTAGCCCGCTAAGAAGAAGTGCATATAAGGATGTATTTAACTTAATCAACACCAATGAGAGTACAAAATTTCATAACTTCATAAAATATTCAGAAACTAGATGGCTGTCACGAGCATGGGTTATTAAAATTATAGTGGATCAATGGACGGAACTTAGAACTCACTTTGACATTATTGCGAACACTAACTCTGACTCAGAATCTTACATGGCAAGAACTTTACAGAAAATGTTAAATGATAATTCCTTATATATTTATTTAGTTGTTGTATATTCAATTCTTGTTAAGGTGAATACTGTCAATCTATTGTTTCAACATGATAGTGCAGATATCTTTAGAGTTTATGGTGAATTATATCAGTTGCTATTAAGTTGCATGAAGTTAGTAGTGAAGCCAATTTTTATGCAAAATTTACAAAATATGTCCCAAAGTAACTTTGATAAGATAAGTAATATATTAGAAAATAAACTGTCATTACTTGATGTGAATGTTTTGGACTTTGGTTTGCAGTACAGAATAGCCATAAAAGAATATAAGGTATCTGAAGATATTTTATTTGACATTAAAGAAAGAGCTAGGGATTTTATTGTAATCTTATGTAATGAAATTGCTAATAGAATTCCTTGTAATATAAAATTGTATGAATCAGTTCGTTTTTTAAAACCAAAGTATTGTCTAGCCCAAATTAATACACCACGTTTTGAAAATTTACCAATAAATTTAATTAGTGAAGGAACGGATGTATGTAAGGTAGAAAGGCAGTGGGAAGATATAGTAACCATTAATTGGCAAATTACAAATGATATATCTTCAGAAAAATTTTGGGTTATAGTGTACCAACATAAGAATGCAGGAGGAGAATTAATACTTTATGATTTAGCAAAATTAGCATTATCAATTCTTAGTTTGCCATTAAGTAATGCTACAGTTGAAAGAATATTTTCTCAGATGAACATTATAAAATCAAAAATAAGAAATAGAATTAATTTCACTTTATTAGATTCCATCATACGGATAAGGAATTATTTCCATGTGAAGCAAAAATGTTGTAAGACGTTTAAACCAACAAACAAAATGGTACAAAAATTCAATGTTAATATGTATGATCATTACAATCAAGAAGATGATGAAACTTTAAATATTTGTGAATAATTGCTTTTGTTTTCGAGTTTTATTCGTTATTTGTTATTTGCAAATAAAAATTGTAAATGTCTTTGTGCAATAAAAATTGTATAAAAATAAGTAATATGTATTTCACTGATACCTATAAAGCTGCTTTCGTACACATTTGCATAACGTTTAAAGTTGCCGGTTGATAAAAAAATTGCAACACTAATAGCGTTTTCGATTGACCGTACTAGTGCGCACTCAGAGTATCTTTATGTCGTGTTATTACATGAGGTTAAAAGAAGATGCATATACACTGAGTGCAACCAGTGCATGTGAATCGAAAACGCTGTTAATTTTCTTCTTTTTAAAATTTCCGCCTCTGCTCAAGGCGATTTGGGCGTTTTTAAATGTTTTTTTTTGCGATTTCATGAGAAAATTGTTGGCAACACTGGTCACGATACACATATACCAGTATGCTATTGCGCATACTGACGTCAGGCTCGAGGAAGTTGTTCACTTGCCCCAATGTAATTTTGCGACGCGCGTTCGATTTTTATCGAATTAAAAATTATGGTCACTGATTTTTTAATTGAAACTGATTAAATGAGATTCAGTTGTACAGGGTAGCCTTTCTTCAGATTTGTACATTGTACATAACCCAGTAAAATGTATTTTGGATTATAGGAGCTCAAACAAAACAATTCTAGTTTTTCTGTGGAAAGGAATAAGAAGAGGAAGTTTTCTGATTACCTTTTTTTATGAGATATTTCATAAAAAGAACAGTTAAAAACAATTAAACTTACGTTCTTCAAATTTATTTTATCTTCTCTCCGGCAAGCGATTATCCATTATTTTGCCAAATCTTCATTCTTTGGAAAGTTAAAGTATTTTATATGTACATTTTGTATTTTTATTGCAGTTTTTACACGTAGCTACGGCACAATTCGGCATTTTAAAGGGTAACAGTGCATTATACGCTTTTCGCGTATGTTAACAATTATTAATCTTTTTTAAACTATAACATATCAGTTTCACAGAGTAGCAACAATAACACAACTCAAATCAAAAATTTAATAGTCTTACTATACTCAAAATAATCACGGAAATAACATGTAAACAATGCATAAGCAGTTAAATTTCGTGTCTCGACCTCGAATGTGACGTAACTGCGCGTGGCGAACGAAATTCGCCCCCAATAGTAGCATACCGTGTTTATGTGTATCGTCACAGACAATACTAAAGCAGGCCCACCACGCATATGAGTTAAAATGCACCTGACAACTAGATAATTTCAAGCAACTAAACCAGGTGTCACTACGGCTTGTTGCATATACAATAAGCCAGAGGGGCCTATTCTTGACAAGTGCATTTTTGCATTCGCATATAAGCAAGTGAAAAAATGCTTATATGCGAGTACAAAAATGCACTTGTCAAGAATAGCCCCTCCTGGCTTTTTGTATATGCAACAAACCGTAGTGACACCTGGTTCAGTTGCTTGAAATTACCTAGTTGCTGGGTGCATTATAACCAGGGTTATAACGCTTATACTGTGCATGTTTATGTACAATCATTGCGCTGGCTCATTTCTCCATAAGCGTCGGACGAAATTTTAATTTCATCGCGTAGGAAATTCCTAAATTTAAACAAAATTTCGTATTTTAGAATTAAAAATTAAACAAATTAAATTAAACACTAAACGTTCTTTGCTATTGTAAATTATGCATACGATTATTTGCTATTCCCGTATCGAGTGCACTTAGATGTGACGCTCTTGCCATAAAAAACCGCCAAAACACAATGAACCCTCATCTCCAAAGGAAACAGTTCACCCAACGACGAACTAACAATAGAAGAAAACAACATACCTTGGCGGAAGAAAATTGTATACTTAGGAGTCACAATAGACAACCGATTAACATGCAAAAACCACATCACACAGATCAAAGAGAAAATTCAAAAAGCAATAGGAAAATTATATCCCCTATTCTGCAAAAAAGAAAACTTAACCTAAGAAACAAAAGATTAATATATACACAAATACTGAGACCGACAATGACATACGCATCGACATCATGGTGCACAACAGCCAAAACAAACTTCAAGAACTTGGAAACGTTGCAAAATAAAATTCTGCGTATAAGCACAGGAGCACCATGATTCGTAAGGAACACCAACATAAGAAGAGACATGGAAATGGACAGCCTCCAAGAATACATAACTGACAAAGCCAAAACGGATATACAGAATGGACTACGAGACAACCCCAGGACGGCCAAAATCAAAATTAATAACAAATTAACTCCCCAGAACGATCAAATCAACAAATAAATAATCAGCCAACTCAGGCAGTCAGACAGCGAGAAAATGGCCTAGGCCAATCTTCATAGTCAAACAAGACACCAGAGAGAGAAGAAAGGAGGCTTTAGGCACAGTTTTGCCAGTTCTGCTTATGTTTCCGACAAATCTTAATGAATTCAGACATGTCTGAAATTTGTTGATTTTGTGATCCGTTTAGTGACAAATCTAGTGCTTTTTTCATTTAATAATAGCTAATCAATTATTTCAAATTTTATGGTAACTTTTGTCATAAATAATCGCCAATGTTGATCAGGCTATCAGGAGTGTCAGGCATAAAAATCGTGTTCTGCTTTGGCAACGGCACCTGTTCTGTGAACTTGTTGAACCCGTTTCTCATTTTCACAGGTCCTATAGTTGCTATTTTTTATTATTTTATGGAAAAGGTAAAGCGTTTTAATATTATTAAGTTTTAAGAAATATAAAGTTATTTGAAGAGTTTTTTTTTAACCAATATGTCTAATCAAAGAAGAAAATATAATCAGCATTACCGTAAAGAATGACAAAAAGAACAGGACTTGAAAGCATGGATACTTCCCGTTGACGGTGACCTGACCCTGGCTAGCTGGAGATATAAAGTTCAAATAGCGGCCCGTTTGTGTGATTTAAAGAAATATGGAAACACTAAAAAACATCAGAGTTCTGCAAAACCATTTACTTCCCAAAATAAAAGAAAAATTAATTATCCTAGTGCTCAAGTTGTTACAAATCAGGAGCAATATGAATGTAAACTAGCCTTATATGCTGCCATTCACACGTCAGTTTTAAACATTGAGCATTTAAGTAACATCTCTAATATTTGTTCCACAAATTTTTCTGTCAAAATGCATCTAACAAAATGCGCGAATGTCCTGAAAAATGTATTAGCTCCATACTTTAGCAACAGTTTATTAAAAATTAGTAAAGGAGACTGTGGTTTAAGGAATAATTGAAATTAACCTCCGCCCACAATAATTTTATATCCGTAGATACGTATTTCGGCAGCTAAGCTGCCATCTTCAGTACAAGAAATAATTTTCGCCCACAATAATAACAGTCGAAACCTACCAAAAAAGCAAATCAAATAAAACGGAAACGAGTATTGGTCTAATATCCGAAAAAGGTTCTTATTCTATTTTCGGATATTAGACCAATACTCGTTTCCGTTTTATTTGATTTGCTTTTTTGGTAGGTTTCGACTGTTATTATTGTGGGCGGAAATTATTTCTTAAACCACAGTTGCTTTTTTAGTGTTAATTTTGGTTTCTTAGATAGTATTAGTAGTATAGATAGTATGATCAGGTAGGTAGGTAGCTAGGTAGATAGCTAGTTAGATTTCATGTAGTGTTTTTTAAATTGTACTGAAGATGGCAGCTTAGCTGCCGAAATACGTATCTACGGATATAAAATTATTGTGGGCGGAGGTTAATTTCAATTAACAGTTTATTACAAAACATAGGAGACTAACCATACAGCCTTATCATTGATGAATCTACAGACATTGCTGTTCTAAAAATGTTAGGAATTGTTGTAAGATATTATAGTGAGAACTCGTTAAGAATAGTTTCTACATATTTAGAATTAGTTGAATTAGAAGATGGTACTGCAGTAAGTATTGCTAATGCTTTAAAACTTTTATTGACAATTAAATCTAGAAAATTTAAAAGGCATTGGTACAGATAATGCTTCTGTCATGGTAGGGATTAATATAAAATATTACAAAATGATTTAAATTTGCAAAATTAGTAAGGTGCCTATGCCATTCTTTGCAGTTGGCAGTGTCAAAAGCAACAGAAACATTACCAAGAAACTTGGAATTTTTGGTTAAAGAGACTCATAACTGGTTTTAAAATTCAACTTCTCGTCAATTAACATACAGTAGAATTTATGCTTTGATTAATGACAACCATTAAAAATTTTGCCTGTACCGCAAACACGTTGGCTCTCAATTGAACAAGCTGTTAAGCGTGTTTCAAATTAATGGCTAGAATTATTGAGTACACATTTTTCTGAAAAGTGTTATGCATCTGAAGTATTGACGCAAATGTATAATGATAAAGAAAACATAATTTATTTAAGCTTTTTATACCCAATTTTAAATGAAATACTGAAAGTTAATAAAAATTTTGAATCTGCAACGGCAGATCCAACAAAATTGTTAATGGATTTAAAAAAAATTATATTTGTCTATTCTAAAAAAAAAGTTATCCCACAGCAAAATTTGATGTTTTTAAAGACAATTTTGAAGATTATTTAGACCCAATACCATATTTTGGATATGCCTTTGAAACAAGTTGAGAGGAAGCTAAAATAAATAATATCAAAAAATCTTGTATTAAAGACAGGTGTAAAATGTTTTTAATAACTTTATGCAAAGAAATATTAAATAGAGTACCAGATAATATAAAAATGTTGGAGAATATTAATTTATTCTCTGTTACCGAGTGTTTAAAGGCCAATAAAATTAAAATTAGGTACTGATATTGCAGACCAATTCATAACAAATTCTGACAAATATTTACTAAATAATATAGAAAATCAATGACCTAATTTGGTGAATATTTATTGGGTAGAAAGGAAAAATACACTAAACTTTTGGAATGAAGTAATTTTGTACAAAAATGCGGCAACTGAAAATCCATTTCAAGATTTAATGAATTTAGTTTTGGCCGTATTAGTACTGCCACATTCAAATGCAGATGTGGAGAGAGTGTTCAGCCAAATGAATATTGTTAAAAGTAAATTACGAAGCCGCATGAAATTACCGCTTCTACATAGCATTTTAACTATTAAATTTGGAGTTAGACGTTCGGAATTGTGCTTTCACAATTACGATGTTCCTGACAATGTCTTTAACAAAATTAGAAATATGAAGACATATTCTACAAATACAGATCACGATGACGATGATTTAGATAATATAGATTTATTGTTTGGGGAGATTAATAATACACAGTACATAAATGTACCACGAGATCATTTAAATTTATAATTAAAGTAGGCGGGATTATTTTTATACTGTTGTGCACCATGCCAATCGACTCACTGTGTAGATTAGAGGTTATGTAAATATTTTGACGATGATAGGGTTCTCATGTCCAATCGTTTTAATTTAAAGGAAGTGAAGCAGTTTTACTAACAACCATAGCAAATGTTCAAAGTGTTCGCCCCGGCGATTAATTAAACATTTTGAAGCGTCACTCTGACAATTCAAACTCAAATTAAGCTGTCAACAGTTAGTGTTGCCAATCTAATTCAAAACTCATAACCTACTCTAATTATAATTTTAAATAATCGCGTGGTATTTTTAGTATTATTATAATACTTAGACTGTTTTTTGTGTACTTATATATTATTCTATAAAGTTAAAATGTTGTGTTTAATATTTTTCAGTAGCAGAGAAGACTGTTTTATGTTTATTCATTATATTCAATAAAGTTTAAATTAGAAAATAAGATTTGAATTTTAAAATTTGGCGCATTGCTTAGTTTACGTCTTTTACAAAAACAACAGATAACTACGTAAAATATTAGTTGATGCCTATCATAAAACGGCGATACGTATTGTAATGTTATTATGGTTGTGAGAGCCCTTCATTGGGTGCCAATAATTGTAATGTACTGTGTTGGTTGTACGTACTGTTTCTGTGTATCTCATGTAGCTCTATCTATTGCTCTGGGTGGATTCCTCAAAACGAATTTTAATGGACTTCGCTTTCAGTCAGATTGAGGAAACGAAGAAGGAATGGATGAAATGGTGTGTGTGTGTGTGTGTGTGGCAAATACTCCGGTATCACAGATGGGATCGTATTCACCGGACCTAGCGCTGAATGCTGAACAATAATCCCTCTATGATACCCGAAATATTTGTTAGTCTGCGTGGATGTTCAAACCTTCGTATCAAAGGTCAGATCGTATTCAGCAGACCTAGTGCTCAATGCTGAACAATAATCTTCCTCAGATACGATGATTTTGTGATTAGTGTAAATGTGTGTAAATGTGTGTATGATGGTATGAAATCTGACTTACGCTTCCTCTTCCATTACTGTCATTTTTACCCTTTTAAAATTTTATAATCAGCTCTAAGGTCCACAGGAAAATCTAAGAGGGTTCTGCTGGATAAGGCTTTTTGTTTGTATTTGATTTTCTTTTAATTCTAACAATCCAGCTTTATTTCCATCTTAGTGTGGCAAAGGCAAAATGAAAAATTATGGCGGAAATGTTTTAAATGGTCGACGGACTTGTTTTAGTTGTTGCTCGAAGATCTACGCGGAATTAGTTTTCAAGTTACCAGTTCGAAATTTAGTTGTTGTTACTTCGAAGATTTAACGCGAATTAATTCGAAAACGAATCGCACGCCTTTTTGTAGGTGTTGGTTTGTTGACAGTCACCGTAGTCATGGCAACCATCAACACTCTGTTCTGTTAGCCTCGAACCCGGTGTGCATTTTTTCTGTGACATTTGTTTGTTTACAAATTTTCAAAATGCATAATTTTTTACATAATATATACAATAAAATGGTTGAAATTAATATTTGCAACATATTTGGATTATTCCACATCTGGTAACATTTCTTTTCACTAATTAATGATATTTACAAATTACAAGATACAACACATAAACATGAAACCTAACCTCAAATGACAAAATTTGTTTTCAGGAAACTTCAAACAATTAACAAATAAAACGAAAAATAACACAAAATTAAAAGTCTAGCACTGGTTCACCGTAAATGTTCATGCACAAACGTTGATGGTTCACTAAATCCTCAGGATCTCGTCCAAGTGAATATGAATACGTGGACCCGAACTCTACGTCGATGGCTTGCATGGAAATCAGCATCACCCCTCGCTGTTCACCCAAATGAAGTGGATTTTATTTGTTGTGGTAGTGGAGTATTGTATTGTTACTTTCCGATTCATTTACTGTGGTTTTTGTTTGTAGAATGGAGAGAACTTGCTCGATGCGACGTTTTTGCTTACGATGTACACTTATAGCCGTGTACGATGGTCTCTTTCACTCTGGTATGCTGAAAACTCTTCTAGGGAACCTTTTTATGTAAACGTAGAGGTGCTTTCTCCGCCCATGGTGGTCCTTCGCTCGACATGGATCGTCTTGTACACTTGACGATGAACTTGGCGCTATAGATATAGTTACTTTAGTGTGCGAGATTGGTATGAGTAAGCGCGGAATTCCTCCTCTTGTTGTTGCACCAAGTTGCAGGAATGTCAAAGCAATTGCGCAAATGCAGTAAATAATATAATATTATTTATTGAATTTTTTAGTGAATTACTATCTGTTTTTAGTGACCTTTTAGTGATTTTTTTAGGCAAATGTTCAGACTTTTTGTGAACGACTATTGGCAACACTGTTTAGGCAGTCATCCGCCGCCGGTCGTGGCTCGAAGTCAGTCATCTGGCTGAGTCATCGAGCCGCCGATCGTGGCTCAAAGGCAGTGACCCGCCGGGCAATCGAGCTGCCGGTCGTGGCTCGAAGACAGTCGCTCACCGATTCATTCGTTCGTCGGTGCTTTGACTAAAACGCGCTAAGCGACCTGTGCTACGTTCGCACAGAGTGGGAGTTTCACTCTTACTTGCCAGGCATGGGTGTTTCGTGTATCCAGATCCTGAGTGGGCGTTTCACTCATACTTACCATACACAGGCGTTTCGTGTATCCCGACCCTAGGGTGGGAGTTTCACTCTTTCATACCTGGCACGGGCGTTTCGTGTATCCCGACCCTAGAGTGGGAGTTTCACTCATTTCCGTACCACTGATCCGATTCCCGGAGCCTGTACCGGAACGTATGTACAGTGCGTTGTCACTAGTTGTGATTAGTGTCCGTAAGACACACCGTGTACATGGCCGCCTTTAGTACAGGCCGGAATAGTTGAGATTTGGGAACGTTTCGTGAAGGCTGATGTCAGTGCGCGTTGATGGATCTTCATACTTAACCTCTATACACATAACCGTTAAATGTTTGTTGTTTTGGTATAAATCCTTAAAATTTAAGAATCGTTCACCAATATAATTAGTGATTTTGGTAAAAACTAACACTAACCGAAAATCAGTTGATGCTACACATGATATAGGGCCAGTTGTACAAAGGAGGTTTAAACTGACGCTCAACTGAACCAGGTTCAAAGTGAACAAAATCGCATCAAATTTTATTTATGAATGCATTAATTGCCATATGTCATTAAGATCCTATGCGAATTTGTTTACTTTGAACTTGGTTCAGTTGAGCGTCAGTTTAAACCTCCTTTGTACAGCTGGCCCATACAGTTCTTAAACGTAAAAGTATTCAGCATTCAAGGTGAATTTATATTTTTTACGATTAAATTGAAGTAGGTACATTAATTTGATTTAATTATTTAGATGCCAAACAAATGTTGTGTCCCTGATTGTACAAGCAATTACAAATCAACAAGTGACTCGGAAAGATATGTTACTGTCTTTCGATTCCCGAAGGATGTTGAGTTAAAACAGAAGTGGATAAAACATATACCACGAAAAAATTGGGAACCTGGAAAGTATTCTGTTGTTTGTGCCAAACATTTTGAACCTCGATTTGTTTCACATCAAGAAGAAATAATAGATTCTGATGGACGAAAAACATTACAAAGGAGACATCATCCGATATTACTTCCTTCTGCATATCCAACTGTGTTTCCTGATGCACCAAAATATATAACGAAAATATTGCCTGCTTGTCGTAATAACCCTGAAGCAAGTCATTTGAAACAACAACAACAAGAATCCCAGACAAAACAGGGGTTAGAAGGTGATATTATTAACAGTTTTGAAGAATTATCAGTGTTCTATAAAAACAAAATTAGTATTGATTCTGTTTGGAAAGTTGACATAACTCCTGAGCAATTAATATTCTACATAATTCAGTTTGAGCCTTGTGCAACAGTATTAGTTCACATTACTATCAGTAAAAACTTTAAAGTTCAAGTTCATGTTAAAAATAATTTGATTTTACCCACCGATTTAATTTGGATTTTAAAATCAGATTTAAAACTAGAGAGGTGGTCACAATTAGAAAATTTATTAATTAGATATAAGAATTATGATATAATTCAAACAAATATACATAGTTTAGTGGAAAGTGTTAAAAGGAATTTAGAATTAATTCAGTATCAGTTAGAAGACCAAGATGATCATATAAATGATCAAAAAATATCATTTATTTATCAACAATTTAATTTATTATTGACTAATAAGCATTGTCAAAGGTACACTACCAATTGCATTATGATTGCTTATTTAATTTATACAAATTAAGTTTCTTGCTACAATGCATTAAGAGAAAACTTTATAATTACGTTACCAAATCCAAAATATGTCAGCTATAACTTCAACATTAAATTGTCGACCCAATATTGACTCTGAAAATATAAATTATATAAGTTCTTCTGTGAAAAATGTGTGTGAACGTGAGAAATATGTTGCATTGTTAATAGATGAAATATACATAAAATCTAAAATTGATTACAAAAATGGACAGTTGTATGGAATATCTCAAAACTGTACTATCGAGGCAAAAACTGTCTTAAGTTTCATGATATCTAGTGTTTTCGGAAGGTTCAAACATATTGTTAAATTAATTCCAGTTAAAAATATTAATGGAGATGAGTTAAAAAAATTTACACAGGACGTAATTAATGTTTTATTAGAGTGTAAATTAAAAGTGATTGGAATTGTTACTGATAATCATCAAATAAATCGACAATTATTTAAAAAATTATCCCCAAATAATAATTTCTCATTTTCGTTACATAGTGAATACAGCACATTTTTATTTTTTGACACTCATATATATTTAAAAATATACGGAACAACTGGTTAAACCTTAAAGATGTAGATAAAACGTTCATTTTTCCTTCATTATACAACGAAGAAATTCTTGTTGCCAAGTTTAGTGATTTACGAAATTTATTTAAAAAAGAATCGCATTTGTTAGTGAAAACAGCACCAAAATTAAATTTCAAATCCTTATTCCCAAATAGTTTTGAAAGACAGAAAGTACAACTAGTGTGCAACATTTTTGATGTGTCAACAATATCTGCTTTAAAATTAGAAAATGATAATTCTGGTACTGTTTATTTTCTTGAAATTATTTATAAGTGGTGGACAATTCTTAATATTAAAAGTGTTTTTAAGGGTATCTGTCATAACAATGAATTGGAAGAACCTTTCAAAAGTGTAGAAGATGCTCGAATTAATTTTTTACAATCTTTTATTGTTTGGTTGGACAACTGGAAAAATTTGGGAAATAGTAATTTTTTAACAAATGAAACGAAGCGAAACGATACCGAAGTCGTATTATAGGTGCTTTCCTTTTACCACAAATCTCACCTCAGATCAGATAAACGTCATTTCCGTTAGAACGAACAAATGAGTTTGATTTGAGATTTCAACCTCCCACCTTGCTGCTCGAGCATTCCCATTAGTTATTAGATTGAAATATCCATTCAAACTTACTTGTTCATGCTAACGGAAATGACGTTTAAGTGATCTGAGGTAAGATTAGTGGCAAAAGGAACGCACCTAATGTGTCATATATTTAAATATTGGAACAATGCATTAGCAAACGATTCTTTGAAGAAAATTGCGTTTGAACATCTTTCAATAGTATTATTTTCCAAAGCAGGGGCTATAATGGCCCAAAGTCGAAATCGTCTCACGAGAAATGGCCTGTCGAAATTATTGTTATTTTTAAGTTCACTTCAAACTGAAAAATGGGATTAATTGGTGTTCTAGAAAAAATGTTTTTTTGTAATTTTTATGTGTTGAATAGAATGAATAGATCGTAGTTATGTTTATGAGTTTGTACAAGAGTACCTATTGTTTTTTTAGAATTTATTTTATATTGCGTTAAATTAATGTATCTAATCACACAAGAAACATTTTTTGCTTGTTATGCTATTTTTTTCAAAAATCCGGATCGGAAGTGTACTGGTATCTAAAGTACCGGTACATAAGCCTTCGATTTCATACCGGACCGGTTTTCTCTGAATCGAGACGATACGATATGCTGTACCGGTACATTTCGCAGTATCGCACATCCCTAAACTAAGCAACTGGACGGCAGAGTATGTTATGCATATTTTTATTATATGAATTAATATATTTAAAAGTTATGTAATAAATGTAAATATACACCATAAGTATTTGTAGGTCCTTCGTAATTCTACTTTATATGTAGGGGAGGGTGGGCCACAATGAGACAAAAAATACAATTTTTGGAATAAAAATTTGAATTTTATACTTTTGATCAAAATGATAGCATAGGTAAATAATTTAAACTTTTAGCAACATACTACGTTAATAAAATTGTTAAGATGTGACGAAGAAGGCATTTAAAATTAAAAAATATATAGAACTGTTTTTGTCTCATTGTGGCCCATGTTATGGGGTAGAATGAGACAGTATTAAAAGATGACATTAATGTAGTAAATTTATTAAAAGACGAATGTAAAGTAAATAAAAATCTTTAAAAAATGTCATAAACACAATGCAATTCCAGTACCTAAGAACAAAAGGCAAAACAAGGCACTTTTTTAGGTTCAGTCACTAACGAACATAAATATTATCAAACCTAATTGAAAAATTTATTAAATTGTTCTGACGCTTCAGTTCCCACTGGTTGTGGGCTGGGAAGAATTGTTTTTAATGTCTGATAAGGCTACTGAGGCATCATCAGGAATTTTCATATGTCTCATTGTGGCCCATGCAACACTGTCTCATTGTGGCCCTGAAGCATCTTGGTATGATTTAAGTTGTGCAAGTTTTAATACATCCCACTATGTTCATAGCCTAACACGTAATAGTAATGGTTAAAGGTGTATCATCCACTAAATAAAACAACATTGATGGAATTCCATATACATCAGAGTTATAGCACATAAAATTTTGCATAGCAAAAAAGATTACATACCCGAATATCACACTTTTTACATAAAAGACGGCAGAAATTTGCAATAACCCTGTAACATTAGTCCTCGATGGGGCTCAACTTTATGTATGAACTAAGCTGCAAAAAGCCTGTAAAGTTCGAATTTATTCTCTTTGTCTCACTGTGCCCCGTGTCTCACTGTGGCCCACCCTCCCCTAGATGTAGAGGAAAATGACAATTTTCATAAATACCTACTTTCCAAATGAAAATTATCACTTGATTGGAGACTCCGCATATCCTTTGAGAAATTAGTTGATGACATCATACAGGTAAGTAAATCATTTATCTTACTTGTACAGGAATAAAGTATATTTTAAATCTTTTAGAGATAATGGCAATCTAACGAACACACAACGTTATCATAATTATATTCATAGTAGAACAGAAAGACCGTAGAAGTGACATTTGGAATCTTAAAATGTAGGTGGAGAATTCTAAGATATAACAATGTTAATAATCCTATGAAAGCAATTAGAATTATAGATGCATGTTGTGTCCTTCACAACTTTTGTTATATAAATCATGATTTTGGTAAGATCTGGTACAAGTTGAAAATGATGCTCTGCCTGATAATTTCTTTTACATACATTGATGACACTGACGTAATAGAAAAGCGAAATAACATTTCCAATGGATTATAAAAAGAAAATACAGATTAACCGTATATTATTTCTTTGTATTTTCGTGTACATTTTAACAAAATAAACGAATTCTATTATGAAAATAAAATAAATGATGATTTATAATATGAAAATAAATACCTGTCTTATCAAGTCCTAAATGTAATACAATTAGGGTAAATGGTCCGTTCAGAAGACTTTTTCTGTTTACACAATATATTAGCCATAGGAATTCACACAGAAAAAACTATCGCTCATTTTAACATGTTCTGCTGAAGTCCTAAGGCAAATTTCAGTTTTTCATAAATTACGCCATTTAATACAAAATACACATCATCAGAATAACATGTGCTTTATTAAATTATTTTACATGCTAAAAATTGAAATTAATGAGTAACATGATTAATGTAATAGATCAAAATTGCTACTTAATAGTAAAGTGACAAATTATATTTTTAACTTTCACCTACTATACTCTGTTTATCGAACAGATATAGTAATAAAATCAAGTAGGAGGACGTAGAGGACGCGTAGTAGCGCGGCGTGATTCTCTTCCTTCTTCATTGTGATACTACCTCACTTGTTTTCCGCCCAAAGTCAAATTAACCAATACCAATTCGTTATTTAAGTCGCACGGGTTACTGTAGGAGTGTTTATTACTATATCTCTTGAATAAACAGAGTATAGATCAATCGTTTTCCTTATTAATTTAAACATTTAAGGCACATGTTATGCTTCTAATGTGTATTTTCTAATAAATAGATGATTTATTATTAAAAACAGAAATCTGTGTAAATTCTTATGGTCACAGTAAAAAAAGCATTGTATATGTACTATAACAATCACAGTTCAAAATAGCAACATAGCTGTTAAAATACGTATCTACAAAAAAAACTTAATGTGATAAGAGATTAATTTTTGATTTAATTCTGCGCTGTTATTTCACCCTTTATCCTACACTCTACATTTAATAAAAATATCACCACAAAACTTAACTTTCAAATTGCAAAACTAAAAAAAAAGAACCATAACATTTTCAAATGGAAAAAACTGGAAATCTCAGTCTTCGTCACTACTTTCATTATGTTTTCTTTTTTTCGATTTTAATTCAGAGATAGATTTGTCTCCGTGTCTCTTCATGACGATTTTTACTCTGTTTCATGAACAAGTCCATCATAGCTTGGAACTCACTTCGTCTAATGTCTTGGTTTTCTCTTTGAATACTGATAAGTTCCTCAAATGATTTATTGCGGGAAGTACTTGGTCTTACACTTGTTTTTACTGTATTAAATCTATTACTACTTTCAGTATTATTTGAAATTGATGCTGTAGAAGGTGACGGTTCAGGTTCTGCACTAGGGGTTTCTGGTTTCACCAATGGACAAATCAAAACCTCTGATGAAGAAACCTTTTCTAAACATTT
Source organism: Dorcus hopei (assembly GCA_033060865.1). Lineage (NCBI taxonomy): Eukaryota > Metazoa > Arthropoda > Insecta > Coleoptera > Lucanidae > Dorcus > Dorcus hopei. The sequence goes on from JAUPFK010000017.1 coordinate 1,037,499, forward strand.
ACTTGTGTCTTGAAGAGAATCAATTACTATTATTGGTGTAACTTTATGTTTATTGCCCAATATATCATCAACTTCTTTAAAATATGGAGAATCATATACTTTTCCCTCTCCTGTGCGATTTCTCTTTTCTTTAGTTTTTAAATATCCTGCTTGCAAATTAGCAAATTTTTGCCTGCATTTCTCCCTGCCTGGAACACCTTCGCCAACAAAAAAAAAAAAACAGCACTATTCAGAGTGTCCCTTATTTTTGCCCATAGCGTATTCGCTATAGGTTTTGCTTAAACCCAATAACATAAGAGTTGCCTGATAGGCAGTTTCAGACTGCTGCTTATTTCGCCAAATGACAGATTCGTTAAAAGATGATTGGTCTTGTCCATGATCTGATTCTGGTAAGTTTTTTGTTAATAATTTTTCATAGGCAGACGCGTAATGTGGATCTGTATTTATTAAAATATGTATGTATTAATGTAATGTGAGCAATAGTGAATTAGTATCTACCTTGTAATAACTTTGCAGTTTCTGTATCGACAGTTAACAGCATGTCGCCTAATATAACTTGTTCCATTTTAAAACTTCAAAAGTATTACACTAAATGAAAAATAAGGCACAATTGTTTTCTTAAAGTTTCTAACATGTGTTTTTTTAAAAATGCCATAAAGGTTGGCCATGAAAATTAAAACTCATGTCGTAGCTTGGCATCTAACACATGCCAAATCAGAAAATTTAATAAATGAATGGAGCTAAGACATGAATTTTCTTTTCCACAGCCACCCCTTATGGCAATTTTAAAAAAACACATAGTATATATGTACATACTTTATAGCCCAGGAGCAGAATCGATCATAAGTAACAATAACCTATATCACAACGGTGATCACAACTCACGATTTCAAATGACATTTGTGGACATATTACTTCTTCCACTCTTACTAAAGCTACGGTTTCCTAGGGCATTCGGCCGGCCGAAACAGACCGCGACCGACATTCGCTCTGACCAAATGCGCAAAATTAAATGAGGATGGTTTCCTAGACTTCGCTTGTTTCTATAGCGAAAAATATCATGATTTGTGTCGCTTTCGTTCGGTTTAGTTTCAGCTCTGGATTCAGCTATGGTTTCCTAGGAAATCATGCGACCGAAAGCCACCGCGATCAAAAATGAATTATTAAATTAATATCGTTTCCTAGACTGCACTCGTTTCTATAGCGAAAAATTTCATAATTTGTGTCAGTTTTCGTTGTCAGTTCCAATCAATCGATGGTAGATTTGAACGGAGTGGTCGATACAAAATGAATGCCAAATTTACATCTAGTGAAGATGAAGTATTAATTAATTTAGTAAAACAGCATCCTGCCTTGTATAAATGTAAACTTAAAAGTTACAAAGACATGGTAGTGAAAACAAATATTCGGAAAAAAATTGCAGTACTTGGGAAAACAGGTAGTTAAAAAAAATTCGGATATATACTGCCATCTGCCAACAATTTATACAGCGTGCATCATTATTGGTATGGATGTCTTCAAGAGCTCTTAATCAAAGCATTCGCATCTATACACAGAAACAATTGAAACATAAAAGTTAAATTTTCTCAGAAAATTTGAATGGGACGCCCTGTACATTTTGACACATTTGTATAGCTTATCAAATTCTATTTCTAACTATTCTATTCTATTTTCGAGATATCTGCACTTACAGTTACAACTTTTAATAAGAGCCATACTTCAAGCAAATAAACAAAAACAAAAGATACCATTACATTTAACTATTAAATCTAAACGAAATATTAGGTCGTTCGGAAAAAAAAATCGTTTAAATTATGTCTAGAATTTTTTGATTCCAGAAAAGTTGGGTGATATCATCGTGGAATACAACTGCTAGCAGAAAATGGCAAAAAGTCACCGATTCAAAGGGTGATTAATAGTTTAATCAAAATGTATGTACTTATGTATATAAACATTCTGAAATGAAAAGAAAACGACATTTTTTTCCGAACAACCTAATAATTTTTTCTCCTCATCATATAATCTTGGCTCGATCAATACTTTAAGTGCACCTTCTTTCCTTCGATTTAAAAAGAGTTGACTAGTTTTCGTCTTTTTGTAGATTTTATTAAATTCAACAAATCTTTCTCTTCCTCTTCTTCTAACTAGAAAAGCACACCTCATTTTCTTTTTTATGTCCATCTCAGATGACAATTCAGTACGAAAATGTTTAATTTTAAAGCGTTTTCTACGAAACAACTTTCGCGACCGAATAGATCGCGACAGATTCGGTTTTCGTTTCGCTTTCGGTCCTGTTCAACTCAGCGGATAATCCTAGGAAACCCTAGCTTAACAAAATGTACGTATAATTTTCTATACCGTATTTAAGGTATTAACAAGTATAGAAACCTAAACGAAACATTGCTGACCGCCTGTTGTTTTTCAAGAAACACTTCCAAAAAAAGAAATTAAAAAACCTGTAGAATTCGATAGGTAAATTTAAACAAATATTCTAGAAATTGATTAAGCCGAAAGTAGTTTTTTATCTTTTAGTTTAAAAGCTAGATAGAAAACAAATATAATATTTTAATCATTATTTTTAAATAATCTGAAATAATCAAGAGAGGTAGGGGAAACCCGGACAAAGTGAATACCCTGGGCAAAGCGAATATGTTCTGCCATTTGTAAAATATTTGCCTGACATCAACTGTATATGACAGGGAACGTTCGTCAATCACTGCTCAGTCAACGAAGAATTACGATGCAGGGGGTCGCGCTGTGTGCTATACGGGCAGTAGCAAATTAATTTTCACCCAAAAAAGATTAATTTTTCGAAGTAAGTGTTTATTCTTAATATTGAGAACACTCTGTACAGTAAAAAAAGCCTTACATTCGAGGGTGCTGCGGCTTTCGTTTTCCAGGAAAAAAATTAAACAACACTTCGCTTTCTTTAATCATTACTGCGAATAATAGTCCCCGTTTCACAAAATTTTCCAACACAAAGATGAATTTGCTGCACTAAAGCGGTGTAATTAACTGGTAAATTAGAGAATACTTCCTGAAAATCTTCGATGCAACCAGGGATCGAATAGCCCATGTCTCATTTTCTTGTTTTTGTGCATTTTTGAAATAACTTTTAATGAGAAAAAATTTATGTGGAATATCGAAAAATTTAAAAAATAAATGTCACAATTCTGACACTTAAAAATTTTAATTTCAAGCTGTAAGTCTGCGTTGCCAACTTTATGAAATATCACAGCATGTTCTAATTATAAATTCCGTTGATCGTATGGTATTATTAATAAAAATAGGCTATTAAAATATCCGAAAATTAAATTAAACAAAATTCAAATGACACAAACAAGAAAAGCATAAATAACAAAAAAAATTGCCAGAAAAATAACTGATTAAAATAACATGTTTTTTTAAAAATGCCATAAAGGTTGGCCATGAAAATTAAAACTCATGTCGTAGCTTGGCATCTAACACATGCCAAATCTAAAAATTTAAAGTAAATGAATGGAGCTAAGACATGAATTTTCTTTTCCACAGCCACCCCTTATGGCATTTTTAAAAAAACACATAAGGCTTTTCGGAAATTCAGTCGGAGCAGTCAGGTTCTTGAAAAAGCGTTCATTTATTAAACCTGGTTACTTGTTCTGCATTCGAAAATTAGCACCCAAGTAACTCTGGTCACTGAGTAGTTACGAAGGTTCTGCTATGAGGTTACGTTCATATGTTTCCTTTTTTGAAGTTTGTGTAATTTGAAAGTTTTGCACAATGACGAGTTTGCCAAATTTGGCTCGATGTGCTTATTGTAATTATATTTCATATGAACACATAGTCACGGAACATGTAAAAAATGTTCACGAAACTTACGAAAGTTTAGGTTTAGAGGAAAATTATTTTGAGAAGGAAAATGAAGACAGTAATGCTAATATTACAGAAGATAGCAATGCTAATGTTACTGAAACGGACGATCACCATCAGTGGGGCGACAATGAGGTAAAATTATTAATATCATTATATGATATCCATAAGAGCGACTTTGAAAATAAAAAATTAACAAATAAACATGTATGGAAGAAAATTGCTGCATTAATGAATGACCAAAATGTAAAAATTACATGGGAACAATGCAATAACAAAATGAAGAATTTAAAAAAGTTATATAAAAAGATAATTGATAACAACAATAAAACAGGAAGAGGAAGAATTACTTTTAAATATTTTGAGTTCCTTGATAATATTTTAGGAAAAAATCCTGAAATTCATCCCCTCTCAGAAGTAAGCACTATAAGACCAGTAAGTACTTAACAATAACTTCAAATTAATGCTAAACTGAAATTTTGAAAGAAATAATACCTTACAAACAGGTTATTTGCTTTACGTGCGCATGCGTTAATTTTTTGCTTTTTATATTTTAGTACGATATCCTGTTTAATTTGTTTCTTTTTAATGTTTGCTTTATTTTATGTTTATCGCAATTTAAACAATGTAGATACTTCATTTTCAATTGAGATTAGCTCTATTTTATTGAAAAATATTTTTTTTTAAATATGTACATACAAACATAAAATGAAGCATATATTAAAAAGAGAAAAATTAAAGGGCATACTGAAACAAAATTTTACAGAACTGTTGCATTTAGTAATAACCATTATATCTCTTGAATAGTTCTTAACCCATTAGTGCATAACGTTCGTTTCATCGAACAGAGTTATTTTTGTAGCTAATACAGATTTCCTCTTTATCTGACATTTTCTTATAACGTTTCCTGTTCTTTTAAACATAGAGGAGTTAACGTGAATTGAAAACAGCGGTAAAATTTGATTCAAACTAATTCTTTTCAATAGAGAAAAGCTAATGGATCCCAACTTATATAACACTCGGCACGACGGGTAAGTCTTTTTACTGTTTTGATCGTATTTTGCAGAATTCATTTTATGCTGTAGTTTATACATTCTTCCAATTAAGTTTTCTAATGAATCAATGTATAGTGAAACCATTAGCTTATACATATAAGTTACATAATTGACACTTTTTTCGACGTTCGATTTATCGGACATTATGCACTGCGAGCATATTTTTTTTTAAATTTGATACCAACAAAATTCCACCTAAACACATTGGTATTAAAACTTTAATTATTTTAGATTGTCACTTGCTAAAATACTTGATTGTATAGAAGACAGTTCCCAGCGAAAACACGTACGTGTAAAAAACGTTGTAAAATAACATGTAACCAAACGTTGAATTCGTGTGGTATTGTTACGTTGAAACAACGAAAAAATGTCGCGGCAATCAATTTCTTTTAAACGTCTCTGTCCACGTGTAAGAAACGTTGTAGAATAACAATTAATCAACGTTGAATTCGTGTGTTATTAATACGTTTTAACAACGCTCGAATCAAGTTCTTTTAAACGTCTTTGTCCACGGTATTTCTTCGTTAAATCCCAGTGCATACATACGTATAAAAAACGTTGTGGAATAACATGTAACAAACGTTGAATTCGTGTGTTATGGTTACGTCGAAACAACGAAAAAATGTCGCGGCAATGTCCACGTGTAACGTTGAATCAGACAATTACGACGTGTATTAAAGCTGGGTCTAAATCATTAGACTGAACAAACATACATGGCTAATGGTGGAATTCGAACCCACGCCGCCGAGTGACACGACTTTCCAAGTCGGCTAGACCAGACCGCTAAGCCATTTGGAGATCCCAGTTCCGTATCGCTTTCGTAATAAAGCCGAACCGGGGACTTTAACTTACAATAGCTACGCGCCGCCCTCACTCGTTCAATTTCCGAACTCTTTACTACCTACAGTTTCCTTCTAACATCCATATTATCATAACATCATTAAATCAATTTTTCTAATTATTACAATCCTAAGCTTATTTTCTTTGTATATACATTTCAAAAATTCTAAATTATTTATTTATAATACACATGTAATTCTAAATCGCCTATTTCTAAAAATATTTACACTAACATAAAATATTCGACAAAACACATTTAATACAGTACTCTCAATTTACTTTATTATTTACAAAATTATTTCTTTATGAAAATTTAAAAAAAACTACATGCTGCTCATGAACACCGCAGTGGAGTGGAAAGTTTAACTGGAATAAATTCTGTAACTTAGAAAATTGCCATTTGTAGCAAAATTCTTGGAACAGGTCAATTTTTATGGGGCATATTATAAATGGATTTCTTTAACTTTTCAATTATTTGGAAGGATGAAACAACCCCTAACTATTTTTTTTTAATGGAAGGGTATGTTGAGTAATTTTTTTCTTAAAGCTTGTTCAATTGGGAATACAGCTACGTTTTTATTTTTTAATTTTTCTTAAACAGTAAAAGGCGAAAAAATAAAAAATAAATTTTTGACTAGAACGATTTTAACGCATCAGATGTTCAAAATGCTCGCCACCTCTCACTTGACAATACCCTAATCGATTATAAATTCCATCCCTAACAGTTTGTAACATTTCCGGCGTTACTCTCCTAATTTCATGCAGAATTTGAAGTTCTGAAGTTCTGCTATGTCGTTTGGTTTAGTCACATAAACTTTACTTTTTAAATACTCCCATAAAAAAGTCTATAGGGGTGAGATCTGGAGATCTTGTTGACCACTCAATCGGTCATCGGTCATCTTCTTCCTATCCACCTATTGGGAAAAACTTCAGTGAGGTAATTACGTACAATTAAAAATTTAGCGCATTGGCACCGCCATCTATTGGCTGCACGCAACAATACGATACCATATGGAATGCTTATTTCTTCTCATCAAATAATAAAAAATGGAGTTCCTGAATTTTTGGCATTAAAAACGGTTTTAGTAAAAAAATTCTTTTTTTGTTTTTTAGCTTTTACTGCTAAAGAAAAATAAAAAAATAAAACGTAGCTGTATTCCTAATTTTTTCAACATATCATTCCATTAAAAACATAGTTAGGGGTCGTTTCACCCTCCAAATAATTGAAAAGTTAAAAAGTCCCTTTGTAATATGCGCCATTAAAAATAAAAATTGACCTGTTCCAAGAATTTTTTTACAAATCGTAATCTTCTAAGTTACAGAATTTATTCCAGTTAAACTTTCCACTCTTATGCAGCTGTCCCCAATGATTATTCGTGACAATATGTATGTATAATTGATTGACTATTGCGTTCTTTAGTATTTTTAATCACAGATTTTGGGCATCAAATTCAAACTAACTTAAAAAAATTTGACAGATTACGTCAACTTAAAAAGGGGTTGTGGTTGACTCGTATGTCCAAATTAGCAGTACTTTTCATACCTGTTTCGTTTCATTTCAAAGCTGCCAAGCATGGAGAAGAACCTCATATTTCATAGATTTTTAGTAAAATTAGAATTCAAAGGTGTGAAACACGATAGACAATCACTGTAAAATTAAGTGTTTTCTAACGTCAACATCACGTTTTGTAAGCCATATTTATTCGGTATACGTTAAAATAACGTTATAAAACGTGGGTTAAAAATTTAGTTGTAAATTATGATTTATCTAACGTATTAGTTTCGTTAATTTTTTCTCATTTATTACGTAGAATAGTAGATGTTGAATTAACGTTGAAATGATGTGGTAATCAACGTATGGTAGATACATCGCATTTACTCATAGTATAAATCACGTCGTAAAAAGACAAAATTGTTACGTATTTATTTCACGTTATAATTACGTCCATATTAAACTGATCGTTAAAAAACACGTCATACAAACGTGATATAATTATGGTTGCTAATTCAACCAAAAAACAACGTTGCATTTTTCAACGAATAACGTTATTTCCACCATTACAACGTGAAATTAACGTTGAATAAACGTACATGTTTTCGCTGGGTTATGTGGAAAGTGGAGACATATATATAACGCCACCCGAAGACGCACTAGGCAGTGATATTGATAGCGATTTATCTGATGATGATCATAGGGCAGACATCAATCATTTAGGCCCTGGTATACTGAGAGCTGCTGCTGAGTTTGTAACGCATCAAAATATTGATCAAATTTTTGAAGCATCGTCGTCTCAAAAATTACCTTCAAGAGAAGAATACGATTCCGATGACGATATACCCCTTGCTGCTTTTATTGAAAAAAGCTTGGGCACCAAATCAAACCGTTCGGCATCAAAAAAACAAAAAAATATGCACTGGAGAAAAGAAGAGCCGCAGTTTCAAATACAACAACTTTGTAATCCACAACATCCTCCAAGGGAAGTATATGAAAAAGCTACTCCAGTGGATTTTTTCAGTTTATTTTTTGATGAAATTGTGCTGAATAACATCCTGGATCAGAGCAATTTATATGCTTCTCAGAAAAACTGCATTTTACAAATAACTAAAAGTGAATTGTTAGTTGTACTTGGAGGCCTTTTACTATCAGGTTATGGTAAATACCCAAATAAGAGGATGTATTGGTCTAATGATAACGACGTACCCAAAATATTATCTGAAAGTATTCGACTAAATAGATTTGAGATAATTTTACGGCATCTGCATCTAAAAGATAACTCACAAATAGTCCTTTCTAATAAACTTTACAAACTGCAGCCTCTAATTGACCAACTGAACGACAGATTTAGAAAATATGGCGGGTTAGATGAAGACATAAGTGTAGATGAAAGTATGATCCCTTATTACGGAAAACATTATGCAAAGCAATTTATAAAAGGGAAACCAATTCGTTTTGGATTTAAAAATTGGGCGATTTGTACTAGTAACGGATATATGCTATCTTTTGACATATACACTGGCAAAAAGGGAAATAACGAAAAATCTACAGGTTTTGGTTTAGGAGGCGATGTGGTACTAAATCTAATTAGACTGGCTCAAATTCCACTTAATAGCGGTTATAAAATTTATATGGACAATTATTTTACATCCGTCAAATTATTTAAGCATCTTTCTGAATTAGGATATTGTGCTACAGGTACCGTGAGCGATAATAGACTTGAAGGCTGTCCACTTAGAAATTCCCAATTTAGATTTAAAAATGAGCAAAGAGGCGCGCACGATTACTCAGTTAGTGACGAAGTTGTTGTGTTTGAGTGGAAAGACAACAAAGTTGTTACTGTAGCTTCTAATTTTGAAAACTTGGAAATAAAGAGCGCAAAGCGTTACTGTAGGCAAAGTAAATCTAAAATTACAGTGCCTCAACCTAAAGTTGTTTACAACTACAATAAGGGAATGGGTGGTGTAGATAAGCTAGATGGTATGGTGTCTAATTATCGAACAAGAATGAGACAACGAAAATGGTGGTGGCCGATATTTTCGTATTTATTTGATGTATCAGTGGTCAATGCTTGGCTACTAATGAAAAAAATCCATCCATCCAATGCAAACTGTAGTAGTTTACTAGCATTTAGAAGATATTTAGCATTGTCTTTCATGAAATCTCATGGCCAAATATCATTGAAGGGGAAGACACCCAGTATCTCAATACCTGATGTTAGATACGAAAAAATAAATCACTTACCGGAGTACACGGAAAAAGAAAAACGATGTGCACAATGTGGCAAGAATGCTAAATTTATATGCATAAAGTGTCAGAGAGGTCTGCATCCAAAAAACTGCTTCCTGTTATACCATACCCCCTAGTTTTTAAGTTTATGTACATGTATATAAATCTACATAATATTTGCATTTTAGTTATGTGAGGCATAAAGTTCGATATAACGAACATATCATATTTGGGCTGTTTAATAAAAAAACTTAAAGAAAACACTCAAAATGTACTGTATTATTTCGAAAAAAATTGATCATAACATAATTACTCAAAAAAATTAACTTTTCATACCTTATGCACTAATGGGTTAATATCAATGAAATTATAATGCTTCATTGAGAAAGTAGATTAGTAGTTCTACCTGAAGGTAGTTCGAAAGAAAATTGATGAGAAAATACTTTAAGGATTGCAACTTGCCTTCGTCCAGTCGTGAAAGTGCTGTACAAAGTGACACTGAGACGCCAAGAAGAAAAAGACGTGTACAAACTGAAAATGAACCGGTATGGTTAAAAAAAATTAGGGAAGATACTGAAAGACGACACAATGAACGAATGGCTATGCAAGAACGTTTTATTTCTATTTTTGAAAAAGTGTTAAATAAAGATTAAAATAATTGAAGTCGACTCTTCCACTGACACTGTTAAAAATGGAAGGAACCCTCAACGTTTCACAATCGTTTGATAGCTATCAAATCTTCAAATCCTTCCATTTTTAACAGTGTCCGTTTAAAGTTTAAAAAATATTTTCTTAAAAATTAAAATATAATGTACCAGTTAGAATATTTATTATAAATAAAGAACTTAGTTTGACAGTTCTTTAATGTTGCATACAAATCACATTTCAATGTCCAATTGTACAATGCCAGTTTAACTTTAAAAAACAAACTTCAAACTTTAAATAAACAAATGTTAAAATAAGCTTCTGCTTAAATTTAAACTGGCATTGTACAGGGTTCTTCTTTAAATATTTTGCATCGTGGAGGCTTTATCTTAGGAGATAGAGAAACACTTTAAATACATAGTAAGTTATAGGGTTTATACCTATTATATTTTTGAGTTATAATAAAAACCAGTAACGCATCACAAAGTGGAGGAAAAAAATATTTTTTTAATGGGACACCTTGCATATTGTAAAAGAAAAATTATTTCTTCTTGATTTCAAAAATATATGATATGTCGATCTTTACATGAGATGTTGGTGATATATTTTAATTTAAAATATCAATGTATTAACGTTTAAAAAATAAAAAATAATAGGTATAAAACCCTACAACTTTTGCATTTAAAAATTTTCTCTGACTATTAATTGAAAGTTTTTGTCTGGCACCTAAAAAAAAGCCTTTACATAGGGTGCAAATAAATATATAAAAACGAGCGCCTAAATAAAAACCTGGTCAAGTAGGTTGTGATCGAGAATTTATCCATTGCATTTACATAACAGAATTACTAAATGTAGCCTGCTTGACCAGGTTTTTATTTAGACACTTGTTATATATAAACTACACTTGGGCCTAAAAAAAGATTTATAATATATTTGCAATCTCATCTCGTTTAGCACCGCCATTACCATTTTCAATAATATCATTATTGATGAATACATCTTGGTCTTGAAATATTTCAACATTAATATCATTTAAATCAACACATATATTATGTAGTACACAACAACACAAAATTACTTTTGGTATAAAAGCAGTATTGTAAATATTAACGTAACGTAAAATTCGAAAACGCCCTTTTAACAGACCAAATGTCTGCTCAATGCTAACTCGTGTTGCTGAATGTTTCATATTAAATCGTCGCTGCTTTCTGGTTAAGTATCCATTGTCTTTATAAGGTGTAATTAGATACGACATATTGGGATAAGCAGAATCTCCTAAAAGGTGATACTCTGGTGGAATGAATTCCATATAGTTTCTTTTAAGTTTCTTGCCTAACGGAGACATTCGTAACACTCTTGCGTCGTGCACACTGCCAGGGCATCCTAAAATTTGTTTATAATGTTTATTCATAACACTCAAATGCGGTTCAATAGTATGTACACAGATAAAAATCTGGAGTTCCCTCGCGTCTGGTGTTTCATCGCGTCCATCCGTTTTTGGTGTTAAAATAAACGGAGTTAGGACGTTTAACTTTAGAAAGTGTTAACGTGGTCTACAAAAGTAGCATTTTAATCCTTGCGGTAGTTATTTCTATATACAGTATCGGACAAAAGTGAGGCAACAAATAACTAATTTCTGCTAATAAATTAATCTTCATCTGTTGATAATATATCCAGGTCTCATATTTAAGGTCAGTCTATCACGAAGTATTTTCAATGTAATAATACGAATAAGAGAAAATATAAAGCTTTATTATTATTAATTTTTCGAATTAAAGAAAAAATTGAATTTACGTATCGCGACAAAAGTTAGGCAACAATTTTAAATTGCTCAAAAAAACAAACAATTCCTAAATTAATTGATTAATTAATATGAAACTGCCATTAGTTTATTTAATATTTCGTTGGTCCACCTTTACTTTTTATAACAGCAGCACATCTTCTTGGTATAGAATCTATTAAATTGTCGATAACATTTTGCGGCATTTCTTCCCAAACCCTTCGTATTCTAATTTCTAATTCATGTTTATTAGAAAAGTTTTGTGTTCTAATTCGTCTTTCTACTTCCTCCCATAGATGTTCTATGGGATTCAGGTCTGGAGATTGCGACGGCCACTTCATAACCAGAATATTATTTTCCTGAAACCATTCTTTTACCAGTAATGAGGAATGCTTAGGGTCATTATCTTGTTGGAATATGAATCTTAATAGCATATTCCATTCTGCATAAGGTAACATTGTTTCTCTTAAAATGTCCCTATAATAGAACCGTCCATATTACCTTCTATGAAGTGTAACGGTCCTACTCCACGTTTTGAAAAACAACCCCACAATATAACGCTTCCTCCACCGTGCTTAAGAGTGGGGACTATGTACTTGGAATTAAATCTTTCATTTTTAGGACGTCTTACCCAACGTATTCCATCAGATTTAAACATGTTGTACTTTGTTTCATCACTAAATAAAACTTTATGCCAGTCTTCACGAGTCCACTGAACATGCAGTCTAGCAAACTCTAATCTTGAGGCTTAATTCTTTTTAGAAATAAGTGGTTTTTTGGCTGGGCGTCTTCCAAACAGATTTGCTTCAACAAGTCTTCGCTGTACGCTTCGAGTACTTAGATTTAAATCAACAATTTCGCCTTTTATTCTTGAAGCAGATTTTCAGGGGTCGCTTTGGGAGATTCTTTTAATGCGTATGTCCATATTTTCCGAAGTTTTTCGAGGTCTGCCGGACTTCGGCATGTACTCCCAGTGTCTACGCTCTTGAAAAAGCTTTAAAATTCTGCACACAGTATACCGAGGTATAGAAAAACGTCTGCTGATTGCTGCTTGACGTTCTCCATTCAAAAAAGCGTCTACAATTCGTTCTTTTAGCTGCTTCGACGTCGAAATACCCGTTGGCATTGTTAACTAATGATATTTAATTGTGTACTGTTATTTACAATTGCCGTTTTCATTAATATCTTGTTTCACGGCCAACCATACATTTTGTTGCTGTACTTTTGTCGCAAGTGAAAAATTAAGAAAAGAAAAAAAATTAATTCAAACATCAAACAAAAGCTTCTATGATAGCTTGTTTCTATATTTGCATATTGCAAATATAGCATATGCATTTGCATATTGGCTTTGGCGAAATAGACGGAAAATTAATGCATTAAAATGAAGTCACATAAAAATCAGGGTTTGTTGCTTTACTTTTGTCCGATACTGTATGTATTATATATATACATAATTTTTTAACACCTATTTTTAGACATATTTTAATCAGGAAAAGATTTTAATATCACTAAATGAGATGAGCTTTACAACTTTTCAAGTAAAACTCTATCCGTATTTTTTAACACCGATTAGGAGGAGAAAATTTTTTATGTGTGTACATGCCTGCATAACAATCAACAAATTTATAGTTTGCAGTACACACTCCCTGTAACACGACAGAATGATAACTATTTCTGTTTACATATGAATTTTGCATGTAAGTAGGTGCTACTATAGGTATGTGTGTACCGTCTAAAGCACCAAATACACCTGGAAAATTACACCTTTCTTGAAAATCTGCAGATATTTTTTGTTTCTCTTCATTATTACTAGACCATTTAATTACATCTGGAGCAATATCATTTATGGTATCTACAACTTTGTGAAAATACTCCCATGCTGTAGATATGCTCACATCAAACCTGTCTGCAACTGATCTACAAATACTTGGACTTTAATAATTAATATTCAAGTGAAAAGTTTATCAAGTTGATTTTAAGCTATGATGAAAAGTGATACAGCAAATATGGAGCAAATTGCTTTATTTCCTTTAATTAAGGCTACCACTAATTGATCACAGATAATCAGGCACAAGCAATTAAAATTTTAAATCATATAGCTACAAAAGTGTTGTGTTATAAGAAGTTTAAATTTCATTCATTTCAAATTTTAATCGCATACTTGTACACTCATACGCAGCTTAAGTGCTCCAATTTGACAGTTCTGTGAGCCTTGTATCACAAGGTTTTAAGGGTGAGATTCGCGTGTGGGAGGTGCATTAAAGGTGCGTATGAGTGTATTGTCCATGATCGAAGTCAACAATGAAATTTTTCTTGAATACATGTTTTGATCAAAAAAGAGATTACACTTCTTACCTGTAACATTCTTGATTTGCCAGCATCCATAAAGTAATTAACAATTGATGTTTCGATTCATTAATTGGTCGACCTCTTTTCAGTTCAGTACATTTTAATTTGTTTCCTATTGTTAGTAGCAAAGTTTCAAATGTTGATTTTGTTAATCGAAAATGATGCTGAAAATCTTCTTAAACATTTCTACTTACACATTTTACAATTTACTTTGCACATACCTGCTTACCATCCAAACTGTATTTTTCAACAACATCAATATAGTTTTTTATACAAACTCTTTTCGATTTTTGGCGTGAACCCGAATTTAGTAAATGCGTAAGCACAATTTCTTCGTTCTCCTCTTCAGAATCTTGTATGGTAGACCAAACTGCTAACACTGTAGACATGACATTGTGCTTTTTACAAACGGACATAATTATACGTGAATTACACCGAAACAGAATTCTACAAATACAAAGTATTATGCCTAAGCAAATAATGCAGGTTAATGTTTATGTTCCTTGACGTTTAGTGACCTGACAACCACATTCGCGTTCGAAAATTCATCAACCTGACTACTAACCCACTAGGATTAATCTTTCCAATCAGAGTTATTTTCCGAAAACGCCTATAGTACAACTTTACTCGCCAGATACGCAAAATTGTCAACTTGACACTGACAATTGCGAGCTTGATATCAATTGAAAATGATATAGTCGGTGTCTCATAACGTAAGGAGATTGAAATGGTAGCTGAGGAAGATGAAACTAAAGCTTTTTTAAGAAAATTTGGATAAAAACTCAATAATAAGAAAATTACAGCAAGTTAAAGTTAAATTAATTAACTAGCCATCGTTACTAACTGTAGTAATAAATTACCTTTTAAATTCAAATTTGCGGTATGTAAGAGTTAGTTTAAGAATGTTTGCTTAAAAAGAATAACAAAAGATTAGTAACATAAAAGATTTCAGTATTTATTTTTTCTTTTAATACCAAAAAACTGCTGTTCATATTGTTGAGAGTCGCTGACTAATAAAAAAAATCTAGAAAGGAAGTTGACGTAGAAATTTACTTAAATGTCAGTTCCTTTAGGTAGTGTCAAAATTAAATTTACTGTTAAGCGAATTAAAATAAAATGGTAAACTACAGTAACGAGGAATACATGGACATGATACTTGTTTATGGAGCTGTTGGACAAAATACTAGGCTTGCAAGACGTATGTATTTAGAACGATTCCGAAAAAACTTTCCTCCGTGTTCAACGAGGAAGAGAAACCGGAAAATTGCAACCTAGGAAAGATAATGATGGCGGCAGACCGAATCAGCATCATGTTGATATATAAGTACACTAAATTTCTCGTCAAGTTTTTGTTTCTGAGTCCTCTGTTTGGCGCATGTTAAAAATGAATGGTTTACACCCGTACCACTTCCAAAAGGTGCAAGCACTGACTCTCTATGATTATTTATCCGATTTCGGCAACAATTTTGCGAGTGGCTACTCCATCGTGCTAATAGAGAAGCAGAATTTCCAAGAAATATACTGGATGACGGATGAATGTTGTTTCACTAGAAATGGTAGTCTCAACTTCCATAATTTTCATATGTGGGCTGATGAAAATCCACACCCGGTCCGCCAGAATAATTTTCAGATGCGTTTCAGTTTGAATCTGTGGGCTCGGATTGTGACCAACACCTTAACCCTTAAACGCCTGAATTTTTTTTTAATATTTTGATATTGATTAAGCAAAACGTTCGCTAAAACAATGTTTTGATGATGTTGATGTCTGTCTTTGTTTAACAATAGAGAAAAATAATGTTACTTTAAAGTAACGCTAGGCGCTTAAGAAATCAAAAAAAGAAGTTTTAAAAATCCATTTATAAATAATATGAATACATAACTTTATTAATTATTAGTATGAAAATGACAAACACAGTACGTGCAAAGGCCAATATTGCATTTTTTACACATGGTCCTCGTACTTGAAGAACATCCTTCACCAGCGCATCTTCTCCGCTTATTGTTAAGAATGAATGCAACTAAATGATCCATTCTATCGTAACGCACATCATCAGGTACGCGATTGAAACTAATGCTGGATTTGGAAGTTGACGGTCTACCAGCTTCTTGAGGTGGCGTGCCATAACTCTGGAGGTATACGGTGGTTATTTCCCGACGAAATTGCAGTTGGGTCAAAGTACCACCAGATTTTTTATGCAGTTGCCATGTATTGTGAACGGAAACGTCCAATAACCATGAAAATATGGACCACCACCATTTTTTCCCCTTACACCAATTCTGTACCTGTCGACATTTTCGTCCATGAGGTCCGTCCCTCCCATATACGAATTATATTGCCCAATTAAATTAGGCCTTGGTACAGATATAATTGATTTAGAAACCTGAGAGTACCGTTTCACATTACTAAGTGGGAAAACTCCAAAGCAAGTGGATCCTACACTTACTACTCCATTGTCTACCCACTTAACCATTATAATGCCATCGTTGCGTTCAATAACGGATTCATATGTCCCTCTTGGATTTTTGACAAATTGTTTTTTTGTTGCTAACGGACATGTTTTCGAAATACGGTTATCCCTCATAGTACCAGTTCCATCGTAGCCTCTTTCTTTTAAATGGTTCAGTAAAGCAACACCTGTAAATAAGTTGTCAAAAAACAACTTATAAGGTAAATTTCGTTTTTCCTCTGGCAAGTCGTCCAGCATCTGAACGAACGGAGCTGTTGCTATTCCAAAAACTTGTTCGTAGTCGGCTCATCGTCTTGGATTATTACCTTGATACATTTCAAAGTTGACCAGATATCCGGATGAGGTGTTCAAGCACCACATTTTATAGCCAAAACGAATTGGCTTACCACGAATAAACTGCTTGCAGTTGTGTCTTCCGTAATATCTGATCATACTTTCGTCGTAATTCATATTTTCTTCAGGTTGATAATATGATAGGAACTTTTCCTTTACTTTGTCCATGAGGGGCCTCAGCTTCCAAACCTTATCATTCATGACTGGCCTATTATTGTCAGCGCAATGCAAGAAACGGGAAATTTGAAGAAAACGGTCCCTTCTCATGGAATTGTGTACAAGATCATTTCTCATGTCTCCCAGCGAATCCCAATAAAAACGTTTTCCTGGTAACTGATTGTGTCCCGTCAAAATCAAAATAGCTAAGTAGCATTTCATTTCTTCCACAGAAATTTTTGGATCAGCACAATTTTTGAAAAGAGCATAATGCTGTGATTCTTCGATTAAAAATTTGATCACATCATTGCCAAAAAACAACTCGAACAGTTCAACACATGAGAGTCCTTTGAATGATGTATAATTGGGCGGAACAAATGGACGACTAACATTTTGGATGTCCCCATTGATCCACTCCCACTTACGAGACTTTAGTGGTAAAGATACTTGTGGTCTATCTTGTGAAGATGAAGGTCCTGGTGATGGCTGACTCCCTTCATCTGCAGCTGCTTCACCTAATAAATCATCAACATTACCTATTCTTTCATCATTTGTCAAGCGGATTTCAGCTGGAGCACGAAGCTGCGCCCCACTTAGATTATCGACCACCCCACCATCGTCCTCATCTCCAGAGTCTTCATCGGTGAGAATATTTGCCTCAGGCGGCTCAATATATATTTCTTCCACATTTTCCTCATCATATGCCATCTCCAATGCTTCTTGCAGTGTAAACCCCCGCCTATAAAAAAATCCCATTTTTTGCCTGTAATGTTTATTTTGGCAGTACAAACGCCTAGCGTTACTTTTATGTAACGCAGGTGATTGCAAGAAATTTAGATAGGTAGCATAAATACAATTGTATTTCTAAAGTGAGGTTGTCATAGTTGAGTACTTTACGAATGATATTTGACCGGTTGCACTATAATATCAAAACCAACTTAAAAACTGTACTTACGCAAAGTTGATATCCATCCCTAATACCGTGTAAATAATGCACCTTCAAAAACTCTCCGTATAATAACACACCAAACTAGTAAACAACATTTAGCACACGTGTTCATTTGTTAGAGAGATGCTTTGGGAACGCATAGGTGCTGCCAGTTACATTTTATTTACATAAACGCCAAAAATATTTTTATGTAGAACTCTGCAATTGTTACTTTAAAGTTACGCTAGGCGCTTAAGGGTTAATAGGGCCTTTCGAATTACTAGCACGCTTTAATGGCGATTCCTACTTACATTTTCTACAGGAAGTTCTGCCGGAACTCCTCGAAGATGTTCCTTTGAATGTACGCCGCAATATGTGGTTTACGCACGATTGCGCATTTTAGTCATGATGTTCGAAATTATCTTGACACTACTTTTCCGCAAAGATGGATCGGTCGCGGTGGATTTATTCCATGCCCCCACGTAGTCCTGACCTGAATCCACTTGACTTTTTCTTATGGGGGTACGCCATCGCATCAACGTTATTACAGAACACTTACGCGAACAATTTCCACAAGTATTCGGAAATTGGATTCGTCGTGCAGAAATGTGCGCTGAAATGCAGGGTCAGCATTTTGAACAAAGTGTTTGACAAAATTTTTGGTTTTGATAAATTTAAATTTTTATTTAAATTTAATTTATTTTATAATTAAGTTGCACTTTGTAAAATAAGTTTTAATAATTGAAAAGATTTCTACATACTGCTTTTGCCACTATTTCTTTTATTGGTTTGATACGTACTATTGCTATCATAAAAAACTAGGACAAGATTTTTTAAGCTGTGTAAAACTGCTACCGACCACAAATTTAAAATTATTTGAAATTGTCAATCATTTCTACAGTAAATATTGTTTTAAAAGCTAGGATAGCTATTTTCATAGAAAAGGGTGTCACAGTTACACAAATTGCTCAGAATTTCAGCATTAACAAAAACACAATTACTGACATGACAGCAAAGTGAGATTCAATATAGTAAAATAATGGAGACGCATGGCTACTGGATTGAAAAGTTGTCCTAGTTTTTTATGATGTCGATAGTACTTTAAAATTAAAATGACTTCAAACTATCAGCATTTGTATGCAATATGTTACCTTGGAAATGGGAAAACTGTTATTTCAAATTCTTCCGTATTAATCTCAGTGGTAGGCAATAAGTGCTCGTTTATTTATAAGAAATTTAAATTGCTGTAACTTTCTTATTATTGAGTTTCTATCCAAAGTTTCTTAAGAAAAAAACTTTATTTTGATCTTCCCTAGCTACCATTTCAGGCTCCTCCGTACATTATGAAACACCCAGTATAACCCAGTATAATACCTCTATTTACCATCGTAGTAGGCCGTTATTTTAAGTTAGTAGGTTGGCTATCATAGTAAAATGAAACAGATCAAAGCCATATTTTTGCGATGCAGCGGTTTGAAGCAGTTTCGACTGATTCAAAATATTTAAATTTTCGCGTTGAAATGATGACGTCAAATGACGAATGGAGATGCAAATTGAATAGAATAGAGATGCAAATAAAGTATCTATTCGTTACTCTAGAACTCGGTACCCAACGAGATCCGAAGTATCGAATACCAACTTAAAATAATATTCGTTACTTTTTACAAATAGTTACTCATTGTAACTATTGTATGTTTGTGTAACTGATCACTTTTTAAGTAACAGGTTCGACAAGTAGGTATCACAAATGATTATTTGTACCTATACCTAAACAAAATACTCTTGAAAAGGCTGAGCCGAGAGCCGATGACAGCGTATAGGAAGAACAAGTAGAGACACTGGCTTAATTTTCGGGGACAAATTCTGAGAGCGCGTGCACAATCTGGGCGTCTTTTTAGTCATTTGACCAGTAGGTGATTTGACGTTCTATTCGATATTGGCGGCTTGAAATTGAAATTCAAGTTTACAAGGTAGTCAAGTTTTATAAAAGTCATGGTTAAAAACGGATGTGTTGTGAAACACTGCTTAAGAACTTACAGCGAAGGTGTCAGTTTGTTTCGATTTCCGAAAGATTTAGAAAGGTAAAGCACGTTTTTCTTTTGTGCTAATTACGCATATAATAATATACTTTATGTATTTATTTATTTATAGGTGCAAGAAATGAGTAGAAGCCTGTAAATGTGGTCCATTATTTAACCAAATAATGCAATTAGGAAATTTTCTGTATAACTCTTATTATAGAATTTGTAGTAGACATTTTGAAGATAAAATGTTGTGCAGTAATAAGAGGAAAAAATTGCATTTTGATGCAGTCCCTACAATTAATTTGGAACACCTCTGTAAAGATACACCAAGCGAAGCAGCTCCTATGATTAATTTGGATTCTCCACTCGAAGATGCACTACATAAAGTTACTCCTATTATGAATTTAGAATCTACGTGTGAAAACACGTCATATGAAATTACTACTGCCATGACTAATGCTTCTGAACTTACTAATGAAGGTAATGTCTTTTTATAATTAAATTGAAAGAAGCACTAACATAAATTTTTTGGCGGAAAATTTTTTCCGCCGCAACCGAGAATCGAACTCGAGACCTTCTGCTTTCGCGGCAGATACCCTGACCACAGGGCTAATTGCGACACCGAATTCAGTTATCGTCTAATATAAATTAGAATCAGATCGGCTTTATTTCGGGACTGTACCATACCTACTGTTTTTATCAGATGCGCTAATTTTTATTTATGTAATGTTTCATCTAAAGTCCGATACTGCATCTGTGCAGAATGCTATTATGTATCTTCTCAAGATTATAGATAATGAAATTGTTATAATTTGTATATCTAGTGAAATTTAAAAAAATGTCGAAGTAATTATTATTTTTATTTATTCAAGTTTTAATTATTTCCATTTTAGTAGCAAAATTACATGTGAACATTGCCAAAAATACTTCCAAACTAACTCAAGTCGAAATCGTCATTTGAGAAATGTTCATCAGGATAATTCCCATAACAGTTAAAAATCATCTCACATTATTTGCCCTTCTTATCCTCAACAGCCCTCTGAAAATTTTAAATTTTTCGATCTTTTGAGAGACCATCTCACTAGAAAACATAATATAAAATTTGAATTGAAACATCTGGATTTTGAGAATATTGATGCATTTAATGTGTGAAAAGAAAATACAGAAAATAAATCAAAATCATTCTACATGTAAAATTCTACAGTAGAAAGTACAACTGGCAAAGTATTTTGGTATGAATGCTATCGAAGCAATTTGGCGAAATTTGACACTAAATGTAAAGTGCGTGCACCAAAGGTGAGTGAAAGTATTAAAATCCATGGAGTATGTCCCTCAAGAATAAGAGCAGAAGTGCATCATGATACTAACATGGTTGTTTCCGTTGTGTATGTCTCAACCCATGTTGGGCATAAATCCGAACTTTGTTGTCATCCACTTAGTGAAACTGAAAATTATTAATCAAATTCGCATAGATGTGTCTTATGAAACAATACTTAAAAATGCAAGAGATATCAATGGCGAAGATTGTACTCGTCTAAACTTACTTACTAAAAAGGACCTTTATTATTTAGCAAAAAAAAATTGTTTGACTGGAAAAAGGCGTAAATCAGATCTTATTGCGGTAGAAATGAAAGTTGCTGAATGGAATTTAGGTGAAAGAGAAAACGTTTTCATTTTTAAAAAGCCAGGGGAGACGCATGAAAACCTCCATGTAGACGATTTTGTTTTGGCATTTATGAATGAGGAGATGGAGTACATGTTGAAGACTTACGGACAGCGAATTGTATGCATGGATGGGACCCACGGTACAAACCCTTATTCATTTGAATTGACTACTATTTTGGTTCTTGACGACCAAGACCTGCGGTCTTTTTAATTTCAAACAGAAAAGACACTTTCATTCAAGAGGTTATGCTCACAGAATTAAAAAAGAAAATCGGCATATTAATTCCCAAATATCTTATGACTGATGATACAAGTATCTATTGGGATGCTTGGAATAATGTAATGGGGAAAATTCCTAACCGTCTCTTATGTACATGGCATGTAAAGAAAAACTGGGAGATACAAGGACGAAGCAAAATAAAGAATCAAGAAATTCGAAACAAAATAGGAAAAAACCTGAACATATTGTTGAAGGAAACAGATGAAGAGGATTTTCTTAGACTAAAGAAAGAATTATTATTAGAATATTTAGAATTTCATAATGAAATAGTTTTCCTTCAATACTTGAACAAATATTACTTTCAAAGTGAATAAAGAACAACTGCTAATCATAAAGATTTAGAAGTAAATAAATCTCATAAACTGGCCATGACAATGAATTTTGAAGATATTGCAGAAGAAACTTCAAATAGATATTTAGTGCACTCTCAATCAAAGGTAAATTTTTATGAAGTAGATCTACTTACCACTGATTGCAGCTGTCGCACGCTTCGCTGTGTTGTTTGTAATATCTGTGTCCATCATTTCAAATGCAATTGTTATGAAGCATCTACTCGTATAAAAAATAACTTTTGTAAACAATAACAGCACTAGAAGAAATGGGAAACAATGGGATTATTTTGCTGTTCTTCATGAAATGTTATATTGCAAGCCAGAAATAAATCCTTCTGCTATTTGCAGTAGCAGTTCAGGTTCGTGATGAGAATACACCACCAGCAACACCTTCATCTTCACATTCAAGTGAGGAGCCAGGAGACACTGACTTTATGAAAAAAAGGAAGCGTAGAACAAACTGTGCAGATCAAAGACACAAAAAAAATGGCTCGCCAGGATAAATTTTTAAGTTTATTTGAAAAATTAATTGATAAGTTGTAAATAGCTGCAGAATGTCTGGTTGAGATTTCTCATCCCCTTTAAGTTTCTTACTTTGGAATTTAGGGCTGTTTTCATAATAGAACTTTAAATTTAAAGTGACTTTAACCTATAAAAACACATTAGTTTTCCTATGCTTAAAGTGACTTTAAATTAAAGTCTCCTTTAGCACTATTATAAATACGGCCTTTAGAAAAACAAAAGACGGAAGTTGTGGAATTTCTAAATTCAAGAACAAAAGATTTAATGTGGGTGGGAATTCTCATGTACACTGTACAAATGTGTATCAGAGAGATACTTGTTTACAGTAAGTTTGTCAAAGTGATTTGTTTTTTTATGGTTACTTTATAGTTGTTTATCAAATTATATGTATAAATGTTTGTCAAACCAATATTTGTCAATAAATGTTCTTTATTTTTCTTTGACTAATTTATTTTATTGAAACCTCATACATACATAATGAAATGTTAAATTCTAAAAATTAAATTAGAATAGGAAAACAGCTCTTCTTTTAGTGATACTAGCAGCATTACCTTGATTTCTTACTTCTTCCGCAATGTCAATATTTTTATTTGCTTTTTCTTGCAATTCTTCTTGTATATTTAGGTCTTCAAATGTATCACCGCAAGAAATACATGTTATAACGGGTCTTTCATTAAGAGCGATAGGATTTTAATTTTAAATAAACAACAACGGTTTGACATATCAATTTAGTTTTAGCTTTATTTTGAAGCTTGGGCAGTGCAGTTATGTTCGAAACAAGATATCGTTCAAATGTCCACCACGGCTTTGTTTACACTGACACACCCGATCGCTCCAATTTTTGATCATCTTGTCCAACATTTGCGGCTGTATGCCAGCGATAGCTTGACGAATGTTGGCTTCCAAATGATCCAAAGTCTGTGGATTGTCGGCATAGACTTGTGCTTTGACGTAGCCCCAAAGAAAATAATCTAGGGGTATCAAATCACATGACCACGGCGGCCAATTCACAAAACCTCATCGTGAAATGATCCAATCACCAAACTTATCGAGCGCAGCATTAGCTGTATGGCACGTATCACCATCTTGTTGGAACCACATCTCTTCAATATCGCCGTTCTCAAGTTCTGGCCACAGAAATTCGAGTAACATGGCTCTATAGGGGTCGCCATTGACGGTTACAGTTCTTCCCACAACTGACCTCGAACTTTGGTAATATTTTTTTAATGATTTCTGAAGAGTCGGGAAGCATCAAACACGCTGGATGATGAAATTGCAAACTATACTGAATATTTTGACACTCGGAAGTAAAACAAAATATATCAGGGAACCGAGTGATTTCTATTGAAAAATCTATCACCCCTATTGAAAGACGCTTTATAAAATTGTCCCTGCTATTATCAGTAACACAATATGTTCAATTTTTAGAGCTTCTAAATATTTCAGTCGTCTAAACCTGCCTTTTAACAAAGCACATACATTTCCAAAAAAATCAGACTTATATAATAATAAATATAATGAATAATAATTATAATCCCCCCTTTAAACCACACACCTTGATTTACTTCAAATTAAATTATATTTTTTTCTCTCATGGTTAGGGTACCATTATCCTTAAATGAAACCATTAAATATGTTAATAACGGATATGCTTTGTCGCCGATTAAATATATGATATTTAGAAGTTCTATATTCCCTGTTGTAATGCGATTATATAAGTCTGATTTTTTAAACAATGCTGCACCGTGCATTGATCCTGCCTGCCCAGCATAAGCATCAATGAATAATAAATCAGAATCACCATTCCCTGTAAAAGCACAGAATGGTAATTTTTCCGATTTATATATGAAGTAACTTTGGGTGCATTAATCCGAATATCGGTTCCGTCAATGGCTCCAATTACGCCTGTATAAAAGGATAATTATTACATAAAATAATAAAACTCAATTTTTATTTTACTCACCTAACATTCCATGACGTGTATGAAATTTGGTCATTATTGCTGTTGCCTTAGCATCAGATGGCCAAGCGATTATACGATGTTATAGGTTTCATTTCAATAACATCTTATAAAGTACAGTTGCGGACGGAAAATTTCGGATGTCAGTGTCATTCCACTGACGTAAAAGTTAAGAAATTCCTATATTATACGTCAGATGAGTGACACTGACATTCGAAATTTTTTGTCCGCGACCGTACTGATGAACAAGTGGATTTACTTATACCAAATCGATTGGCTACAGTTCTGAAATACACATCAACACAATTTTAGTTTTTATTATGTGCTGAAGTATTATTTTCATAGAATTTCATAACTAAGTACACTGTGCGTACCTAAAACTTTCCAGATTGGCCAAGTACCATATCATTATCATACAAGCTTTTTCTAAGTTGACTTCTGGATGCCCAGCACATATTTCGCTTCTGTGAATCTTATGCAACTTTTGTAAAAGTGTTTCAAACACATCCACTTCAAGCCTGAAATGTATTTTAAATTGTTTATCATTCATTGCTGGCACCATTTCTTCATTTCTGCATTCCCACTTTCGTCATCACCACTGTCTTCAACAAAGATTTCGTTCCCAAATTACATTATTAACGCAAATAATTTTGTTTGGAGATTATCAATTTCAATTTTTCAAATTTCTACGCGACACCTACACACTATATACTCTATACCGTTCTTTTATATACCCGCACTCCACAAACTCTCCGATCACGTAACTACATACTCCACTCCTCTTACTCTACTCTCACTACGTAAAACCGAGCGCAGCTCAGATAGATCACGAAACAGATTTGAAAAGTAACCCAGCCAAAATTAAAAGTGAAGGAAACGTATGTAGGTGAATTTGGATATGAATACACCTCGTGATGAAAAGAAAATATGGCAACATACTAACTTAAAAGGTTCCGTTCTCGGTCCATTGTTGTTTACGCTTTATACGTCCCATATATTAAGCAACGTGAAATTTTGTAAAAAACATGCTTTTGCAGATGATACTCAACTGTACCACTCTTTTAATGCTTTAAATTGGCAAAGAGCTGTAGCGGAAGTCAACGAGGATCTAGATCAAGTTTTCAAACAATCTCGCAAACATTTTCTAAAGATTAATCCGGACAAGTCTAAAGTGTTACTATTCGGTAAGAAAAAGGTATGTGAGAATTTATGTAACTTGATAAAAATTAAAATTAATAACGTTGATGTACCTATTGTCGGGAAAACCAAAAATTTGGGGTTAATATTGGACAATACTTTTCGTTATAGAGACCAAATAGCCAAATATATAAATTCAGCGTATGCTAATTTAAAAAAACTGTACTCATTTAGATCTAGCCTCAGTCCTCTGCTAAAAAAGCTATTATGCGAAGCGTTAGTCTTATCGCAATTTAATTACTGCGTGCCAGTATACCATCCCGCAATTGATAGTTTTTCTGCTAATCGCATCCAGAGAATTCAGAATTATTGTATGAGATTCATCTATGGTATACGGAAGTACGATCATATCTCTCATAAGTTGAAAGATGCAAGTTGGCTAAATATGGAAAATCGTAGGAAATTAACGTGTTATTCTTTTTATCAAAAAATTCTAAATACCCAGAAGCCACCGTACCTTTATAATAAAATCACTTACAGATCTGATATACACAACATTACAACTAAATTTAGAAGTCGTATTTCGCCCCCATTCCATAAAACAACCTTGTATGAACGGTCGTTTTCATTTCAGATATATCTATTTTACAATAATGTATTCATTAATTTTAAAAGCTTAAATCCATCTAGATTTAAAAGATTAATGCGTAGTGATCTATTTCAGAAACAATGCGGTTGATTGACAAAACACAGGATCATTATTACTTATCCATCTAGTATTATTATATTTTCAACGTATATTGTAAATGGTGGCGTGCACATCGCAGAATTTAGAATTTAGATTTAGATTAAGTTAATTTAGTTTAGCATAATATTGTACTTCTTTTCTTGAATTTAGGCTAAGCATTTGTTATTTTCCTTCTGTATTTATACTCAAGGTTTAGATGGTAGAGCAGTAGCAAACTCTGTTTTGCAACTGAATCTCGCCTTGTGGTTGTGCGCATCTCGATTAATATTGAATCTTTTTCTTTTTCTTTCTTGCCTTATGTTATTCTATATTTGTGAGGTATAAATATTACGTATGAAATATGTATCTAGTTTGTATTTCGATGTGCAGCTCAATAAAGACATTTATTATTATTATTATTATTATTAAATAATAAAGGGGGACCCTTCTGTTCATAAAAAGGATTCGGCGAACATTTTATAAAAATTGGATCCCGGTAAGTTTATCGAAAACAAATAAATCGAATGTAAATTTTTCCATATTTAGAGTTGGTTCTTGTCCGATGAAAATTTTATCACAAAATCTTTTGAACTGATACTAAATAGCGCACAAACACTTAACATTTCGCCGTCGTTCGACAGCTTCGTCAGAAGTGAAAAACATAAACATATAAAAATATAAATGTATCGAACACAATTTGTCAATTTCACAAATGGTAGAAAATGCAATTTATCGAAAATATCAATTTATCGACCTCACATTACATCGATCAATCAGTTTATCGAATAAACAAATACACATCGATAAAAAAGATTATTTAATAAACACATACATTGAACTTTATTACAACTTTAATACAAGTTAGACGCAATTGATTCTAAAATTTCAAGGGGTCTTTCTGTGTCAAAGTGTCAGTTGATCTCGGCTACTTTGAGCTCAGTCATCGTTTGTTCCCTTTTTAACGCATTTATGAAGATCCAAATTGAGGGATGATTTGCATTTATCTGCCATAGAAATCTGCGATGCCATCCTTCCACTGCGTTATTCGTGGTCGGTGTGCCTTCTGCGATAGAGTCGTTGCAGTTCCATAAAGATATTTTAAACATGGGCGGTCTTCTTGACTTTCTTCGGTCAGGCCGACCGATCCATGTGTCTTCAAAATAATTTAAGATTTCAGGATTGTCACGTAAGATTTCATTATTTTCGGTTAACTCCTCGAATACATTTGCTACGTATTGAGGTGGTACGAAGGCCAGTGACATTAACATTTTGATACTTTGTGCGAATTCGGCGTCCGTGGCGTACCGTTCCTTTAATCCTCCTTGCTGGATCTTCCTGTAAACGCACTGTGCGAAATGAAAGTAGGAGCTCTTGTGCGTTACAAACGGAAACACCTTTTCTATGGCATTGCACAACGCTTTCTCATAATCCATTATGATTTTAGTAACTTTCAATTCAGCTGCGCGTTCTTTGATTGTTTTTAACAAATTGATGTATCCTTACGTGGCAGTAAACAATATAACATAAGAAACACCGACTCTTTGTATTCAACATGAATTGAGCTATCCAAAAATGGACGGTACAGTTTTGAAAGTACCGTCCATGTACCACAGTTCACTGGCACTTAAAAGATTCAGGGTTTTTTCCGTTCCGAATATAATTATTCTGTCATCTTGACAACCTGTGTCGTACAATAGAAATTTCTGATTTTTGTCAGTTTTAGCAAAACTTTCCGGAATAATCAGTTCGATTCTGTTGGTCGGAGTTGAAGGGGCGAGTGATTTTCGCGATCGAACATTTCGGATCGTTCTTCGTAGAGAGTCGACTCTGGGAAGTTCCGCAAAATGCATCTGTGCAACTGAACTGCAGCAAGTGGAAATCAAGACCTGCGGTACCTCCATGGTATTTTCGGCTCTTTCCTTAATTTTTGTAATAATTTTGGACACTTCCACCTTGGCGGCGTTTCCACTGTGATTGTGTTCATGTTTTTCCTGCAAATTTTCTTTTCCTCGTATGATCAACCTGGCAGGACATTTGTTCTTAAAATACAGTTCACACTTCCAGTATTCTGTGTAGTTAACTTCCTTTTCTTTCAAATACAGGTACCCTTTGTACGCCACTTTAACTTTTCCACGTTCAGTTTTCAGGATTTCCATTTTTGATGTTTTTGTATTTGAATGTTTGTAGCAACATTTCACATTTATTTTTTCGATAAATTTTCTTTTTGATAAATGTAACATATATTTTTTCGATAAATTATCTTTTCGATAAATGTCATCTTCTTTAAATTGTCAGTCGATATGTTGTGATTTCTACCATTTGTGAATTCGACAAATTGTGTTCGATAAATTTACATTCGATTTATTTGTTTTCGATAAACTTACCGTTCGCGAAAATGATTCGGTGAACATCAATTAATTTTTTGAATCTTCTCTTTCTGCGGAACCGTATTATTTACATTTTCAAAGCCCGAGCCCTTTTTGTAATTTGCGACTGCAAGGTGGCGACATCTGTGTGGATCCCCCATTCCACTCATTCAAGTCACTGGAGTGACTTAAGTTGCCTATCCTCAGGGCATTTCGAGGTGTTTTTGAACTGGCTCCGCCACCTTGCGTGGGTGAGGTTCTCACTCGCTCAAGGTCTTCATCGCTTCTTTATTTTAACGTATCATAATGGCCACTTATAGTAAAAAGAATCAGTATTTTGGCTAAAGTTTGTCGCTTGGACCCCTTATCCCCTAAGATTGTTTATACTAACAATTAAAGCGTGAAATTCTTTCATGAATAAACTTGAAGTAATTTTATTTAAATTTAAATATTTTGAATTTAAATTTTCGGCTGTTTACAAAAACGTTGCAGCGTTGAGATTAGCTGAACACGTACCGTGTCTTCAAAATGTTTTGGCAAGCAAATACGTATTTCCATACATCGAGAAAACAATAATAATTCATAAAAATTAATTATGCAATAATTTCCCATTTTAGGCATAAAATAGGCAACAAAAAATTTTCTAGTTATAAATATATCAGGGGTAGCCATCTGACGAAGTAGTGTAAGAGCCGTTTTACACCTGTTAAATTTGATAACAATTTTGTTACAAAGTGAGAGAGATAGGCTATCACAGTGAATGCTGATTGGTTGAGTTGGAAAAATATCATAGTGTAATACGGCTCTAACGCCGGTATTCATAGTCCCGTTTTAAGTTATACCTACATCAAGTTTCACTTAGGTTCAAAGTGTAACTTATTGCTGAGTTCTGCTTCATAAACAACTTGTCGGTTATTTTCGATTATTTTTCAGAATGAGACCGGTCTAGTTAATAGCGTTTTCGATTCATATGCACTAATAGCATCGAGTGCGCACTTAGTGCGCAGAGCATGTTCGATTGTGGAGTTTAGAGCAACCATCATTCAATGAGTTTTGCGTGTTCGATTCGATGTGAAAACTCAATCGGTGCGCACCAAGTTCACTTTTATTTGCACTGAGTTAGGAGTCGGTGCAAGTATTTGAGTGCAATAAAATGGCTGATCAAAATAAACAATTACATAAAATTACACTTTTAGCGGAATTATTGACATCTTCAGACAGTAGTTCTGATGAAGATATTTTTAGCATTAAACATGAAAGAAAGTCAAGAATTGTGAATTTTGTAAATGTGGTGAACAAGTATTCCGAAGAAGAGGTGATTTATTTACTAAATACCGAAATAACATTGATATTATTATTTAGGTAATTTATTTATACATTCACATTTTGCTAGTTCAGAGAACACTTCCGACTACATAGGAGCACTTGTTTATACTTAATAGAGCAATTCAAAAATAGTCACTTCTATCCAAATAATGAAAATAAAAAAGGAGGTAAACTAACAATCAGCGCTGAACAGCATATTCTGTCATTTCTGTGGTAAGTACTTTGTTACAAATAAATCTTATTAGTTTTTACTATTTACTTTATTTAGTACAACTAATTATATATTATTTGTAGACTTAGGCCCGATTTATTCACCTCCAACTTATCATTAATTTTGTTCTATTTTATTAGGTTTGCTGTCAACAAAACCACTATCAGAGAAGTGTCCCATTTATTTAACATCAGTTGTCCACATTTCATTTAATTTGTGATCGTGTAATGAATTATTTACATAGCATTGTACATGAAGTTATAAAATTTCCCAAAACTGAAAATGAACTTCAAACATTGGCAGCTGCTTTTGAAAACGTATGCTCTTTAGCTAATAACGTTATTTTTCAAAAGGTAATTACTTTTGCTTTTAGGTGTCTGGAATTCCAAATGTGATAGGATGCGTCGACGGTTCTTACATACATGTGCGTACTCCTGCGC